>JALIGU010000006.1:22528256-23014208 GCA_023053565.1 Aquilegia eximia
CATACCAAGCCGAATTTGAGGACAAAACCCCGTTCCCATGCTCAAAATGTTCTATATTGGCCTTAAAACATCCCGGCTAAGCCTTGTCGATCGTGAGATTTTAGATTCCAAAACAAGTGAGCTTCGTCCATTTCCAAGTTTGGACCAAAAACCGAGTAAATGCTGACCGAATGGACGACCATAAATCTCGTTTTTACGGACGGAACGTTGTTTTTTCACCTTAGAACGCCCCGAGTTAAGTAATGGAGTGGCTAGTCTCTTAGGTGTATCGTTTTCCATGCTAAAACATGTGTCTTTCGTCCAATTATAAGTTCAGAACAAAAATCGAGTACAAACCAAGCCGAATGTCCGGACAAAACCCCGTTTCCATTGTCCAAATGTTCTATATAGGCCGTAAAGCGTCCCGGCTAAACCTTGTCGATATTGAGGTTTTAGAGTCCAAAACAAGTGAGTTTCGTCAATTTCCAAGTTCGGACCGAAAACCGAGTAAATGCCGACCGAACGGACGGACATAAATCTTGTTTTTACGGACGGAACATTGTTTTTAAACTTAGAACGCCACGAGTTAAGTAATGGAGTGGCTAGTCTCTTAGGTGTATCGTTTTCCATGCGAAAACATGTGTGTCTCGTCCACTTATAAGTTTGGAACAAAAATCGAGTACATAACAAGCCGAATGTCAGAACAAAACCCCGTTCCCATGGACCAAATGTTCTATATTGGCCTTAAAACGTCCCGGCTAAGCCTTGTCGATATTGAGGTTTTAGATTCCAAAACAAGTGAGTTTCGTCCATTTCCAAGTTCGGATAAAAAACCGAGTAAATGCCGACCGAACGGACGGACATAAATCTCGTTTTTACCGACGGAACGTTGTTTTTTCACCTTAGAACGCCCCGAGTTAAGTAATGGAGTGGCTAGTCTCTTAGGTGTATCGTTTTCCATGCGAAAACATGTGTGTTTCGTGCACTTATAAGTTCGGAACAAAAATCGAGTACATAGCAAGCTGAATGTCAGGACAAAACCCTGTTCCCATGGTCTAAATGTTCTATATTGGCCTTAAAACGTCCCGGCTAAGCCTTGTCGATCTTGAGGTTTTAGATTCCAAAACAAGTGAGTTTCGTCCATTTCCAAGTTCGGACCGAAAACCGAGTAAATGCCGACTGAATGGACGGACATAAATCTCGTTTTTAGGGACGGAACGTTGTTTTTTCACCTTAGAACACCCCGAGTTAAGTAATGGACTGGCTAGTCTCTTAGGTGTATCGTTTTCCATGCGAAAACATGTGTCTTTCGTCCACTTATAAGTTGGGAACAAAAATCGAGTACATAACAAGCCGAATGTCTGGACAAAACCCCGTTCCCATGGTCCAGATGTTCTATATTGGCCTTAAAATGTCCCGGATAAGCCTTGTCGATATTGAGGTTTTAGATTCCAAAACAAGTGAGTTTCGTCCATTTTCAAGTTCGGATCGAAAACCGAGTAAATGTCGACCGAACGGACAAACATAAATATCGTTTTTACCGACGGAACGTTGTTTTTTCACCTTAGAACGCCCCGAGTTAAGTAATGGACTGGCTAGTCTCTTAGGTGTATCGTTTTCCATGCGAAAATATGTGTGTTTCGTCTACTTATAAGTTTGGAACAAAAATCGAGTACATAACAAGGCGAATGTCAGGACAAAACCCCGTTCCCATGGACGAAATGTTCTATATTGGCCTTAAAACGTCCCGGCTAAGCCTTGTCGATATTGAGGTTTTAGATTCCAAAATAAGTGAGTTTCGTCCATTTCCAAGTTCGGACCGAAAACCGAGTAAATGCCGACTGAACGGACGGACATAAATCTCGTTTTTACCAACGGAACGTTGTTTTTTCACCTTAGAACGCCCCGAGTTAAGTAATGGAGTGGCTAGTCTCTTAGGTGTATCGTTTTCCATGCGAAAACATGTGTGTTTCTTCCACTTATAAGTTCGGAACAAAAATCGAGTACATACCAAGCCGAATGTCCGGATAAAACCCCGTTCCCATGGTCCAAATGTTCTATATTGGCCTTAAAACGTCCCAGCTATGCCTTGTCGATCTTGAGGTTTTAGATTCCAAAACAAGTGAGTTTCGTCCATTTCCAAGTTCGGACCAAAAACCGAGTAAATGCCGACTGAACGGACGGGCATAAATCTCATTTTTACCGACGGAACGTTGTTTTTTCACCTTAGAACGCCCCGAGTTAAGTAATGGAGTGGCTAGTCTCTTAGGTGTATCGTTTTCCATGCGAAAACATGTGTGTTTCTTCCACTTATGAGTTCGGAACAAAAATCGAGTACATACCAAGCCGAATGTCCGGATAAAACCCCGTTCCCATGGTCCAAATGTTCTATATTGGCCTTAAAACGTCCCAGCTATGCCTTGTCGATCTTGAGGTTTTAGATTCCAAAACAAGTGAGTTTCGTCCATTTCCAAGTTCGGACCAAAAACCGAGTAAATGCCGACCAAACGGACGGAAATAAATCTCGTTTTTACCGACGGAACGTTGTTTTTTCACCTTAGAATGCCCCGAGTTAAGTAATGGAGTTGCTAGTCTCCTAGGTGTATCGTTTTCCATGCGAAAACATGTGTGTTTCGTGCACTTATAAGTTCGAAACAAAAATCGAGTACATACCAAGCTGAATGTCAGGACAAGACCCCGTTCCCATGGACCAAATGTTCTATATTGGCCTTAAAACGTCCCGGCTAACCCTTGTCGATCTTGAGATTTTAGATTTTAAAACAACTGAGTTTCGTCCATTTCCAAGTTCGGACCGAAAACCGAGTAAATGCCGACCGAACGGACGAACATAAATCTCGTTTTTACGGACGGAACGTTGTTTTTTCACCTTAGAACGCCACGAGTTAAGTAATGGAGTGGCTAGTCTCTTAGGTGTATCGTTTTCCAAGCGAAAACATGTGTGTTTCGTCCACTTATAAGTTCGGAACAAAAATCGAGTACATACCAAGCAGAATGTCCAGACAAAACCCTGTTCCCATGGTCTAAATGTTCTATACTCGCCTTAAAACGTCCCGGCTAAACCTTGTTGATCTTGAGGTTTTAGATTCCAAAACAAGTGAGTTTCGTCCATTTCCAAGTTCGGACCGAAAACCGAGTAAATGTCGGCCGAACGGACAAACATAAATCTCGTTTTTACGGACGAAACGTTGTTTTTTCACCTTAGAACTCCCCGAGTTAAGTAATGGAGTGGCTAGTCTCTTAGGTGTATCGTTTTCCATGCGAAAACATGTGTGTTTCGTCCACTTATAAGTTAGGAACAAAAATCGAGTACATACCAAGCCGAATTTGAGGACAAAGCCCCGTTCCCATCGTCAAAATGTTCTGTATTGGCCTTAAAACATCCCGGCTACGCCTTGTCGATCTTGAGATTTTAGATTCCAAAACAAGTGAGTTTCGTCCATTTCCAAGTTTGGACCAAAAACCGAGTAAATGCTGACCGAATGGATGGACATAAATCTCGTTTTTACGGACGGAACGTTGTTTTTTCACCTTAGAATGCCCCAAGTTAAGTAATGGAGTGGCTAGTCTCTTAGGTGTATCGTTTTCCATGCGAAAACATGTGTGTTTCGTCCACTTATAAGTTCGGAACAAAAATCGAGTACATAACAAGCCGAATGTCAGGACAAAACCCCGTTCCCATGGACCAAATGTTCTATATTGGCCTTAAAACGTCCCGGCTAAGCCTTGTCGATATTGAGGTTTTAGATTCCAAAACAAGTGAGTTTCGTCCATTTCCAAGTTCGGACCAAAAACCGAGTAAATGCCGACCAAACGGACGGAAATAAATCTCGTTTTTACCGACGGAACGTTCTTTTTTCACCTTAATGCCCCGAGTTATGTAATGGAGTGGCTAGTCTCTTAGGTGTATCGTTTTCCATGCGAAAACATGTGTGTTTCGTGCACTTATAAGTTCGGAACAAAAATCGAGTACATACCAAGCTGAATGTCAGGACAAAACCCCGTTCCCATGGACCAAATGTTCTATATTGGCCTTAAAACGTCCCGGCTATGCATTGTCGATATTGAGGTTTTAGATTCCAAAACAAGTGAGTTTCGTCCATTTCCAAGTTCGGACCAAAAACCGAGTAAATGCCGACCAAACGGACGGAAATAAATCTCGTTTTTACCGACGGAACGTTGTTTTTTCACCTTAGAATGCCCCGAGTTAAGTAATGGAGTGGCTAGTCTCTTAGGTGTATCGTTTTCCATGCGAAAACATGTGTGTTTCGTGCACTTATAAGTTCGGAACAAAAATCGAGTACATACCAAGCAGAATGTCATGACAAAACCCTGTTCCCATGGTCTAAATGTTCTATATTGGCCTTAAAACGTCCTGGCTAAGCCTTGTTGATCTTGAGGTTTTAGATTCCAAAACAAGTGAGTTTCGTCCATTTCCAAGTTCGGACCGAAAACCGAGTAAATGTTGGCCGAACGGACGGACATAAATCTCGTTTTTACGGACGAAACGTTGTTTTTTCACCTTAGAACGCCCCGAGTTAAGTAATGGAGTGGCTAGTCTCTTAGGTGTATCGTTTTCCATGCGAAAACATGTGTGTTTCGTCCACTTATAAGTTCGGAACAAAAATCGAGTACATACCAAGCCGAATTTGAGGACAAAGCCCCGTTCCCATCGTCAAAATGTTCTGTATTGGCCTTAAAACCTCCCGGCTACGCCTTGTCGATCTTGAGATTTTAGATTCCAAAACAAGTGAGTTTCGTCCATTTCCAAGTTCGGACCAAAAACCGAGTAAATGCTGACCGAATGGACGGACATAATTCTCGTTTTTACGGACGGAACGTTGTTTTTTCACCTTAGAATGCCCCAAGTTAAGTAATGGAGTGGCTAGTCTCTTAGGTGTATCGTTTTCCATGCTAAAACATGTGTGTTTCGTCCACTTATAAGTTCAGAACAAAAATCGAGTACATACCAAGCCGAATGTCCGGACAAAACCCCGTTTCCATTGTCCAAATGTTCTATATAGGCCTTAAAGCGTCCCGACTAAACCTTGTCGATATTGAGGTTTTAGAGTCTAAAACAAGTGAGTTTCGTCCATTTCCAAGTTCGGACTGAAAACCGAGTAAATGCAGACTGAACGGACGGACATAAATTTTGTTTTTACCGACGGAACGTTGTTTTTTCACCCTAGAACACCCGAGTTAAGTAATGCAGTGGCTAGTCTCTTAGGTGTATCGTTTTCCATGCGAAAACATGTGTGTTTCGTCCACTTATAAGTTCGGAACAAAAATCGAGTACATACCAAGCCGAATGTCTGGACAAAACCCCGTTCCCATGGTCAAAATGTTCTATATTGGCCTTAAAATGTCCAGGCTATGCCTTGTCGATCTTGAGGTTTTAGATTCCAAAACAAGTGAGTTTCGTCCATTTTCAAGTTCGGATCGAAAACCGAGTAAATGTCGACCTAACGGACAAACATAAATCTCGTTTTTAGGGACAGAACGTTATTTTTTCACCTTAAAACGCCCTGAGTTAAGTAATGGAGTGGCTAGTCTGTTAAGTGTATCGTTTTGCATGCGAAAACATGTGTGTTTCCTCCACTTATAAGTTTGGAACAAAAATCGAGTACATACCAAGCCGAATTTCCGGATAAAACCCCGTTCCCATGGTCCAAATGTTCTATATTGGCCTTAAAACCTCCCAGCTATGCCTTGTTGATCTTGAGGTTTTAGATTCCAAAACAAGTGAGTTTCGTCTATTTCCAAGTTCGGACCAAAAACCGAGTAAATGCCGACTGAACATACGGACATAAATCTAGTTTTTACCGACGGAACGTTGTTTTTTCACCTTAGAACGCCCCGAGTTAAGTAATGGAGTGGCTAGTCTCTTAGGTGTATCGTTTTCCATGGAAAAATATGTGTGTTTCGTCCACTTATAAGTTCGGAACAAAAATCGAGTACTTACAAAGACGAATGTCCAGACAAAACCCCGTTCCCATGATCCAAATGTTCTATATTGGCCTTAAAACGTCCCGGCTAAGCCTTGTCGATATTGAGGTTTTAGATTCTAAAACAAGTGAGCTTCGTCCATTTCCAAGTTCGGACCGAAAGCCGAGTAAATGCCGACTGAACGGACGGACATAAATATTGTTTTTACCGACGGAACGTTGTTTTTTCACCTTAGAACGCCCCGAGTTAAGTAATGGAGTGGCTAGTCTCTTAGGTGTATCGTTTTCCATGCGAAAACATGTGTGTTTCGTCCACTTATAAGTTCAGAACAAAAATCGAGTACATACCAAGCCGAATGTCCAGACAAAACCCTGTTCCCATGGTCTAAATGTTCTATATTGGCCATAAAACGTCCCGGCTAAGCCTTGTCGATCTTGAGGTTTTAGATTCCAAAACAAATGAGTTTCATCCATTTCCAAGTTCGGACCGAAAACCGAGTAAATGCCGACTGAACGGACGGACATAAATATCGTTTTTACCGACAGAACGTTGTTTTTTCACCTTAGAACGCCCCGAGTTAAGTAATGGAGTGGCTAGTCTCTTAGGTGTATCGTTTTCCATGCGAAAACATGTGTGTTTCGTCCACTTATAAGTTTAGAACAAAAATCGAGTACATACCAAGCCGAATGTCCAGACAAAACCCTGTTCCCATGGTCTAAATGTTCTATATTGGCCATAAAACGTCCCAGCTAAGCCTTGTCGATCTTGAGGTTTTAGATTCCAAAACAAGTGAGTTTCGTCCATTTCCAAGTTCGGACCGAAAACCGATTAAATGCCGACTGAATGGACGGACATAAATCTCGTTTTTAGGGACGGAACGTTGTTTTTTCACCTTTAAACACCCCGAGTTAAGTAATGGACTGGCTAGTCTCTTAGGTGTATCGTTTTCCATGCGAAAACATGTGTCTTTCGTCCACTTATAAGTTGGGAACAAAGCCGAATGTCTGGACAAAACCCCGTTCCCATGGTCCAGATGTTCTATATTGGCCTTAAAATGTCCCGGATAAGCCTTGTCGATATTGAGGTTTTAGATTCCAAAACAAGTGAGTTTCGTCCATTTTCAAGTTCGGATCGAAAACCGAGTAAATGTCGACCGAACGGACAAACATAAATCTCGTTTTTACGGACGGAACGTTGTTTTTTCACCTTAGAACACCCCGAGTTAAGTAATGGACTGGCTAGTCTCTTAGGTGTATCGTTTTCCATGCGAAAACATGTGTGTTTCGTCTACTTATAAGTTTGGAACAAAAATCGAGTACATAACAAGCCGAATGTCAGGACAAAACCCCGTTCCCATGGACCAAATGTTCTATATTGGCCTTAAAACGTCCCGGCTAAGCCTTGTCGATATTGAGGTTTTAGATTCCAAAACAAGTGAGTTTCGTCCATTTCCAAGTTCGGACCGAAAACCGAGTAAATGCCGACTGAACGGACGGACATAAATTTCGTTTTTACCAACGGAACGTTGTTTTTTCACCTTAGAACGCCCCGAGTTAAGTAATGAAGTGGCTAGTCTCTTAGGTGTATCGTTTTCCATGCGAAAACATGTGTATTTCTTCCACTTATAAGTTCGGAACAAAAATCGAGTACATACCAAGCCGAATGTCCGGATAAAACCCCGTTCCCATGGTCCAAATGTTCTATATTGGCCTTAAAACGTCCCAGCTATGCCTTGTCGATCTTGAGGTTTTAGATTCCAAAACAAGTGAGTTTCGTCCATTTCCAAGTTCGGACCAAAAACCGAGTAAATGCCGACTGAACGGACGGGCATAAATCTCGTTTTTACCGACGGAACGTTGTTTTTTCACCTTAGAACGCCCCGAGTTAAGTAATGGAGTGGCTAGCCTCTTAGGTGTATCGTTTTCCATGCAAAAACATGTGTATTTCGTCCACTTATAAGTTCGGAACAAAAATCGAGTACTTACAAAGACGAATGTCCAGACAAAACCCCGTTCCCATGATCCAAATGTTCTATATTGGCCTTAAAACGTCTTGGCTAAGCCTTGTCGATATTGAGGTTTTAGATTCTAAAACAAGTGAGCTTCGTCCATTTCCAAGTTCGGACCGAAAGCCGAGTAAATGCCGACTGAACGGACGGACATAAATTTCGTTTTTACCGACGGAACGTTGTTTTTTCACGTTAGAACGCCCCGAGTTAAGTAATGGAGTGGCTAGTCTCTTAGGTGTATCGTTTTCCATGCGAAAACATGTTTGTTTCGTCCACTTATAAGTTCGGAACAAAAATCGAGTACATACCAAGCCGAATGTCCAGACAAAACCCTGTTCCCATGGTCTAAATGTTCTATATTGGCCATAAAACGTCCCGACTAAGCCTTGTCGATCTTGAGGTTTTAGATTCCAAAACAAGTGAGTTTCGTCCATTTCCAAGTTCGGACCGAAAACCGAGTAAATGCCGACTGAACGGACGGACATAAATCTCATTTTTACCGACGGAACGTTGTTTTTTCACCTTAGAACACCCCGAGTTAAGTAATGGAGTGGCTAGTCTCTTACGTGTATCGTTTTCCATGCGAAAACATGTGTGTTTCGTCCACTTATAAGTACGGAACAAAAATCGAGTACATACCAAGCCGAATGTCCGGATAAAACCCCGTTCCCATGGTCCAAATGTTCTATATTGGCCTTAAAACGTCCGGGCTATGCGTTGTCGATCTTGAGGTTTTAGATTCCAAAACAAGTGAGTTTTGTCTATTTCCAAGTTCGGACCAAAAACCGAGTAAATGCCGACTGAACGGACTGACATAAATCTAGTTTTTACCGACGGAACGTTGTTTTTTCCCCTTAGAACGCCCCGAGTTAAGTAATGGAGTGCCTAGTCTCTTAGGTGTATCATTTTCCATGCAAAAACATGTGTGTTTCGTCCACTTATAAGTTCGGAACAAAAATCGAGTACTTACAAAGACGAATGTCCAGACAAAACCCCGTTCCCATGATCCAAATGTTCTATATTGGCCTTAAAACGTCCCGGCTAAGCCATGTCGATATTGAGGTTTTAGATTCCAAAACAAATGAGTTTCGTCCATTTCCAAGTTTGGACCGAAAACCGAGTAAATGCCGACTGAACGGACGGACATAAATATCGTTTTTACCGACGGAACGTTGTTTTTTCACCTTAGAACGCCCCGAGTTAAGTAATGGACTGGCTAGTCTCTTAGGTGTATCGTTTTCCATGCGAAAACATGTGTCTTTCGTCCACTTATAAGTTGGGAACAAAAATCGAGTACATACCAAGCCGAATGTCTGGACAAAACCCCGTTCCCATGGTCCAGATGTTCTATATTGGCCTTAAAATGTCCCGGATAAGCCTTGTCGATATTGAGGTTTTAGATTCCAAAACAAGTGAGTTTCGTCCATTTTCAAGTTCGGATCGAAAACCGAGTAAATGTCGACCGAACGGACAAACATAAATCTCGTTTTTACGGACGGAACGTTGTTTTTCACCTTAGAACACCCCGAGTTAAGTAATGGAGTGGCTAGTCTCTTAGGTTTATCGTTTTCCATGCGAAAACATGTTTGTTTCCTCCACTTATAAGTTTGGAACAAAAATCGAGTACATACCAAGCCGAATGTCCGGATAAAACCCCGTTCCATTGGTCCAAATGTTCTATATTGGCCTTAAAACGTCCCGGCTATGCCTTGTCGATATTGAGGTTTTAGATTCCAAAACAAGTGAGTTTCGTCTATTTCCAAGTTCGGACCGAAAACCGAGTAAATACCGACTGAACGGACGGACATAAATCTCGTTTTTACCGACGGAACGTTGTTTTTTCACCTTAGAACGCCTCGAGTTAAGTAATGGAGTGGCTAGTCTCTTAGGTGTGTCGTTTTCCATGCGAAAACATGTGTGTTTCGTCCACTTATAAGTTCGGAACGAAAATCGAGTACATACCAAGCCGAATGTCCAGACAAAACCCTGTTCCCATGGTCTAAATGTTCTATATTGGCCATAAAACGTCCCGGCTAAGCCTTGTCGATCTTGAGGTTTTAGATTCCGAAACAAGTGAGTTTCGTCCATTTCCAAGTTCGGACCGAAAACCGAGTAAATGCCGACTGAACGGACGGACATAAATCTCGTTTTTACCGACGGAACGTTGTTTTTTCACCTTAGAACGCCCCGAGTTAAGTAATGGAGTGGCTAGTCTCTTACGTGTATCGTTTTCCATGCGAAAACATGTGTGTTTCGTCCACTTATAAGTACGGAACAAAAATCGAGTACATACCAAGCCGAATGTCCGGATAAAACCCCGTTCCCATGGTCCAAATGTTCTATATTGGCCTTAAAACGTCCGGGCTATGCCTTGTCGATCTTGAGGTTTTAGATTCCAAAACAAGTGAGTTTTGTCTATTTCCAAGTTCGGACCAAAAACCGAGTAAATGCCGACTGAACGGACGAACATAAATCTAGTTTTTACCGACGGAACGTTGTTTTTTCACCTTAGAACGCCCCGAGTTAAGTAATGGAGTGGCTAGTCTCTTAGGTGTATCATTTTCCATGCAAAAACATGTGTGTTTCGTCCACTTATAAGTTCGGAACAAAAATCGAGAACTTACAATGACGAATGTCCAGACAAAACCCCGTTCCCATGATCCAAATGTTCTATATTGGCCTTAAAACGTCCCGGCTAAGCCATGTCGATATTGAGGTTTTAGATTCCAAAACAAGTGAGTTTCGTCCATTTCCAAGTTCGGACCGAAAACCGAGTAAATGCCGACTGAACGGACGGACATAAATCTCGTTTTTACGGACGGAACGTTGTTTTTTCACCTTAGAACAACACGAGTTAAGTAATGGACTGGCTAGTCTCTTAGGTGTATCGTTTTCCATGCGAAAACATGTGTCTTTCGTCCACTTATAAGTTGGGAACAAAAATCGAGTACATACCAAGTCGAATGTCTGGACAAAACCCCGTTCCCATGGTCCAGATGTTCTATATTGGCCTTAAAATGTCCCGGATAAGCCTTGTCGATATTGAGGTTTTAGATTCCAAAACAAGTGAGTTTCGTCCATTTTCAAGTTCGGACCGAAAACCGAGTAAATGCCGACCGAACGGACGGACATAAATCTCGTTTTTACCGACGGAACATTGTTTTTTAACCTTAGAACGCCACGAGTTAAGTAATGGAGTGGCTAGTCTCTTACGTGTATCGTTTTCCATGCGAAAACATGTGTCTTTCGTCCACTTATAAGTTCGTAACAAAAATCGAGTACATACCAAGCCGAATGTCTGGACAAAACCTCGTTCACATGGTCCAGATGTTCTATATTGGCCTTAAAACGTCCCGGATAAGCCTTGTCGATATTGAGGTTTTAGATTCCAAAACAAGTGAGTTTCGTCCATTTCCAAGTTCGGACCGAAAACCGAGTAAATGCCGACTGAACGGACGGACATAAATCTCGTTTTTACCAACGGAACTTTGTTTTTTCACCTTAGAACGCCCCGAGTTAAGTAATGGAGTGGCTAGTCTCATAGGTGTATCGTTTTCCATGCGAAAACATGTGTGTTTCGTCCACTTATAAGTTCAGAACAAAAATCGAGTACATACCAAGCCGAATGTCCAGACAAAACCCTGTTCCCATGGTCTAAATGTTCTAAATTGGCCATAAAATGTCCCGGCTAAGCCTTGTCGATCTTGAGGTTTTAGATTCCAAAACAAGTGAGTTTCGTCCATTTCCAAGTTCGGACCGAAAACCGAGTAAATGCTGACTGAACGGACGGACATAAATCTCGTTTTTACGGACGGAACGTTGTTTTTTCACCTTAGAACACCCCGAGTTAAGTAATGGACTGGCTAGTCTCTTAGGTGTATCGTTTTCCATGCGAAAACATGTGTCTTTCGTCCACTTATAAGTTGGGAACAAAAATCGAGTACATACCAAGCCGAATGTCTAGACAAAACCCCGTTCCCCTGGTCCAGATGTTCTATATTGGCCTTAAAATGTCCCGGATAAGCCTTGTCGATATTGAGGTTTTAGATTCCAAAACAAGTGAGTTTCGTACATTTTCAAGTTCGGACCGAAAACCGAGTAAATGCCGACCGAACGGACGGACATAAATCTCGTTTTTACGGACGGAACATTGTTTTTTAACCTTAGAACACCACGAGTTAAGTAATGGAGTGGCTAGTCTCTTAGGTTTATCGTCTTCCATGCGAAAACATGTGTGTTTCGTCCACTTATAAGTTCGGAACAAAAATCGAGTACATACCAAGCCGAATGTCTGGACAAAACCCCGTTCCCATGGTCCAAATGTTCTATATTGGCCTTAAAATGTCCCGGCTATGCCTTGTCGATCTTAAGGTTTTAGATTCCAAAACAAGTGATTTTCGTTCATTTTCAAGTTCGGATCGAAAACCGAGTAAATGTCGACCGAACGGACAAACATAAATCTCGTTTTTATGGACAGAATGTTATTTTTTCACCTTAAAACGCCCTGAGTTAAGTAATGGAGTGGCTAGTCTGTTAAGTGTATCGTTTTGCATGCGAAAACATGTGTGTTTCCTCCACTTATAAGTTTGGAACAAAAATCGAGTACATAACAAGCCGAATGTCCGGATAAAACCCCGTTCCCATGGTCCAAATGTTCTATATTGGCCTTAAAACGTCCCGGCTATGCCTTGTCGATCTTGAGGTTTTAGATTCCAAAACAAGTGAGTTTCGTCTATTTCCAAGTTCGGACCGAAAGCCGAGTAAATGCCGACTGAACGGACGGACATAAATATCGTTTTTACCGACGGAACGTTGTTTTTTCACCTTAGAACGCCCCGAGTTAAGTAATGGAGTGGCTAGTCTCTTAGGTGTATCGTTTTCCATGCGAAAACATGTGTGTTTCGTCCACTTATAAGTTCAGAATAAAAATCGAGTACATACCAAGCCGAATGTCCAGACAAAACCCTGTTCCCATGGTCTAAATGTTCTATATTGGCCATAAAACGTCCCGGCTAAGCCTTATCGATCTTGAGGTTTTAGATTCCAAAACAAGTGAGTTTCGTCCATTTCCAAGTTCGGACCGAAAACCGAGTAAATGCCGACTGAACGGACGGACATAAATCTCGTTTTTAGGGACGGAACGTTGTTTTTTCACCTTAGAACACCCCGAGTTAAGTAATGGACTGGCTAGTCTCTTAGGTGTATCGTTTTCCATGCGAAAACTTGTATCTTTTGTCCACTTATAAGTTGGGAACAAAAATCGAGTACATACCAAGCCGAATGTCTGGACAAAACCCCGTTCCCATGGTCCAGATGTTCTATATTGGCCTTAAAATGTCCCGGATAAGCCTTGTTGATATTGAGGTTTTAGATTCCAAAACAAGTGAGTTTCGTCCATTTTCAAGTTCGGACCGAAAACCGAGTAAATGCCGACCGAACGGACGGACATAAATCTCGTTTTTACGGACGAAACTTTGTTTTTTAACCTTAGAACGCCACGAGTTAAGTAATGGAGTGGCTAGTCTCTTACGTGTATCGTTTTCCATGCGAAAACATGTGTCTTTCGTCCACTTATAAGTTCGTAACAAAAATCGAGTACATACCAAGCCGAATGTCTGGACAAAACCTCGTTCACATGGTCCAGATGTTCTATATTGGCCTTAAAACGTCCCGGATAAGCCTTGTCGATATTGAGGTTTTAGATTCCAAAACAAGTGAGTTTCGTCCATTTCCAAGTTCGGACCGAAAACCGAGTAAATGTCGACTGAACGGACGGAAATAAATCTCGTTTTTACCAACGGAACTTTGTTTTTTCACCTTAGAACGCCCCGAGTTAAGTAATGGAGTGGCTAGTCTCATAGGTGTATCGTTTTCCATGCGAAAACATGTGTGTTTCGTCCACTTATAAGTTCAGAACAAAAATCGAGTACATACCAAGCCGAATGTCCAGAGAAAACCCTGTTCCCATGGTCTAAATGTTCTATATTGGCCATAAAACGTCCCGGCTAAGCCTTGTCGATCTTGAGGTTTTAGATTCCAAAACAAGTGAGTTTCGTCCATTTCCAAGTTCGGACCGAAAACCGAGTAAATGCCGACTGAACGGACGGACATAAATCTCGTTTTTACGGACGGAACGTTGTTTTTTCACCTTAGAACACCCCGAGTTAAGTAATGGACTGGCTAGTCTCTTAGGTGTATCGTTTTCCATGCGAAAACATGTGTCTTTCGTCCACATATAAGTTGGGAACAAAAATCGAGTACATACCAAGCCGAATGTCTAGACAAAACCCCGTTCCCATGGTCCAGATGTTCTATATTGGCCTTAAAATGTCCCGGATAAGCCTTGTCGATATTGAGGTTTTAGATTCCAAAACAAGTGAGTTTCGTCCATTTTCAAGTTCGGACCGAAAACCGAGTAAATGCCGACCGAACGGACGGACATAAATCTCGTTTTTACGGACGGAACATTGTTTTTTAACCTTAGAACACCACGAGTTAAGTAATGGAGTGGCTAGTCTCTTAGGTTTATCGTCTTCCATGCGAAAACATGTGTGTTTCGTCCACTTATAAGTTCGGAACAAAAATCGAGTACATACCAAGCCGAATGTCTGGACAAAACCCCGTTCCCATGGTCCAAATGTTCTATATTGGCCTTAAAATGTCCCGGCTATGCCTTGTCGATCTTAAGGTTTTAGATTCCAAAACAAGTGAGTTTCGTCCATTTTCAAGTTCGGATCGAAAACCGAGTAAATGTCGACCGAACGGACAAACATAAATCTCGTTTTTATGGACAGAACGTTATTTTTTCACCTTAAAACGCCCTGAGTTAAGTAATGGAGTGGCTAGTCTGTTAAGTGTATCGTTTTGCATGCGAAAACATGTGTGTTTCCTCCACTTATAAATTTGGAACAAAAATCGAGTACATACCAAGCCGAATGTCCGGATAAAACCCCGTTCCCATGGTCCAAATGTTCTATATTGGCCTTAAAACGTCCCGTCTATGCCTTGTCGATCTTGAGGTTTTAGATTCCAAAACAAGTGAGTTTCGTCTATTTCCAAGTTCGGACCGAAAGCCGAGTAAATGCCGACTGAATGGACGGACATAAATATCGTTTTTACCGACGGAACGTTGTTTTTTCACCTTAGAACGCCCCGAGTTAAGTAATGGAGTGGCTAGTCTCTTAGGTGTATCGTTTTCCATGCGAAAACATGTGTGTTTCGTCCACTTATAAGTTCAGAACAAAAATCGAGTACATACCAAGCCGAATGTCCAGACAAAACCCTGTTCCCATGGTCTAAATGTTCTATATTGGCCATAAAACGTCCCGGCTAAGCCTTATCGATCTTGAGGTTTTAGATTCCAAAACAAGTGAGTTTCGTCCATTTCCAAGTTCGGACCGAAAACCGAGTAAATGCCGACTGAACGGACGGACATAAATCTCGTTTTTATTGACGGAACGTTGTTTTTTCACCTTAGAACACCCCGAGTTAAGTAATGGACTGGCTAGTCTCTTAGGTGTATCGTTTTCCATGCGAAAACTTGTGTCTTTTGTCCACTTATAAGTTGGGAACAAAAATCGAGTACATACCAAGCCGAATGTCTGGACAAAACCCCGTTCCCATGGTCCAGATGTTCTATATTGGCCTTAAAATGTCCCGGATAAGCCTTGTTGATATTGAGGTTTTAGATTCCAAAACAAGTGAGTTTCGTCCATTTTCAAGTTCGGACCGAAAACCGAGTAAATGCCGACCGAACGGACGGACATAAATCTCGTTTTTACGGACGGAACTTTGTTTTTTAACCTTAGAACGCCACGAGTTAAGTAATGGAGTGGCTAGTCTCTTACGTGTATCGTTTTCCATGCGAAAACATGTGTCTTTCGTCCACTTATAAGTTCGTAACAAAAATCGAGTACATACCAAGCCGAATGTCTGGACAAAACCTCGTTCACATGGTCCAGATGTTCTATATTGGCCTTAAAACGTCCCGGATAAGCCTTGTCGATATTGAGGTTTTAGATTCCAAAACAAGTGAGTTTCGTCCATTTCCAAGTTCGGACCAAAAACCGAGTAAATGCCGACTGAACGGACGGAAATAAATCTCGTTTTTACCAACGGAACTTTGTTTTTTCACCTTAGAACGCCCCGAGTTAAGTAATGGAATGGCTAGTCTCATAGGTGTATCGTTTTCCATGCGAAAACATGTGTGTTTCGTCCACTTATAAGTTCAGAACAAAAATCGAGTACATACCAAGCCGAATGTCCAGACAAAACCCTGTTCCCATGGTCTAAATGTTCTATATTGGCCATAAAACGTCCCGGCTAAGCCTTGTCGATCTTGAGGTTTTAGATTCCAAAACAAGTGAGTTTCGTCCATTTCCAAGTTCGGACCGAAAACCGAGTAAATGCCGACTGAACGGACGGACATAAATCTCGTTTTTACGGACGGAACGTTGTTTTTTCACCTTAGAACACCCCGAGTTAAGTAATGGACTGGCTAGTCTCTTAGGTGTATCGTTTTCCATGCGAAAACATGTGTCTTTCGTCCACATATAAGTTGGGAACAAAAATCGAGTACATACCAAGCCGAATGTCTAGACAAAACCCCGTTCCCATGGTCCAGATGTTCTATATTGGCCTTAAAATGTCCCGGATAAGCCTTGTCGATATTTAGGTTTTAGATTCCAAAACAAGTGAGTTTCGTCCATTTTCAAGTTCGGACCGAAAACCGAGTAAATGCCGACTGAACGGACGGACATAAATCTCGTTTTTACGGACGGAACATTGTTTTTTAACCTTAGAACACCACGAGTTAAGTAATGGAGTGGCTAGTCTCTTAGGTTTATCGTCTTCCATGCGAAAACATGTGTGTTTCGTCCATTTATAAGTTCGGAACAAAAATCGAGTACATACCAAGCCGAATGTCTGGACAAAACCCCGTTCCCATGGTCCAAATGTTCTATATTGGCCTTAAAATGTCCCGGCTATGCCTTGTCGATCTTAAGGTTTTAGATTCCAAAACAAGTGAGTTTCGTCCATTTTCAAGTTCGGATCGAAAACCGAGTAAATGTCGACCGAACGGACAAACATAAATCTCGTTTTTATGGACAGAACGTTATTTTTTCACCTTAAAACGCCCTGAGTTAAGTAATGGAGTGGCTAGTCTGTTAAGTGTATCGTTTTGCATGCGAAAACATGTGTGTTTCCTCCACTTATAAGTTTGGAACAAAAATCGAGTACATACCAAGCCGAATGTCCAGATAAAACCCCGTTCCCATGGTCCAAATGTTTTATATTGGCCTTAAAATGTCCCGGCTATGCCTTGTCGATCTTGAGGTTTTAGATTCCAAAACAAGTGAGTTTCGTCTATTTCCAAGTTTGGACCAAAAACCGAGTAAATGCCGACTGAACGGACGGACATAAATCTAGTTTTTACCGACGGAACGTTGTTTTTTCACCTTAGAACGCCCCGAGTTAAGTAATGGAGTGGCTAGTCTCTTAGGTGTATCGTTTTCCATGCAAAAACATGTGTGTTTCGTCCACTTATAAGTTCGGAACAAAAATCGAGTACTTACAAAGACGAATGTCCAGACAAAACCCCGTTCCCATGATCCAAATGTTCTATATTGGCCTTAAAACGTCCCGGCTAAGCCTTGTCGATATTGAGGTTTTAGATTCTAAAACAAGTGAGCTTCGTCCATTTCCAAGTTTGGACCGAAAACCGAGTAAATGCCGACTGAACGGACGGACATAAATATCGTTTTTACCGACGGAACGTTGTTTTTTCACCTTAGAACGCCCCGAGTTAAGTAATGGAGTGGCTAGTCTCTTAGGTGTATCGTTTTCCATGCGAAAACATGTGTCTTTCGTCCACTTATAAGTTCGTAACAAAAATTGAGTACATACCAAGCCGAATGTCTGGACAAAACCTCGTTCACATGGTCCAGATGTTCTATATTGGCCTTAAAACGTATCGGATAAGCCTTGTCGATATTGAGGTTTTAGATTCCAAAACAAGTGAGTTTCGTCCATTTCCAAGTTCGGACCGAAAACCGAGTAAATACCGACTGAACGGACGGACATAAATCTCGTTTTTACCAACGAAACTTTGTTTTTTCACCTAAGAACGCCCCGAGTTAAGTAATGGAGTGGCTAGTCTCATAGGTGTATCGTTTTCCATGCGAAAACATGTGTGTTTCGTCCACTTATAAGTTCAGAACAAAAATCGAGTACATACCAAGCCGAATGTCTGGACAAAACCCCGTTCCCATGGTCCAAATGTTCTATATTGGCCTTAAAATGTCCCGGCTATGCCTTGTCGATCTTAAGGTTTTAGATTCCAAAACAAGTGAGTTTCGTCCATTTTCAAGTTCGGATCAAAAACCGAGTAAATGTCGACCGAACGGACAAACATAAATCTCGTTTTTATGGACAGAACGTTATTTTTTCACTTTAAAACGCCCTGAGTTAAGTAATGGAGTGGCTAGTCTGTTAAGTGTATCGTTTTGCATGCGAAAACATGTGTGTTTCCTCCACTTATAAGTTTGGAACAAAAATCGAGTACATACCAAGCCGAATGTCCAGATAAAACCCCGTTCCCATGGTCCAAATGTTTTATATTGGCCTTAAAACGTCCCGGCTATGCCTTGTCGATCTTGAGGTTTTAGATTCCAAAACAAGTGAGTTTCGTCTATTTCCAAGTTCGGACCAAAAACCGAGTAAATGCCGACTGAACGGACGGACATAAATCTAGTTTTTACCGACGGAACGTTGTTTTTTCACCTTAGAACGCCCCGAGTTAAGTAATGGAGTGGCTAGTCTCTTAGGTGTATCGTTTTGCATGCAAAAACATGTGTGTTTCGTCCACTTATAAGTTCAGAACAAAAATCGAGTACATACCAAGCCGAATGTCCAGACAAAACCCTGTTCCCATGGTCTAAATGTTCTATATTGGCCATAAAACGTCCCGGCTAAGCCTTGTCGATCTTGAGGTTTTAGATTCCAAAACAAATGAGTTTCTTCCATTTCCAAGTTCGGACCGAAAACCGAGTAAATGCCGACTGAATGGACGGACATAAATCTCGTTTTTACGGACGGAACATTGTTTTTTAACCTTAGAACGCCACGAGTTAAGTAATGGAGTGGCTAGTCTCTTACGTGTATCGTTTTCCATGCGAAAACATGTGTTTTTCGTCCACTTATAAGTTCGTAACAAAAATCGAGTACATACCAAGCCGAATGTCTGGACAAAACCTCGTTCACATGGTCCAGATGTTCTATATTGGCGTTAAAACGTCCCGGATAAGCCTTGTCGATATTGAGGTTTTAGATTCCAAAACAAGTGAGTTTCGTCCATTTCCAAGTTCGGACCAAAAACCGAGTAAATGCCGACTGAACGGACGGACATAAATCTCGTTTTTACCAACGGAACTTTGTTTTTTCACCTTAGAACGCCCCGAGTTAAGTAATGGAGTGGCTAGTCTCTTAGGTGTATCATTTTCCATGAGAAAACATGTGTGTTTCCTCCACTTATAAGTTTGGAACAAAAATCGAGTACATACCAAGCCGAATGTCCAGATAAAACCCCGTTCCCATGGTCCAAATGTTCTATATTGGCCTTAAAATGTCCCGGCTATGCCTTGTCGATATTGAGGTTTTAGATTCCAAAACAAGTGAGTTTCGTCCATTTCCAAGTTCGGACCGAAAACCGAGTAAATGCTGACTGAACGGACGGACATAAATCTCGTTTTTACCGACGAAACGTTGTTTTTTCACCTTAGAACGCACCGAGTTAAGTAATGGAGTGGCTAGTATCTTACGTGTATCGTTTTCCATGCGAAAACATTTGTATTTCATCCACTTATAAGTTCGGAACAAAAATAGAGTACATACCAAGCCGAATGTCAGGAAAAAACCCCGTTCCAATGGACAAAATGTTCTATATTGGCCTTAAAACGTCCCGACTAAGCCTTGTCGATATTGGTTTTAGATTCCAAAACAAGTGAGTTTCGTCCATTTCCAAATTCGGACAAAAAACCGAGTAAATTCCGACTGAACGGACGGACATAAATCTCGTTTTTACCGACGGAACGTTGTTTTTTCACCTTAGAACGCCACGAGTTAAGTAATGGAGTGGCTAGTCTCTTAGGTGTATCGTTTTCCATGCAAAAACATGTGTGTTTCGTCCACTTATAAGTTCGGAACAAAAATCGAGTACTTACCAAGCCGAATGTCCAGACAAAACCCCATTCCCATGATCCAAATGTTCTATATTGGCCTTAAAACGTCCCAGCTAAGCCTTGTCGATATTGAGGTTTTAGATTCCAAAACAAGTGAGCTTCGTCCATTTCCAAGTTCGGACCAAAAGCAGAGAAAATGCCGACTAAACGGACGGACATAAATATCGTTTTTACTGACGGAACGTTGTTTTTTCACCTTAGAACGCCCCGAGTTAAGTAATGGAGTGGCTAGTCTCTTAGGTGTATCGTTTTCCATGCGAAAACATGTGTCTTTCGTCCACTTATAAGTTGGGAACAAAAATCGAGTACTTACCAAGCCGAATGTCCAGACAAAACCCCATTCCCATGATCCAAATGTTCTATATTGGCCTTAAAACGTCCCGGCTAAGCCTTGTCGATATTGAGGTTTTAGATTCCAAAACAAGTGAGCTTCGTCCATTTCCAAGTTCGGACCAAAAGCAGAGTAAATGCCGACTAAACGGACGGACATAAATATCGTTTTTACCGACAGAACGTTGTTTTTTCACCTTAGAACGCCCCGAGTTAAGTAATGGACTGGCTAGTCTCTTAGGTGTGTCGTTTTCCATGCGAAAACATGTGTCTTTCGTCCACTTATAAGTTGGGAACAAAAATCGAGTACATACCAAGCCGAATGTCTGGACAAAACCCCGTTCCCATGGACCAAATGTTCTATATTGGCCTTAAAACGTCCCGGCTAAGCCTTGTCGATCTTGAGGTTTTAGATTCCAAAACAAGTGAGTTTGTCCATTTCCAAGTTCGGCCGAAAACCGAGTAAATGCCGACCGAACGGACAGACATAAATCTCGTTTTTACGGACGGAACGTTGTTTTTTTACCTTAGAACACCCAGAGTTAAGTAATGGAGTGGCTAGCCACTTAGGTGTATCGTTTTCCATGCGAAAACATGTGTGTTTCCTCCACTTATAAGTTCGGAACAAAAATCGATTACATACCAAGCCGAATGTCTGGACAAAACCTCGTTCCCATGGTCTAGATGTTCTATATTGGCCTTAAAACGTCCCGGATAAGCCTTGTCGATATTGAGGTTTTAGATTCCAAAACAAGTGAGTTTCGTCCATTTCCAAGTTCGGACCGAAAACCGAGTAAATGCCGACTGAACGGACGGACATAAATATCGTTTTTACCAACGGAACTTTGTTTTTTCACCTTAGAACGCCCCGAGTTAAGTAATGGAGTGGCTAGTCTCTTAGGTGTATCATTTTCCATGCGAAAACATGTGTGTTTCCTCCACTTATAAGTTTGGAACAAAAATCGAGTACATACCAAGCCGAATGTCCAGATAAAACCCCGTTCCCATGGTCCAAATGTTCTATATTGGCCTTAAAACGTCCCGGCTATGCCTTGTCGATATTGAGGTTTTAGATTCCAAAACAAGTGAGTTTCGTCCATTTCCAAGTTCGGACCGAAAACCGAGTAAATGCTGACTGAACGGACGGACATAAATCTCGTTTTTACCGACGGAACGTTGTTTTTTCACCTTAGAACGCCACGAGTTAAGTAATGGAGTGGCTAGTCTCTTAGGTGTATCGTTTTCCATGCAAAAACATGTGTGTTTCGTCCACTTATAAGTTCGGAACAAAAATCGAGTACTTACCAAGCCGAATGTCCAGACAAAACCCCATTCCCATGATCCAAATGTTCTATATTGGCCTTAAAACGTCCCGGCTAAGCCTTATCGATATTGAGGTTTTAGATTCCAAAACAAGTGAGCTTCGTCCATTTCCAAGTTCGGACCAAAAGCAGAGTAAATGTCGACTAAACGGACGGACATAAATATCGTTTTTACCGACGGAACGTTGTTTTTTCACCTTAGAACGCCCCGAGTTAAGTAATGGAGTGGCTAGTCTCTTAGGTGTATCGTTTTCCATGCGAAAAAATGTGTGTTTCGTCCACTTATAAGTTCGGAACAAAAATCGAGTACATACCAAGTCGAATGTCCAGACAAAACCCTGTTCCCATTGTCTAAATGTTCTATATTGGCCATAAAACGTCCCGGCTAAGCCTTGTCGATATTGAGGTTTTAGATTCCAAAACAAATGAGTTTTGTCCATTTCCAAGTTCGGACCGAAAACCGAATAAATGCCGACTGAACGGACGGACATAAATCTCGTTTTGACGGACAGAACGTTGTTTTTTCACCTTAGAACGCCCCGAGTTAAGTAATGGACTGGCTAGTCTCTTAGGTGTATCGTTATCGATGCGAAAACATGTGTGTTTCCTCCACTTATAAGTTCGGAACAAAAATCGAGTACATACCAAGCCGAATGTCTGGACAAAACCTCGTTCCCATGGTCCTGATGTTCTATATTGGCCTTAAAACGTCCCGGATAAGCCTTGTCGATATTGAGGTTTTAGATTCCAAAACAAGTGAGTTTCGTCCATTTCCAAGTTCGGACCGAAAACCGAGTAAATGCCGATTGAACGGACGGACATAAATCTCGTTTTTACCGACGGAACGTTGTTTTTTAACCTTTGAACGCACCGAGTTAAGTAATGGAGTGGCTAGTCTCTTACGTGTATCGTTTTCCATGCGAAAACATGTGTCTTTCGTCCACTTATAAGTTCGGAACAAAAATCGAGTACATACCAAGCCGAATGTCTGGACAAAACCTCGTTCACATGGTCCAGATGTTCTATATTGGCCTTAAAACGTCCCGGATAAGCCTTGTCGATATTGAGGTTTTAGATTCCAAAACAAGTGAGTTTCGTCCATTTCCAAGTTCGGACTGAAAACCGAGTAAATGCCGACTGAACGGACGGACAAAAATCTCGTTTTTACCAACGGAACGTTGTTTTTTTACCTTAGAACGCCCCGAGTTAAGTAATGGAGTGGCTAGTCTCTTAGGTGTATAGTTTTCCATGCGAAAACATGTGTGTTTCGTCCACTTATAAGTTCGGAACAAAAATCGAGTACATACCAAGTCGAATGTCCAGATAAAACCCTGTTCCCATTGTCTAAATGTTCTATATTGGCCATAAAACGTCCCGGCTAAGCCTTGTTGATCTTGAGGTTTTAGATTCCAAAACAAATGAGTTTTGTCCATTTCCAAGTTCGGACCGAAAACCGAATAAATGCCGACTGAATGGACGGACATAAATCTCGTTTTGACGGACGGAACGTTGTTTTTTCACCTTAGAACGCCCCGAGTTAAGTAATGGACTGGCTAGTCTCTTAGGTGTGTCGTTTTCCATGCGAAAACATGTGTCTTTCGTCCACTTATAAGTTGGGAACAAAAATCGAGTACATACCAAGCCGAATGTCTGGACAAAACCCCGTTCCCATGGAGCAAATGTTCTATATTGGCCTTAAAACGTCCCGGCTAAGCCTTGTCGATCTTGAGGTTTTAGATTCCAAAACAAGTGAGTTTGTCCATTTCCAAGTTCGGCCGAAAACCGAGTAAATGCCGACCGAACGGACGGACATAAATCTCGTTTTTACGGACGGAACGTTGTTTTTTCACCTTAGAACACCCAGAGTTAAGTAATGGAGTGGCTAGTCTCTTAGGTGTATCGTTTTCCATGCCAAAACATGTGTGTTTCCTCCACTTATAAGTTTGGAACAAAAATCGAGTACATACCAAGCCGAATGTCCGGACAAAACCCCGTTCCCATGGTCCAAATGTTCTATATTGGCCTTAAAACGTCCCGGCTATGCCTTCTCGATCTTGAGGTTTTGGATTCCAAAACAAGTGAGTTTCGTCCATTTTCAAGTTCGGACCAAAAACCGAGTAAATGCCGACCGATCGGACAAACATAAATCTCGTTTTTACGGAGGGAACGTTATTTTTTCACCTTAGAACGCCTGAGTTAAGTAATGGAGTGGCTAATCACTTAAGTGTATCGTTTTCTTTGCGAAAACATGTGTGTTTCCTCCACTTATAAGTTCGGGACAAAATTCGAGTACATACCAAGCCGAATGTCCGGACAAAACCCCGTTCCCATGGTCCAAATGTTCTATATTGGCCTTAAAACGTCCCGGTTAAGCCTTGTCGATATTGAGGTTTTAGATTCCAAAACAAGTGAGTTTCAACCATTTCCAAGTTCGGACCGAAAACCGAGTAAATGCCGACTGAACGGACGGACATAAATCTCGTTTTTACCGACGGAACGTTGTTTTTTCACCTTAGAACGCCCCAAGTTAAGTAATGGAGTGGCTAGTCTCTTAGGTGTATCGTTTTCCATGCGAAAACATGTGTGTTTCGTCCACTTATAAGTTCGGAACAAAAATCGAGTACATACCAAGCCGAATGTCAGGACAAAACCCCGTTCCAATGGACCAAATGTTCTATATTGGCCTTAAAACTTCCCGGCTAAGCCTTGTCGATCTTGAGGTTTTAGATTTTAAAACAAGTGAGTTTCGTCCATTTCCACGTCAGACCGAAAACCGAGTAAATGCCGACCGAACGGACGGACATAAGTCTCGTTTTTACGGACGGAACGTTGTTTTTTCACCTTAGAACGCCCCGAGTTAAGTAATGGAGTGGCTAGTTTCTTAGGTGTATCGTTTTCCATGCGAAAACACGTGTGTTTCGTCCACTTATAAGTTCGGAACAAAAATCGAGTACATACCAAGCCGAATGTCTGGACAAAACCCTGTTCCCATGGTCTATATTGGCCTTAAAACGTCCTGGCTAAGCCTTGTCGATCTTGAGGTTTTAGATTCCAAAACAAGTGAGTTTTGTCCATTTCCAAGTTCGGAGCGAAAACCAAGTAAATACCGACCGAACGGACGGACATAAATCTCGTTTTTACGGACGGAACGATGTTTTTTCCCCTTAGAACGCACCGAGTTAAGTAATGGAGTGGCTAGTCTCTTAGGTGTATCGTTTTCCATGCGAAAACATGTGTGTTTCCTCCACTTATAAGTTCGGAACAAAAATCGGGTACATACCAAGCCGAATGTCCGGACAAAACCCCGTTCCTATGGTCCAAATTTCCTATATTGGCCTTAAAACGACCCGGCTAAGCGTTGTCGATATTGAGGTTTTAGATTCCAAAACAAGTGATTTTCGTCCATTTTCAAGTTCGGACCGAAAACCGAGTAAATGCCGACTGAACGGACGGACATAAATCTCGTTTTTACGGACGGAACGTTGTTTTTTCTCCTTAGAACGCCCCGAGTTAAGTAATGGAGTGGCTAGTCTCTTAGGTGTATCGTTTTCCATGCGAAAACATGTGTGTTTCGTCCACTTATAAGTTTGGAACAAAAATCGAGTACATACCAAGCCGAATGTCTGGACAAAACCCCGTTCACATGGTCCAGATGTTCTATATTGGCCTCAAAACGTCCCGGATAAGCCTTGTCGATCTTGAGGTTTTATATTCCAAAACAAGTGAGTTTCGTCCATTTTCAAGTTCGGACAAAACCGAGTAAATGCCGACCGACCGAACGGACGGACATAAATCTCGTTATTACGGACGAAACATTGTTTTTTAACCTTAGAACGCCCCGAGTTAAGTAATGGAGTGGCTAGTCTCTTAGGTGTATCGTTTTCCATGCGAAAACATGTGTGTTTCGTCCATTTATAAGTTCGGGACAAAATTCGAGTACATACCAAGCCGAATGTCCGAACAAAACCCCGTTCCCATGGTCCAAATGTTCTATATTGGCCTTAAAACGTCCCGGTTAAGCCTTGTCGATATTGAGGTTTTAGATTCCAAAACAAGTGAGTTTCAACCATTTCCAAGTTCGGACCGAAAACCGAGTAAATGCAGACTGAACGGACGGACATAAATCTCGTTTTTACCGACGGAACGTTGTTTTTTCACCTTAGAACGCCCCAAGTTAAGTAATGGAGTGGCTAGTCTCTTAGGTGTATCGTTTTCCATGCGAAAACATGTGTGTTTCGTCCACTTATAAGTTCGGAACAAAAATCGAGTACATACCAAGCCGAATGTCAGGACAAAACCCCGTTCCAATGGACCAAATGTTCTATATTGGCCTTAAAACGTCCCGGCTAAGCCTTGTCGATCTTGAGGTTTTAGATTTTAAAACAAGTGAGTTTCGTCCATTTCCACGTCAGACCGAAAACCGAGTAAATGCCGACCGAACGGACGGACATAAGTCTCGTTTTTACGGACGGAACGTTGTTTTTTCACCTTAGAACGCCCCGAGTTAAGAAATGGAGTTGCTAGTTTCTTAGGTGTATCGTTTTCCATGCGAAAACACGTGTGTTTCGTCTACTTATAAGTTCGGAACAAAAATCGAGTACATACCAAGCCGAATGTCTGGACAAAACCCTGTTCCCATGGTCTATATTGGCCTTAAAACGTCCCGGCTAAGCCTTGTCGATCTTGAGGTTTTAGATTCCAAAACAAGTGAGTTTTGTCCATTTCCAAGTTCGGACCGAAAACCAAGTAAATACCGACCGAACGGACGGACATAAATCTCGTTTTTACGGACGGAACGTTGTTTTTTCCCCTTAGAACGCACCGAGTTAAGTAATGGAGTGGCTAGTCTCTTAGGTGTATCGTTTTCCATGCGAAAACATGTGTGTTTCCTCCACTTATAAGTTCGGAACAAAAATCGGGTACATACCAAGCCGAATGTCCGGACAAAACCCCGTTCCTATGGTCCAAATTTTCTATATTGGCCTTAAAACGTCCCGGCTAAGCGTTGTCGATATTGAGGTTTTAGATTCCAAAACAAGTGATTTTCGTCCATTTTCAAGTTCGGACCGAAAACCGAGTAAATGCCGACTGAACGGACGGACATAAATCTCGTTTTTACGGACGGAACGTTGTTTTTTCTCCTTAGAACGCCCCGAGTTAAGTAATGGAGTGGCTAGTCTCTTAGGTGTATCGTTTTCCATGCGAAAACATGTGTGTTTCCTCCACTTATAAGTTCGGAACAAAAATCGGGTACATACCAAGCCGAATGTCCGGACAAAACCCCGTTCCTATGGTCCAAATTTTCTATATTGGCCTTAAAACGTCCCGGCTAAGCGTTGTCGATATTGAGGTTTTAGATTCCAAAACAAGTGATTTTCGTCCATTTCCAAGTTCGGACCGAAAACCGAGTAAATGTTGACTGAACGGACGAACATAAATCTTGTTTTTACCGACGGAACGTTGTTTTTTCACCTTAGATTGCCTCGAGTTAAGTAATGGAGTGGCTAGTCTCTTAGGTGTATCGTTTTCCATGCGAAAACATGTGTGTTTCGACCACTTATAAGTTCGGAACAAAAATCGAGTACATACCAAGCCGAATGTCTGGACAAAACCTCGTTCACATGGTCCAAATGTTCTATATTGGCCTTAAAACGTTCCGGATAAGCCTTGTCGATATTGAGGTTTTAGATTCCAAAACAACTGAGTTTTGTCCATTTCCAAGTTCGGACCGAAAACCGAGTAAATGCCGACTGAACGGACGGACATAAATCTCGTTTTTACCGACGGAACGTTGTTTTTTCACCTTAGATTGCCTCGAGTTAAGTAATGGAGTGGCTAGTCTCTTAGGTGTATCGTTTTCCATGCGAAAACATGTGTGTTTCGTCCACTTATAAGTTCGGAACAAAAATCGAGTACATACCAAGCCGAATGTCCGGACAAAACTCCGTTCCCATGGTCCAAAGTTTCTATATTGGCCTTAAAACGTCCCGGCTAAGCCTTGTCGATATTGAGGTTTTAGATTCCAAAACAAGTGAGTTTCGACCATTTCCAAGTTCGGACCGAAAGCCGAGTAAATGCCGACTGAACGGACGGACATAAATATTGTTTTTAAGGACGGAACGTTATTTTTTCACCCTAGAACACCCGAGTTAAGTAATGGAGTGGCTAGTCTCTTAGGTGTATCGTTTTCCATGCGAAAACATGTGTGTTTCGTCCACTTATAAGTTTGGAACAAAAATCGAGTACATACCAAACCGAATGTCTGGACAAAACCCCGTTCACATGGTCCAGATGTTCTATATTGGCCTCAAAACGTCCCGGATAAGCCTTGTCGATCTTGAGGTTTTATATTCCAAAACAAGTGAGTTTCGTCCATTTTCAAGTTCGGACAAAACTGAGTAAATGCCGACCGACCGAACGAACGGACATAAATCTCGTTATTACGGACGAAACATAGTTTTTTAACCTTAGAACGCCCCGAGTTAAGTAATGGAGTGGCTAGTCTCTTAGGTGTATCGTTTTCCATGCGAAAACATGTGTGTTTCGTCCATTTATAAGTTCGGAACAAAAATCGAGTACATACCAAGCCGAATGTCCGGACAAAACTCCGTTCCCATGGTCCAAATGTTCTATATTGGCCTTAAAACGTCCCGGCTAAGCCTTGTCGATATTGAGGTTTTAGATTCCAAAACAAGTGATTTTCGTCCATTTTCAAGTTCGGACCGAAAACCGAGTAAATGCCGACTGAACGGACGGACATAAATCTCGTTTTTACCGACGGAACGTTGTTTTTTCACCTTAGAACGCCTCGAGTTAAGTAATGGAGTGGCTAGTCTCTTAGGTGTATCGTTTTCCATGCGAAAACATGTGTGTTTCCTCAACTTATAAGTTTGAACCAAAAATCGAGTACATACCAAGCCGAATGTCCGGATATAACCCCGTTCCCATGGTCCAAATGTTCTATATTGTCCTTAAAACGTCCCTGCTATGCCTTGTCGATATTGAGGTTTTAGATTCCAAAACAAGTGAGTTTCGTCCATTTCCTAGTTCGGACCGAAAACCGAGTAAATGCTGACTGAACGGACGGACATAAATCTCGTTTTTACTTATGGAACGTTGTTTTTTCAAATTAGAACGCACCAAGTTAAGTAATGGAGTGGCTAGTCTCTTACGTGTATCGTTTTCCATGCGAAAACCTGTGTGTTTCCTCCACGTATAAGTTCGGAACAAAAATCGAGTACATACCAAGCCGAATGTCCGGACAAAACCCCGTTCACATGGTCCAGATGTTCTATATTGGCCTTAAAACGTCCCGGATAAGCCTTGTCGATCTTGAGGTTTTATATTCCAAAACAGGTGAGTTTCGTCCATTTTCAAGTTCGGACAAAACCGAGTAAATGCCGACCGAACGGACGGACATAAATCTAGTTTTTACGGACGGAACATTGTTTTTTAACCTTAGAACGCTCTGAGTTAAGTAATGGAGTGGCTAGTCTCTTAAGTGTATCGTTTTCCATGCGAAAATATGTGTGTTTCCTCCACGTATAAGTTCGGGACAAAATTCGAGTACATACCAAGCCGAATGTCCGAACAAAACCCCGTTCCCATGGTCCAAATGTTCTATATTGGCCTTAAAATGTCCCGGTTAAGCCTTATCGATATTTAGGTTTTAGATTTCAAAATAAGTGAGTTTCGTCCATTTCCAATTTCGGACCGAAAACCGAGTAAATGCCGACTGAACGGACGGACATAAATCTCGTTTTTACCGACGGAACGTTGTTTTTTCACCTTAGAACGCACCGAGTTAAGTAATGGAGTGGCTAGTTTCTTACGTGTATCGTTTTCCATGAGAAAACATGTGTGTTTCATCAACTTATAAGTTCGGAACAAAAATCGAGTACATACCAAGCCGAATGTCTGGACAAAACCCCGTTCCCATGGTCAAAATGTTCTATATTGGCCTTAAAACATCCCGGCTAAGCCTTGTCGATCTTGAGATTTTAGATTCCAAAACAAGTGAGTTTCGTCCATTTCCAAGTTCGGATCCAAAACCGAGTAAATGCTGACCGAATGGACGGACATAAATCTCGTTTTTACGGACGGAACATTGTTTTTTCACCTTAGAACTCCCCGAGTTAAGTAATGGAGTGGCTAGTCTCTTAGGTGTATCGTTTTCCATGCTAAAACATGTGTGTTTCGTCCACTTATAAGTTCAGAACAAAAATCGAGTACATACCAAGCCGAATGTCCGGACAAAACCCCGTTTCCATTGTCCAAATGTTCTATATAGGCCTTAAAGCGTCCCGGCTAAACCTTGTCGATATTGAGGTTTTAGAGTCCAAAACAAGTGAGTTTCGTCCATTTCTTAGTTCGGACCGAAAACCGAGTAAATGCCGACTGAACGGACGGACATAAATTTCGTTTTTCCCGACGGAACATTGTCTTTTCACCTTAGAACGCCCCGAGTTAAGTAATGGAGTTGCTAGTCTCTTAGGTGTATCGTTTTCCATGCGAACACATGTGTGTTTCGTCCACTTATAAGTTCGGAACAAAAATCGAGTACATACCAAGCCGAATGTCCAGACAAAACCCTGTTCCCATGGTCTAAATGTTCTATATTGGCCATAAAACGTCCCGGATAAGCCTTGTCGATCTTGAGGTTTTATATTCCAAAACAAGTGAGTTTCGTCCATTTTCAAGTTTGGACCGAAAACCGAGTAAATGCCGACCGAACGGACAAACATAAATCTTGTTTTTATGGACGGAACGTTATTTTTTCACCTTAGAACGCCTGAGTTAAGTAATGGAGTAGCTAGTCTCTTAAGTGTATCGTTTTCCATGCGAAAACATGTGTGTTTCCTCCACTTATAAGTTCGGGATAAAATTCGAGTACAAACCAAGCCGATTGTCCGGACAAAACCCCGTTCCCATGGTCCAAATGTTCTATATTGGCCTTAAAACGTCCCGGTTAAGCCTTGTCGATATTGAGGTTTTAGATTCCAAAACAAGTGAGTTTCGTCCATTTCCAAGTTCGGACCGAAAACCGAGTAAATGCCGACTGAACGGACGGACATAAATCTCGTTTTTACCGACGAAACGTTGTTTTTTCACCTTAGAACGCCCCAAGTTAAGTAATGGAGTGGCTAGTCTCTTAGGTGTATCGTTTTCCATGCGAAAACATGTGTGTTTCGTCCACTTATAAGTTCGGAACAAAAATCGAGTACATAACAAGCGGAATGTCCGGACAAAACCCCGTTCCCATGGACCAAATGTTCTATATTGGCCTTAAAACGTCCCGGTTAAGCCTTGTCGATATTGAGGTTTTAGATTCCAAAACAAGTGAGTTTCGTCCATATCCAAGTTCACACCGAAAGTCGAGTAAATGCCGACTGAACGGACGGACATAACTTTCGTTTTTACCGACGGAACGTTGTTTTTCACCTTAGAACGCCCCGAGTTAAGTAATGGAGTGGCTAGTCTCTTAGGTGTATCATTTTCCATGCGAAAACACGTGTGTTTCGTCCACTTATAAGTTTGGAACAAAAATCGAGTACATACCAAGCCGAATGTCTGGACAAAACCCTGTTCCCATGGTCCCAATGTTCTATATTGGCCTTAAAACGTCCCGGCTAAGCCTTGTCGATCTTGAGGTTTTAGATTCCAAAACAAGTGAGTTTTGTCCATTTCCAAGTTCGGACCGAAAACCGAGTAAATACCGACCGAACGGACGGACATAAATCTCGTTTTTACCGATGGAACGTTGTTTTTTCATCTTAGAACGCACCGAGTTAAGTAATGGAGTGGCTAGTGTCTTACGTGTATCGTTTTCCATGCGAAAACATGTGTGTTTCGTCCACTTATAAGTTCGGAACAAAAATCGAGTACATACCAAGCCGAATGTCAGGAAAAAACCCGGTTCCAATGGACCAAATGTTCTATATTGGCCTTAAAACGTCCCGGCAAAGCCTTGTCGATATTGAGGTTTTAGATTCCAAAACAAGTGAGTTTCGACCATTTCCAAGTACGGACCGAAAGCCGAGTAAATGCCGGCTGAACGAACGGACATAAATTTTATTTTTACCGACGGAACGTTGTTTTTTCACCCTAGAACACCCGTGTTAAGTAATGGAGTGGCTAGTCTCTTAGATGTATCGTTTTCCATGCGAAAACATGTGTGTTTCTTCCACTTATAAGTTTGGAAATCGAGTACATACCAAGCCGAATGTCCGGATAAAACCCCATTCCCATGGTCCAAATGTTCTATATTGGCCTTAAATAGTCCCGGCTATGCCTTGTCGATATTAAGGTTTTAGATTCCAAAACAAGTGAGTTTCGTCCATTTCCAAGTTCGGACCGAAAACCGAGTAAATGCCGACTGAATGGACGGACATAAATCTCGTTTTTACCAATGGAACGTTGTTTTTTCACCTTAGAACGCACCGAGTTAAGTAATGGAGTGGCTAGTCTCTTACGTGTATCGTTTTCCATGCGAAAATATGTGTGTTTCGTCCACTTATAAGTTCGGAACAAAAATCGATTACACACCAAGCCGAATGTCAGGAAAAAACCCCGTTCCAATGGACCAAATGTTCTATATTGGCCTTAAAACGTCCCGGCAAAGCCTTGTCGATATTGAGGTTTTAGATTCCAAAACAAGTGAGTTTCGACCATTTCCAAGTACGGACCGAAAGCCGAGTAAATGCCGACTGAACGGACGGACATAAATTTTGTTTTTACCGAAGGAACGTTGTTTGTTCACCCTAGAACACCCGTGTTAAGTAATGGATTGGCTAGTCTCTTAGGTGTATCGTTTTCCATGCGAAAACATGTGTGTTTCCTCCACTTATAAGTTCGGAACAAAAATCGAGTACATACCAAGCCGAATGTCCGGACAAAACCCTGTTCCCATGGTCCAAATGTTCTATATTGGCCTTAAAACGTCCCAGCTAAGCCTTGTCGATATTGAGGTTTTAGGTTCCAAAACAAGTGAGTTTCGTCCATTTCCAAGTTCGGACCGAAAACCGAGTAAATGCCGACTTAACGGACGGACTTAAATCTCGTTTTTACCGATGGAACGTTGTTTTTTCACCTTAGAACGCACCGAGTTAAGTAATGGAGTGGCTAATCTCTTACGTGTATCGTTTTCCATGCGAAAACATGTGTGTTTCGTCCACTTATAAGTTCGGAACAAAAATCGAGTACATACCAAGCCGAATGTCAGGAAAAAACCCCGTTCCAATGGACCAAATGTTCTATATTGGCCTTAAAACGTCCCGGCAAAGCCTTGTCGATATTGAGGTTTTAGATTCCAAAACAAGTGAGTTTCGACCATTTCCAAGTACGGACCGAAAGCAGAGTAAATGCTGACTGAACGGACGGACATAAATTTTATTTTTACCGACGGAACGTTGTTTTTTCACCCTTGAACACCCGTGTTAAGTAATGGATTGGCTAGTCTCTTAGGTGTATCGTTTTCCATGCGAAAACATGTGTGTTTCTTCCACTTATAAGTTTGGAACAAAAATCGAGTACATACCAAGCCGAATGTCCGGAAAAAACCCCGTTCCCATGGTCCAAATGTTCTATATTGGCCTTAAAACGTCCCATCTATGCCTTGTCGATATTGAGGTTTTAGATTCCAAAAGAATTGAGTTTCTTCCATTTCCAAGTTCGGACCGAAAACCGAGTAAATGCCGACTGAACGGACGGACATAAATCTCGTTTTTAACGATGGAACGTTGGTTTTTCACCTTAGAACGCACCGAGTTAAGTAATGGAGCGGCTAGTCTCTTACGTGTATCGTTTTCCATGCGAAAACATGTGTGTTTCGTCCACTTATAAGTTCGGAACAAAAATCGAGTACATACCAAGCCGAATGTCAGGAAAAAACCGCGTTCCATTGGACCAAATGTTCTATATTGGCCTTAAAACGTCCCGGCTATGCCTTGTCGATATTGAGGTTTTAGATTCCAAAACAAGTGAGTTTCGTCCATTTCCAAGTTCGGACCGAAAACCGAGTAAATGCCGACTGAACGGACGGTCATAAATCTTGTTTTTCCCAACGGAACGTTGTTTTTTCACCTTAGATCGCCTCGAGTTAAGTAATGGAGTGGCTAGTCTCTTAGGTGTATCGTTATCCATGCGAAAACATGTGTGTTTCCTCCACTTATAAGTTCGGAACAAAAATCGAGTACATACCAAGCCGAATGTCCGGACAAAACCCCGTTCCCATGGTCCAAATGTTCTATATTGGCCTTAAAACGTCCCGGTTAAGCCTTGTCGATATTTAGGTTTTAGATTTCAAAATAAGTGAGTTTCGTCCATTTCCAAGTTCGGAGCGAAAACCGAGTAAATGCCGACTGAACGGACGGACATAAATATCGTTTTTACCGACGGAACGTTGTTTTTTCACCTTAGAACGCCCCGAGTTTAGTAATGGAGTGGCTAGTCTTTTAGGTGTATCGTTTTCCATTCGAAAACATGTGTGTTTCGTCCACTTATAAGTTCAGAACAAAAATCGAGTACATACCAAGCCGAATGTCCAGACAAAACCCTCTTCCCATGGTCTAAATGTTCTATATTGGCCATAAAACGTCCCGGCTAAGCCTTGTCGATCTTGAGGTTTTAGATTCCAAAACAAGTGAGTTTCGTCCATTTCTAAGTTCGGACCGAAAACCGAGTAAATGCCGACTGAACGGACGGACATAAATTTCGTTTTTCCCGACGGAACGTTGTTTTTTAACCTTAGAACGCCCCAAGTTAAGTAATTGAGTTGCTAGTCTCTTAGGTGTATCGTTTTCCATGCAAAAACATGTGTGTTCCGTCTACTTATAAGTTCGGAACAAAAATCGAGTACATACCAAGCCGAATGTCCAGACAAAACCCTGTTCTCATGGTCAAAATGTTCTATATTGGCCATAAAACGTCCCGGCTAACCCTTGTCGATCTTGAGGTTTTAGATTCCAAAACAAGTGAGTTTGTCCATTTCCAAGTTCGCCCGAAAACCGAGTAAATGCCGACCGAACGGACGGACATAAATCTCATTTTTACGGACGGAACGTTGTTTTTTCAGCTTAGAACGCCCTGAGTTAAGTAATGGAGTGGCTAGTCTCTTAGGTGTATCGTTTTCCATGCGAAAACATGTGTGTTTCCTCCACTTATAAGTTCGGAAAAAATCGAGTACATACCAAGCCGAATGTCCTGACAAAACCCCGTTCCCATGGTCCAAATTTTCTATATTGGCCTTAAAACGTCCCGACTAAGCCTTGTCGATATTGAGGTTTTAGATTCCAAAACAAGTGATTTTCGTCCATTTCCAATTTCGGACCGAAAACCGAGTAAATGCCGACTGAACGGACGGACATAAATCTCGTTTTTAACGATGGAACGTTGTTTTTTCACCTTAGAACGCACCGAGTTAAGTAATGGAGCGGCTAGTCTCTTACGTGTATCGTTTTCCATGCGAAAACATGTGTGTTTCGTCCACTTATAAGTTCGGAACAAAAATCGAGTACATACCAAGCCGAATGTCAGGAAAAAACCGCGTTCCATTGGACCAAATGTTCTATATTGGCCTTAAAACGTCCCGGCTATGCCTTGTCGATATTGAGGTTTTAGATTCCAAAACAAGTGAGTTTCGTCCATTTCCAAGTTCGGAGCGAAAACCGAGTAAATGCCGACTGAACGGACGGACATAAATATCGTTTTTACCGACGGAACGTTGTTTTTTCACCTTAGAACGCCCCGAGTTTAGTAATGGAGTGGCTAGTCTTTTAGGTGTATCGTTTTCCATGCGAAAACATGTGTGTTTCGTCCACTTATAAGTTCAGAACAAAAATCGAGTACATACCAAGCCGAATGTCCAGACAAAACCCTCTTCCCATGGTCTAAATGTTCTATATTGGCCATAAAACGTCCCGGCTAAGCCTTGTCGATCTTGAGGTTTTAGATTCCAAAACAAGTGAGTTTCGTCCATTTCTAAGTTCGGACCGAAAACCGAGTAAATGCCGACTGAACGGACGGACATAAATTTCGTTTTACCCGACGGAACGTTGTTTTTTAACCTTAGAACGCCCCAAGTTAAGTAATTGAGTTGCTAGTCTCTTAGGTGTATCGTTTTCCATGCAAAAACATGTGTGTTCCGTCTACTTATAAGTTCGGAACAAAAATCGAGTACATACCAAGCCGAATGTCCAGACAAAACCCTGTTCTCATGGTCAAAATGTTCTATATTGGCCATAAAACGTCCCGGCTAACCCTTGTCGATCTTGAGGTTTTAGATTCCAAAACAAGTGAGTTTGTCCATTTCCAAGTTCGCCCGAAAACCGAGTAAATGCCGACCGAACGGACGGACATAAATCTCATTTTTACGGACGGAACGTTGTTTTTTCAGCTTAGAACGCCCTGAGTTAAGTAATGGAGTGGCTAGTCTCTTAGGTGTATCGTTTTCCATGCGAAAACATGTGTGTTTCCTCCACTTATAAGTTTGGAAAAAATCGAGTACATAGCAAGCCGAATGTCCGGATAAAACCCCGTTCCCATGGTCCAAATGTTCTATATTGGCCTTAAAACGTCCCGGCTAAGCCTTGTCGATCTTGAGGTGTTAGATTCCAAAACAAGTGAGTTTCGTCCATTTCCAAGTTCGGACCGAAAACCGAGTAAATGCCGACTGAACGGACGGACATAAATCTCGTTTTTACCAACGGAACATTGTTTTTTCACCTTAGAACGCCCCGAGTTAAGTAATGGAGTGGCTAGTCTCTTAGGTGTATCGTTTTCCATGCGAAAACATGTGTGTTTCGTCCACTTATAAGTTCGGAACAAAAATCGAGTACATACCAAGCCGAATGTGCGGACAAAACCCCGTTCCCATGGTCCAAATGTTCTATATTGGCCTTAAAACGTCCCGGTTAAGCCTTGTCGATATTTAGGTTTTAGATTTCAAAATAAGTGAGTTTCGTCCATTTCCAAGTTCGGAGCGAAAACCGAGTAAATGCCGACTGAACGGACGGAAATAAATATCGTTTTTACCGACGGAACGTTGTTTTTTCACCTTAGAACGCCCCGAGTTTAGTAATAGAGTGGCTAGTCTCTTAGGTGTATCGTTTTCCATGCGAAAACATGTGTGTTTCGTCAACTTATAAGTTCAGAACGAAAATCGAGTACATACCAAGCCGAATGTCCAGACAAAACCCTGTTCCCATGGTCTAAATGTTCTATATTGGCCATAAAACGTCCCGGCTAAGCCTTGTCGATCTTGAGGTTTTAGATTCCAAAACAAGTGAGTTTGTCCATTTCCAAGTTCGCCCGAAAACCGAGTAAATGCCGACCGAACAGACGGACATAAATCTCGTTTTTACGGACGAAACGTTGTTTTTTCAGCTTAGAACGCCCTGAGTTAAGTAATGGAGTGGCTAGTCTCTTAGGTGTATCGTTTTCCATGCGAAAACATGTGTGTTTCCTCCACTTATAAGTTCGGAAAAAATCGAGTACATACCAAGCCGAATGTCCGGACAAAACCCCGTTCCCATGGTCCAAATTTTCTATATTGGCCTTAAAACGTCCCGACTAAGCCTTGTCGATATTGAGGTTTTAGATTCCAAAACAAGTGATTTTCGTCCATTTCCAATTTCGGACCGAAAACCGAGTAAATGCCGACTGAACGGACGGACATAAATCTCGTTTTTATCGACGGAACGTTGTTTTTTCACCTTAGATTGCCTCGAGTTAATTAATGGAGTGGCTAGTCTCTTAGGTGTATCGTTTTCCATGCGAAAACATGTGTGTTTCGTCCGCTTATAAGTTTGGAACCAAAATCGAGTACATAGCAAGCCGAATGTCTGGACAAAACCTCGTTCACATGGTCCAGATGTTCTATATTGGCCTTAAAACGTCCCGGATATGCCTTGTCGATCTTGAGGTTTTAGATTCCAAAACAAGTGAGTTTCGTCCATTTTCAAGTTCGGACCGAAAACCGAGTAAAGGCCGACCGAACGGACGGACATAAATCTCGTTTTTATGGACGGAACATTGTTTTTTATCCTTAGAACGCCCCGACTTAAGTAATGGAGTGGCTAGTCTCTTAGGTGTATCGTTTTCCATGCGAAAACATGTGTGTTTCGTCCACTTATAAGTTCGGAACAAAAATCGAGTACATACGAGGCCGAATGTCAGGACAAAACTCCGTTCCCATGGTCCAAATGTTCTATATTGGCCTTAAAACGTCCCGGCTAAGCCTTGTCGATATTGAGGTTTTAGATTCCAAAACAAGTGAGTTTCGCCCATTTCCAAGTTCGGACCGAAAACCGAGTAAATGCCGACTGAACTGACGGACATAAATCTCGTTTTTACCGACGGAACGTTGTTTTTTCACCTTAGAACGCCCCGAGTTAAGTAATGGAGTGGCTAGTCTCTTAGGTGTATCATTTTCCATGCGAAAACATGTGTGTTTCGTCCACTTATAAGTTTGAAACAAAAATCGAGTACATACCAAGCCGAATGTCCGGACAAAACCCCGTTCCCATGGTCCAAATGTTCTATATTGGCCTTAAAACATCCCAGCTATGCCTTATCGATATTGAGGTTTTAGATTCCAAAACAAGTGAGTTTCGTCCATTACCAAGTTCGGACCAAAAACCGAGTCAATGCCGACTGAACGAACGGACATAAATCTCGTTTTTACCGATGGAAGGTTGTTTTTTCACCTTAGAACGCACCGAGTTAAGTAATGGAGTGGCTAGTCTCTTACGTGTATCGTTTTCCACGCGAAAACATGTGTGTTTCGTCCACTTATAAGTTCAGAACAAAAATCGAGTACATACCAAGCCGAATGTCAGGATAAAACCCCGTTCCAATTTACCAAATGTTCTATATTGGCCTTAAAACGTCCCGGCAAAGCCTTGTCGATATTGAGGTTTTAGATTCCAAAACAAGTGAGTTTCGACCATTTCCAAGTACGGACCGAAAGCCGAGTAAATGCCGACTGAACGGACGGACATAAATTTTGTTTTTACCGACGGAACGTTGTTTTTTCACCTTAGAACGCCCCGAGTTAAGTAATGGAGTAGCTAGTCTCTTAGGTGTATCATTTTCCATGCGAAAACATGTGTGTTTCGTCCACTTATAAGTTTGAAACAAAAATCGAGTACATACCAAGCCGAATGTCCGGATAAAACCCCGTTCCCATGGTCCAAATGTTCTATATTGGCCTTAAAACATCCCAGCTAAGCCTTGTCGATCTTGAGGTGTTAGATTCCAAAACAATTGAGTTTCGTCCATTTCCTAGTTCAGACCGAAAACCGAGTAAATGCCGACCGAACGGACGGACATCTTGTTTTTATGGACGGAACGTTGTTTTTTCACCTTCGAACGCCCCGAGTTAAGTAATGGACTGGCTAGTCTCTTAGGTGTATCGTTTTCCATGTGAAAACATGTGTGTTTCGTCTACTTATAAGTTCGGAACAAATATCGAGTACATAACAAGCCGAATGTCCGGACAAAACCCTGATCCTATTGTTCTAATGCTCTATATGGGCCTTAAAACATCCCAACTAAGCCTTGTCGATCTTGAGGTTTTAGATTCCAAAACAAGTGAGTTTCCTCCATTTCCAAGTTTGGACCGACAACCGAGTAAATGCAGACCGAACGGACGGACATAAATGTCGTTTTTACGGAAGGAACGTTGTTTTTTCACCTTAGAACGCCCCGAGTTAAGTAATGGAGTGGCTAGTCTCTTAGGTTTATCATTTTCCATGCGAAAACATGTGTGTTTCTTCCACTTATAAGTTTGAAACAAAAATCGAGTACATACCAAGCCGAATGTCCAGATAAAACCCCGTTCCCATGGTCCAAATGTTCTATATTGGCCTTAAAACGTCCCGGCTAAGCCTTGTCGATCTTGAGGTTTTAGATTCCAAAACAAATGAGTTTCGTCCATTTCCAAGTTCGGACCGAAAACCGAGTAAATGCCGACGGAACGGACAGACATAAATCTCGTTTTTACGGACGGAACGTTGTTTTTTAACCTTAGAATGCCCTGAGTTAAGTAATGGAGTGGCTAGTCTCTTGGGTGTATCGTTTTCCATGTGAAAACTTGTGTGTTTCGTCTAGTTATAACTTCGGAACAAAAATCGAGTACATACCAAGCCGAATGTCCGGAGAAAACCCTGTTCCTATGGTTCTAATGCTCTATATTGGCCTTAAAACGTCCCGGCTAAACCTTGTCGATCTTAAGGTTTTAGATTCCAAACCAAGTGAGTTTCTTCCATTTCCAAGTTCGGGCCTAAAACCGAGTAAACGCCGACCGAACGGACGGACATAAATCTCGTTTTTACGGACGAAACGTTGTTTTTCACCTTAGAACGCCCCGAGTTAAGTAATGGAGTGGCTAGTCTCTTAGGTGTATTGTTTTCCATGTGAAAACATGTGTGTTTCCAACACTTATAAGTTTGAAACAAAAATTGAGTACATACCAAGCCGAATGTCCGGATAAAACCCCGTACCCATGGTCCAAATGTTCTATATTGGCCTTAAAACGTCCCGGCTAAGCCTTGTCGATCTTGAGGTTTTAGATTTAAAAACAAGTGAGTTTCGTCCATTTCCAAGTTCGGACCCAAAACCGAGTAAATGCCGACCGAACGGACGGACATAAATCTCGTTTTTACGGACGGAACGTTGTTTTTTCACCTTAGAACGCCCCGAGTTAAGTAATGAAGTGGCTAGTCTCTTAGGTGTATCGTTTTCCATGTGAAAACATGTGTGTTTCCTCCACTTATAAGTTTGAAACAAAAATCGAGTACATACCAAGCCGAATGTCCGGATAAAACCCCGTTCCCATGGTCCAAATGTTCTATATTGGCCTTAAAACGTCCCGGCTAAGCCTTGTCGATCTTGAGGTGTTAAATTCCAAAACAAGTGAGTTTCGTCCATTTCCAAGTTCGGACCGAAAACCGAGTAAATGCCGACTGAACGGACAGACATAAATCTCGTTTTTACGGACTGAACGTTGTTTTTTAACCTTAGAACTCCCTGAGTTAAGTAATGGAGTGGCTAGTCTCTTAGGTGTATCGTTTTCCATGTGAAAACATGTGTCTTTCGTCTACTTATAAGTTCGGAACAAAAATCGAGTACATACCAAGCCGAATGTCCGGAGAAAACCCTGTTCCTACGGTTCTAATGCTCTATATTGGCCTTAAAACATCCTAACTAAGCCTTGTCGATCTTGAGGTTTTAGATTCCAAAACAAGTGAGTTTCTTCCATTTCCGAGTTTGGACCGAAAACCGAGTAAATGCCGACCGAACGGACGGACATAAATCTCGTTTTTACGGAAGAAACGTTGTTTTTTCACCTTAGAACGCCCTGAGTTAAGTAATGGAGTGGCTAGTCTCTTAGGTGTATCGTTTTCCATGCGAAAACATGTGTGTTTCGTCCACTTATAAGTTCGGAACAAACATCGAGTACATACCAAGCCGAATGTCCGGACAAAACCCTGTTCCTATGGTTCTAATGCTCTGTATTGGCCTTGAAACATCCCGGATAAGCCTTGTCGATCTTGAGGTTTTAGATTCCAAAACAAGTGAGTTTCTTCCATTTCCAAGTTCGGGCCGAAAACCGAGTAAATGCAGACCGAACGGACGGACATAAATGTCGTTTTTACGAACGGAACATTGTTTTTTCACCTTAGAACGCCCCGAGTTAAGTAATGTAGTGGCTAGTCTCTTAGGTGTATCGTTTTCCATGCGAAAACATGTGTGTTTCCTCCACTTATAAGTTTGAAACAAAAATCGAGTACATACCAAGCCGAATGTCCAGATAAAACCCCGTTCCCATGGTCCAAATGTTCTATATTGGCCTTAAAACGTCCCGGCTAAGCCTTATCGATCTTGAGGTTTTAGATTCCAAAACAAGTGAGTTTCGTCCATTCCCAAGTTCGGACCGAAAACGAGTAAATGCCGACTGAACGGACGGACATAAATCTCGTTTTTACGGACGGAACGTTGTTTTTTAACCTTAGAACGCCCTGAGTTAAGTAATGGAGTGGCTCTCTTAGGTGTATCGTTTTCCATGTGAAAACATGTGTGTTTCGTCTACTTAAAAGTTCGGAACAAAAATTAAGTACATACCAAGCCGAATGTCCGGAGAAAACCCTGTTCCTATGGTTCTAATGCTCTATATTGGCCTTAAAACGTCCTGGCTAAACCTTGTCGATCTTAAGGTTTTAGATTCCAAAACAAGTGAGTTTCTTCCATTTCCAAGTTCGGGCCGAAAACCGAGTAAATGCCGACCGAACGGACGGACATAAATCTAGTTTTTACGGACGGAACGTTGTTTTTTCACCTTAGAACGCCCCGAGTTAAGTAATGGAGTGGCTCTCTTAGGTGTATCGTTTTCCATGCGAAAACATGTGTGTTTCGTCCACTTATAAGTTCGGAACAAAAATCAAGTACATACCAAGCCGAATGTCGGGACAAAACCCCGTTCCCAGGGACCAAATTTTCTATATTGGCCTTAAAACGTCCCAACTAAGCCTTGTCGATCTTAAGGTGTTAGATTCCAAAACAAGTGAGTTTCGTCCATTTCCGAGTTCGGACCGAAAACCGAGTAAATGCCGACCGAACGGACAGACATAAATCTTGTTTTTACGGACGGAACGTTGTTTTTCACCTTAGAACGCCCCGAGTTAAGTAATGGAGTGGCTACTCTCTTAGGTGTATCGTTTTCCATGCGAAAACATGTGTGTTTCCTCCACTTATAAGTTTGGAACAAAAATCGAGTACATACCAAGCCAAATGTCCGGATAAAACCCCGTTCCCATGGTCCAAATGTTCTATATTGGCCTTAAAATGTCCCGGCTAAGCCTTGTTGATCTTGAGGTTTTAGATTCCAAAACAAGTGAGTTTCGTCCATTTCAAAGTTCGGACCGAAAACCGAGTAAATGCCCACCGAACGGACGGACATAAATCTCGTTTTTACGGACGGAACGTTGTTTTTTCACCTTATAATGCCCCGAGTTAAGTAATGGAGTGGCTAGTCTCTTAGGTGTATCGTTTTCCATGCGAAAACATGTGTGTTTCCTCCACTTATAAGTTTGAAACAAAAATCGAGTACATACCAAGCCGAATGTCCGGATAAAACCCCGTTCCCATGGTCCAAATGTTCTATATTGGCCTTAAAACGTCCCGGCTAAGCCATTTCGATCTTGAGGTTTTAGATTCCAAAACAAGTGAGTTTCATCCATTTCCAAGTTCGGACCGAAAACCGGGTAAATGCCGACAGAACGGACGGACATAAATCTCGTTGTTACATACGGAACGTAGTTTTTTCAACTTAGAACGCCCCGAGTTAAGTAATGGAGTGGCTAGTCTCTTAGGTGTATCGTTTTCCATGCGAAAACATGTGTGTTTCCTCCACTTATAAGTTTGGAACAAATATCGAGTACATACCAAGCCAAATGTCTGGATAAAAACCGTTCCCATGGTCCAAATGTTCTATATTGGCCTTAAAACGTCCCGGCTAAGCCTTGTCGATCTTGAGGTTTTAGATTCCCAAACAAGTGAGTTTCGTCCATTTCCAAGTTCGGACCGAAAACCGAGTAAATGCCGACCGAACGGACGGACATAAATCTCGTTTTTACGGACGGAACGTTGTTTTTTCACCTTAGAACGCCCCGAGTTAAGTAATGGAGTGGCTAGTCTCTTAGGTGTATCGTTTTCCATGTGAAAACATGTGTGTTTCGTCTATCAATAAGTTCGGAACAAAAATCGAGTACATACCAAGCCAAATGTTCGGAGAAAACCCTGTTCCTATGGTTCTAATGCTCTATATTGGCCTTAAAACGTCCCAGCTAAGCCTTGTCGATCTTGAGGTTTTAGATTCCAAAACAAGTGAGTTTCGTCCATTTCCAAGTTCGGACCGAAAACCGAGTAAATGCCGACTGAACGGACGGACATAAATCTCGTTTTTACGGACAGAACGTTGTTTTTTAAAATTAAAACACCCCGAGTTAAGTAATGGAGTGGCTAGTCTCTTCGGTGTATCGTTTTCCATGCGAAAACATGTGTGTTTCGTCCACTTATAAGTTCGGAACAAAAATCAAGTACATACCAAGCCGAATGTCGGGACAAAACCCCGTCCCCATGGACCAAATGTTCAATATTGACCTTAAAACGTCCCGGCTAAGCCTTGTCGATCTTGAGGTGTTAGATTCCAAAACAAGTGAGTTTCGTCCATTTCCAAGTTCGGACCGAAAACCGAGTAAATGCCGACCGAATGGACGGACATAAATCTCGTTTTTACGGACGAAATGTTGTTTTTTCACCTTAGAACGCTTTGAGTTAAGTAATGGAGTGGCTAGTCTCTTAGGTGTATCGTTTTCCATGCGAAAACATGTGTGTTTCGTCCACTTATAAGTTCGGAACAAAAATCAGGTACATACCAAGCCGAATGTCCGGAGAAAACGCTGTTCCTATGGTTCTAATGCTCTATATTGGCCTTAAAATGTCCCAGCTAAGCTTTGTCGATCTTGAGGTGTTAGATTCCAAAACAGGTGAGTTTCGTCCATTTCCAAGTTCGGACCGAAAACCGAGTAAATGCCGACCGAACGGACGGACATAAATCTCGTTGTTACAGACGGAACGTTATTTTTTCACCTTAGAACGCTTTGAGTTAAGTAATGGAGTGGCTAGTCTCTTAGGTGTATCGTTTTCCATGCGAAAACATGTGTGTTTAGTCCACTTATAAGTTCGGAACAAAAATCAAGTACATACCAAGCCGAATGTCGGGACAAAACCCCGTTCCCATGGACAAAATGTTCTATATTGACCTTAAAACGTCCTGGCTAAGCCTTGTCGATCTTGAGGTGTTAGATTCCAAAACAAGTGAGTTTCGTCCATTTCCAAGTTCGGACCGAAAACCGAGTAAATGCCGACCGAACGGACGGACATAAATCTTGTTTTTACGGACGGAACGTTGTTTTTTCACCTTAGAATGCCCCGAGTTAAGTAATGGAGTGGCTAGTCTCTTAGGTGTATCGTTTTCCATGTGAAAACATGTGTGTTTCGTCTATCTATAAGTTCGGAACAAAAATCGAGTACATACCAAGCCAAATGTTCGGAGAAAACCCTGTTCCTATGGTTCTAATGCTCTATATTGGCCTTAAAACGTCCCAGCTAAGCCTTGTCGATCTTGAGGTTTTAGATTCCAAAACAAGTGAGTTTCGTCCATTTCCAAGTTCGGACCGAAAACCGAGTAAATGCCGACTGAACGGACGGACATAAATCTCGTTTTTACGGACAGAACGTTGTTTTTTAACCTTAAAACACCCCGAGTTAAGTAATGGAGTGGCTAGTCTCTTCGGTGTATCGTTTTCCATGCGAAAACATGTGTGTTTCGTCCACTTATAAGTTCGGAACAAAAATCAAGTACATACCAAGCCGAATGTCGGGACAAAACCCCGTTCCCATGGACCAAATGTTCAATATTGACCTTAAAACGTCCCGGCTAAGCCTTGTCGATCTTGAGGTTTTAGATTCCAAAACAAGTGAGTTTCGTCCATTTCCAAGTTCGGACCGAAAACCGAGTAAATGCCGACCGAACGGACGGACATAAATCTCGTTTTTACGGACGGAACGTTGTTTTTTCACCTTAGAATGCCCCGAGTTAAGTAATGGAGTGGCTAGTCTCTTAGGTGTATCGTTTTCCATGTGAAAACATGTGTGTTTCGTCTATCTATAAGTTCGGAACAAAAATCGAGTACATACCAAGCCAAATGTTCGGAGAAAACCCTGTTCCTATGGTTCTAATGCTCTATATTGGCCTTAAAACGTCCCAGCTAAGCCTTGTCGATCTTGAGGTTTTAGATTCCAAAACAAGTGAGTTTCGTCCATTTCCAAGTTCGGTCGAAAACCGAGTAAATGCCGACTGAACGGACGGACATAAATCTCGTTTTTACGGACAGAACGTTGTTTTTTAACCTTAAAACACCCCGAGTTAAGTAATGGAGTGGCTAGTCTCTTCGGTGTATCGTTTTCCATGCGAAAACATGTGTGTTTCGTCCACTTATAAGTTCGGAACAAAAATCAAGTACATACCAAGCCGAATGTCGGGACAAAACCCCGTTCCCATGGACCAAATGTTCAATATTGACCTTAAAACGTCCCGGCTAAGCCTTGTCGATCTTGAGGTGTTAGATTCCAAAACAAGTGAGTTTCGTCCATTTCCAAGTTCGGACCGAAAACCGAGTAAATGCCGACCGAATGGACGGACATAAATCTCGTTTTTACGGACGAAACGTTGTTTTTTCACCTTAGAACGCTTCGAGTTAAGTAATGGAGTGGCTAGTCTCTTAGGTGTATCGTTTTCCATGCGAAAACATGTGTGTTTCGTCCACTTATAAGTTCGGAACAAAAATCAGGTACATACCAAGCCGAATGTCCGGAGAAAACGCTGTTCCTATGGTTCTAATGCTCTATATTGGCCTTAAAATGTCCCAGCTAAGCTTTGTCGATCTTGAGGTGTTAGATTCCAAAACAGGTGAGTTTCGTCCATTTCCTAGTTCGGACCGAAAACCGAGTAAATGCCGACCGAACGGACGGACATAAATCTCGTTGTTACAGACGGAACGTTATTTTTTCACCTTAGAACGCTTTGAGTTAAGTAATGGAGTGGCTAGTCTCTTAGGTGTATCGTTTTCCATGCGAAAACATGTGTGTTTAGTCCACTTATAAGTTCGGAACAAAAATCAAGTACATACCAAGCCGAATGTCGGGACAAAACCCCGTTCCCATGGACAAAATGTTCTATATTGACCTTAAAACGTCCTGGCTAAGCCTTGTCGATCTTGAGGTGTTAGATTCCAAAACAAGTGAGTTTCGTCCATTTCCAAGTTCGAACCGAAAACCGAGTAAATGCCGACCGAACGGACGGACATAAATCTCGTTTTTACGGACGGAACGTTGTTTTTTCACCTTAGAACGCCCCGAGTTAAGTAATGGAGTGGCTAGTCTCTTAGGTGTATCGTTCTCCATGTGAAAACATGTGTGTTTCGTCTACTTATAAGTTCGGAACAAAAATCAGGTACATACCAAGCCGAATGTCCGGAGAAAACCCTGTTCCTATGGTTCTAATGCTCTATATTGGCCTTAAAACGTCCCGGCTAAGCCTTGTCGATCTTGAGGTTTTAGATTCCAAAACAAGTAAGTTTCTTCCATTTCCAAGTTCGGGCCGAAAACCGAGTAAATGCCGACCGAACGGACGGACATAAATCTCGTTTTTACGGACGGAACGTTGTTTTTTCACGTTAGAACGCTTTGAGTTAAGTAATGGAGTGGCTAGTCTCTTAGGTGTATAGTTTTCCATGCGAAAACATGTGTGTTTCCTCCCCTTATAAGTTTGAAACAAAAATCGAGTACATACCAAGCCGAATGTCCGGATAAAACCCCGTTCCCATGGTCCAAATGTTCTATATTGGTCTTAAAACGTCCCGGCTAAGCCTTGTCGATCTTGAGGTTTTAGATTCCAAAACAAGTGAGTTTCGTCCATTTCAAAGTTCGGACCGAAAACCGAGTAAATGCCGACTGAACGAACGGACATAAATCTCATTTTTACGGACGGAACGTTGTTTTTTAACCTTAGAACGCCCTGAGTTAAGTAATGGAATGGTTAGTCTCTTAGGTGTATCGTTTTCCATGCGAAAACATATGTGTTTCGTCCACTTATAAGTTCGGAACAAAAATCAAGTACATACCAAGCCGAATGTCGGGACAAAACCCCGTTCCCAGGGACCAAATTTTCTATATTGGACTTAAAACGTCCCAACTAAGCCTTGTCGATCTTAAGGTGTTAGATTCCAAAACAAGTGAGTTTCGTCCATTTCCGAGTTCGGATCGAAAACCGAGTAAATGCCGACCGAACGGACAGACATAAATCTTGTTTTTACGGACGAAACGTTGTTTTTCACCTTAGAACGCCAAGAGTTAAGTAATGGAGTGGCTACTCTCTTAGGTGTATCGTTTTCCATGTGAAAACATGTGTGTTTCGTCTAATTATAAGTTCGGAACAAAAATCAAGTACATACCAAGCCGAATGTTCGGAGAAAACCCTGTTCCTAAGGTTCTAATGCTCTATATTGGCCTTAAAACGTCCCAGCTAACCCTTGTCGATCTTGAGGTGTTAGATTCCAAAACAAGTGAGTTTCGTCCATTTCCGAGTTCGGACCGAAAACCGAGTAAATGCCGAACGAACGGCCGGACATAAATCTCGTTGTTACGGACGGAACATTGTTTTTCACCTTAGAACGCACCGAGTTAAGTAATGGAGTGGCTAGTCTCTTAGGTGTATCGTTTTCCATGCGGAAACATGTGTGTTTCCTCCACTTATAAGTTTGGAACAAAAATCGAGTACATACCAAGCCAAATGTCCGAATAAAACCCCGTTCCCATGGTCCAAATGTTCTATATTGGCCTTAAAACGTCCCGGCTAAGCCTTGTCGATCTTGAGGTTTTAGATTCCCAAACAAGTGAGTTTCGTCCATTTCCAAGTTCGAACCGAAAACCGGGTAAATGCCGACCGAACGGACGGGCATAAATTACGTTGTTACAGACCGAACGTTGTTTTTTCAACTTAGAACGCCCCGAGTTAAGTAACGGAGTGGCCAGTCTCTTAGGTGTATCGTTTTCCATGCGAAAACATGTGTGTTTCCTCCACTTATAAGTTTGGAACAAAAATCGAGTACATACCAAGCCAAATGTCCGGATAAAACCCTGTTCCCATGGTCCAAATGTTCTATATTGGCCTTAAAACGTCCCGGCTAAGCCTTGTCGATCTTGAGGTTTTAGATTCCACAACAAGTGAGTTTCGTCCATTACCAAGTTCGGACCGAAAACCGGGTAAATGCCGACCGAACGGACGGACATAAATCTCGTTGTTACAGACGGAACGTTGTTTTTTCAACTTAGAACGCCCCGAGTTAAGTAATGGAGTCGCTAGTCTCTTAGGTGTATCGTTTTCCATGCGAAAACATGTGTGTTTCCTCCACTTATAAGTTTGGAACAAAAATCGAGTACATACCAAGCGAAATGTCCGGATAAAACCCCGTTCTCATGGTCCAAATGTTCTATATTGGCCTTAAAACGTCCCGGCTAAGCCTTGTCGATCTTGAGGTTTTAGATTCCAAAACAAGTGAGTTTCGTCCATTTCCAAGTTCGGACCGAAAACCGAGTAAATGCCGACTGAACGGACAGACATAAATCTCGTTTTTACGGACGGAACGTTATTTTTTAACCTTAGAACGCCCTGAGTTAAGTAATGGAATGGCTAGTATCTTAGGTGTATCGTTTTCCATGCGAAAACATGTGTGTTTCGTCCACTTATAAGTTCGGAACAAAAATCAAGTACAAACCAAGCCGAATGTCGGGACAAAACCCCGTTCCCAGGGACCAAATTTTCTATATTGGCCTTAAAACGTCCCAACTAAGCCTTGTCGATCTTAAGGTGTTAGATTCCAAAACAAGTGAGTTTCGTCCATTTCCGAGTTCGGACCGAAAACCGAGTAAATGCCGACCGAACGGACAGACTTAAATCTTGTTTTTACGGACGGAACGTTGTTTTTCAACTTAGAACGCCCCGAGTTAAGTAATGGAGTGGCTACTCTCTTAGGTGTATCGTTTTCCATGGGAAAACATGTGTGTTTCCCCCACTTATAAGTTTGGAACAAAAATCGAGTACATACCAAGCCAAATGTCCGGATAAAACCCCGTTCCCATGGTCCAAATGTTCTATATTGGCCTTAAAACGTCCCGGCTAAGCCTTGTCGATCTTGAGGTTTTAGATTCCAAAACAAGTGAGTTTCATCCATTTCCAAGTTCGGACCGAAAACCGAGTAAATGCCGACCGAACGGACGGACATAAATCTCGTTGTTATAGACGGAACGTTGTTTTTTCAACTTAGAACGCCCCGAGTTAAGTAATGGAGTGGCTAGTCTCTTAGGTGTATCGTTTTCCATGCGAAAACATGTGTGTTTCCTCCACTTATAAGTTTGGAACAAAAATCGAGTACATACCAAGCCAAATGTCCGAATAAAACCCCGTTCCCATGGTCCAAATGTTCTATATTTTCCTTAAAACGTCCCGGCTAAGCCTTGTCGATCTTGAGGTTTTAGATTCCCAAACAAGTGAGTTTCGTCCATTTCCAAGTTCGGACCGAAAACCGAGTAAATGCCGACCGAACGGACGGATATAAATCTCGTTTTTACGGACGGAACGTTGTTTTTTCACCTTAGAATGCCCCGAGTTAAGTAATAGAGTGGCTAGTCTGTTAGGTGTATCGTTTTCCTTGTGAAAACATGTGTGTTTCGTCTACTTATAAGTTCGGAACAAAAATCGAGTACATACCAAGCCAATTGTTCGGAGAAAACCATGTTCCTATGGTTCTAATGCTCTATATTGGCCTTAAAACGTCCCAGCTAAGCCTTGTCGATCTTGAGGTTTTAGATTCCAAAACAAGTGAGTTTCATCCATTTCCAAGTTCGGACCGAAAATCGGGTAAATGCCGACCGAACGGACGGGCATAAATCTCGTTGTTACAGACGGAACGTTGTTTTTTCAACTTAGAACGCCCCGAGTTAAGTAATGGAGTGGCTAGTCTCTTAGGTGTATCGTTTTCCATGCGAAAACATGTGTGTTTCCTCCACTTATAAGTTTGGAACAAAAATCGAGTACATACCAAGCGAAATGTCCTGATAAAACCCCGTTCCCATGGTCCAAATGTTCTATATTGGCCTTAAAACGTCCCGGCTAAGCCTTGTCGATCTTGAGGTTTTAGATTCCAAAACAAGTGAGTTTCGTCCATTTCCAAGTTCGGACCGAAAACCGAGTAAATGCCGACTGAACGGACGGACATAAATCTCGTTTTTACGGACAGAACGTTGTTTTTTAAAATTAAAACACCCCGAGTTAAGTAATGGAGTGGCTAGTCTCTTCGGTGTATCGTTTTCCATGCGAAAACATGTGTGTTTCGTCCACTTATAAGTTCGGAACAAAAATCAAGTACATACCAAGCCGAATGTCGGGACAAAACCCCGTCCCCATGGACCAAATGTTCAATATTGACCTTAAAACGTCCCGGCTAAGCCTTGTCGATCTTGAGGTGTTAGATTCCAAAACAAGTGAGTTTCGTCCATTTCCAAGTTCGGACCGAAAACCGAGTAAATGCCGACCGAATGGACGGACATAAATCTCGTTTTTACGGACGAAATGTTGTTTTTTCACCTTAGAACGCTTTGAGTTAAGTAATGGAGTGGCTAGTCTCTTAGGTGTATCGTTTTCCATGCGAAAACATGTGTGTTTCGTCCACTTATAAGTTCGGAACAAAAATCAGGTACATACCAAGCCGAATGTCCGGAGAAAACGCTGTTCCTATGGTTCTAATGCTCTATATTGGCCTTAAAATGTCCCAGCTAAGCTTTGTCGATCTTGAGGTGTTAGATTCCAAAACAGGTGAGTTTCGTCCATTTCCAAGTTCGGACCGAAAACCGAGTAAATGCCGACCGAACGGACGGACATAAATCTCGTTGTTACAGACGGAACGTTATTTTTTCACCTTAGAACGCTTTGAGTTAAGTAATGGAGTGGCTAGTCTCTTAGGTGTATCGTTTTCCATGCGAAAACATGTGTGTTTAGTCCACTTATAAGTTCGGAACAAAAATCAAGTACATACCAAGCCGAATGTCGGGACAAAACCCCGTTCCCATGGACAAAATGTTCTATATTGACCTTAAAACGTCCTGGCTAAGCCTTGTCGATCTTGAGGTGTTAGATTCCAAAACAAGTGAGTTTCGTCCATTTCCAAGTTCGGACCGAAAACCGAGTAAATGCCGACCGAACGGACGGACATAAATCTTGTTTTTACGGACGGAACGTTGTTTTTTCACCTTAGAATGCCCCGAGTTAAGTAATGGAGTGGCTAGTCTCTTAGGTGTATCGTTTTCCATGTGAAAACATGTGTGTTTCGTCTATCTATAAGTTCGGAACAAAAATCGAGTACATACCAAGCCAAATGTTCGGAGAAAACCCTGTTCCTATGGTTCTAATGCTCTATATTGGCCTTAAAACGTCCCAGCTAAGCCTTGTCGATCTTGAGGTTTTAGATTCCAAAACAAGTGAGTTTCGTCCATTTCCAAGTTCGGACCGAAAACCGAGTAAATGCCGACTGAACGGACGGACATAAATCTCGTTTTTACGGACAGAACGTTGTTTTTTAACCTTAAAACACCCCGAGTTAAGTAATGGAGTGGCTAGTCTCTTCGGTGTATCGTTTTCCATGCGAAAACATGTGTGTTTCGTCCACTTATAAGTTCGGAACAAAAATCAAGTACATACCAAGCCGAATGTCGGGACAAAACCCCGTTCCCATGGACCAAATGTTCAATATTGACCTTAAAACGTCCCGGCTAAGCCTTGTCGATCTTGAGGTTTTAGATTCCAAAACAAGTGAGTTTCGTCCATTTCCAAGTTCGGACCGAAAACCGAGTAAATGCCGACCGAACGGACGGACATAAATCTCGTTTTTACGGACGGAACGTTGTTTTTTCACCTTAGAATGCCCCGAGTTAAGTAATGGAGTGGCTAGTCTCTTAGGTGTATCGTTTTCCATGTGAAAACATGTGTGTTTCGTCTATCTATAAGTTCGGAACAAAAATCGAGTACATACCAAGCCAAATGTTCGGAGAAAACCCTGTTCCTATGGTTCTAATGCTCTATATTGGCCTTAAAACGTCCCAGCTAAGCCTTGTCGATCTTGAGGTTTTAGATTCCAAAACAAGTGAGTTTCGTCCATTTCCAAGTTCGGTCGAAAACCGAGTAAATGCCGACTGAACGGACGGACATAAATCTCGTTTTTACGGACAGAACGTTGTTTTTTAACCTTAAAACACCCCGAGTTAAGTAATGGAGTGGCTAGTCTCTTCGGTGTATCGTTTTCCATGCGAAAACATGTGTGTTTCGTCCACTTATAAGTTCGGAACAAAAATCAAGTACATACCAAGCCGAATGTCGGGACAAAACCCCGTTCCCATGGACCAAATGTTCAATATTGACCTTAAAACGTCCCGGCTAAGCCTTGTCGATCTTGAGGTGTTAGATTCCAAAACAAGTGAGTTTCGTCCATTTCCAAGTTCGGACCGAAAACCGAGTAAATGCCGACCGAATGGACGGACATAAATCTCGTTTTTACGGACGAAACGTTGTTTTTTCACCTTAGAACGCTTCGAGTTAAGTAATGGAGTGGCTAGTCTCTTAGGTGTATCGTTTTCCATGCGAAAACATGTGTGTTTCGTCCACTTATAAGTTCGGAACAAAAATCAGGTACATACCAAGCCGAATGTCCGGAGAAAACGCTGTTCCTATGGTTCTAATGCTCTATATTGGCCTTAAAATGTCCCAGCTAAGCTTTGTCGATCTTGAGGTGTTAGATTCCAAAACAGGTGAGTTTCGTCCATTTCCTAGTTCGGACCGAAAACCGAGTAAATGCCGACCGAACGGACGGACATAAATCTCGTTGTTACAGACGGAACGTTATTTTTTCACCTTAGAACGCTTTGAGTTAAGTAATGGAGTGGCTAGTCTCTTAGGTGTATCGTTTTCCATGCGAAAACATGTGTGTTTAGTCCACTTATAAGTTCGGAACAAAAGTCAAGTACATACCAAGCCGAATGTCGGGACAAAACCCCGTTCCCATGGACAAAATGTTCTATATTGACCTTAAAACGTCCTGGCTAAGCCTTGTCGATCTTGAGGTGTTAGATTCCAAAACAAGTGAGTTTCGTCCATTTCCAAGTTCGAACCGAAAACCGAGTAAATGCCGACCGAACGGACGGACATAAATCTCGTTTTTACGGACGGAACGTTGTTTTTTCACCTTAGAACGCCCCGAGTTAAGTAATGGAGTGGCTAGTCTCTTAGGTGTATCGTTCTCCATGTGAAAACATGTGTGTTTCGTCTACTTATAAGTTCGGAACAAAAATCAGGTACATACCAAGCCGAATGTCCGGAGAAAACCCTGTTCCTATGGTTCTAATGCTCTATATTGGCCTTAAAACGTCCCGGCTAAGCCTTGTCGATCTTGAGGTTTTAGATTCCAAAACAAGTAAGTTTCTTCCATTTCCAAGTTCGGGCCGAAAACCGAGTAAATGCCGACCGAACGGACGGACATAAATCTCGTTTTTACGGACGGAACGTTGTTTTTTCACGTTAGAACGCTTTGAGTTAAGTAATGGAGTGGCTAGTCTCTTAGGTGTATAGTTTTCCATGCGAAAACATGTGTGTTTCCTCCCCTTATAAGTTTGAAACAAAAATCGAGTACATACCAAGCCGAATGTCCGGATAAAACCCCGTTCCCATGGTCCAAATGTTCTATATTGGTCTTAAAACGTCCCGGCTAAGCCTTGTCGATCTTGAGGTTTTAGATTCCAAAACAAGTGAGTTTCGTCCATTTCAAAGTTCGGACCGAAAACCGAGTAAATGCCGACTGAACGAACGGACATAAATCTCATTTTTACGGACGGAACGTTGTTTTTTAACCTTAGAACGCCCTGAGTTAAGTAATGGAATGGTTAGTCTCTTAGGTGTATCGTTTTCCATGCGAAAACATATGTGTTTCGTCCACTTATAAGTTCGGAACAAAAATCAAGTACATACCAAGCCGAATGTCGGGACAAAACCCCGTTCCCAGGGACCAAATTTTCTATATTGGACTTAAAACGTCCCAACTAAGCCTTGTCGATCTTAAGGTGTTAGATTCCAAAACAAGTGAGTTTCGTCCATTTCCGAGTTCGGATCGAAAACCGAGTAAATGCCGACCGAACGGACAGACATAAATCTTGTTTTTACGGACGAAACGTTGTTTTTCACCTTAGAACGCCAAGAGTTAAGTAATGGAGTGGCTACTCTCTTAGGTGTATCGTTTTCCATGTGAAAACATGTGTGTTTCGTCTAATTATAAGTTCAGAACAAAAATCAAGTACATACCAAGCCGAATGTTCGGAGAAAACCCTGTTCCTAAGGTTCTAATGCTCTATATTGGCCTTAAAACGTCCCAGCTAACCCTTGTCGATCTTGAGGTGTTAGATTCCAAAACAAGTGAGTTTCGTCCATTTCCGAGTTCGGACCGAAAACCGAGTAAATGCCGAACGAACGGCCGGACATAAATCTCGTTGTTACGGACGGAACGTTGTTTTTCACCTTAGAACGCACCGAGTTAAGTAATGGAGTGGCTAGTCTCTTAGGTGTATCGTTTTCCATGCGGAAACATGTGTGTTTCCTCCACTTATAAGTTTGGAACAAAAATCGAGTACATACCAAGCCAAATGTCCGAATAAAACCCCGTTCCCATGGTCCAAATGTTCTATATTGGCCTTAAAACGTCCCGGCTAAGCCTTGTCGATCTTGAGGTTTTAGATTCCCAAACAAGTGAGTTTCGTCCATTTCCAAGTTCGAACCGAAAACCGGGTAAATGCCGACCGAACGGACGGGCATAAATTACGTTGTTACAGACCGAACGTTGTTTTTTCAACTTAGAACGCCCCGAGTTAAGTAACGGAGTGGCCAGTCTCTTAGGTGTATCGTTTTCCATGCGAAAACATGTGTGTTTCCTCCACTTATAAGTTTGGAACAAAAATCGAGTACATACCAAGCCAAATGTCCGGATAAAACCCTGTTCCCATGGTCCAAATGTTCTATATTGGCCTTAAAACGTCCCGGCTAAGCCTTGTCGATCTTGAGGTTTTAGATTCCACAACAAGTGAGTTTCGTCCATTACCAAGTTCGGACCGAAAACCGGGTAAATGCCGACCGAACGGACGGACATAAATCTCGTTGTTACAGACGGAACGTTGTTTTTTCAACTTAGAACGCCCCGAGTTAAGTAATGGAGTCGCTAGTCTCTTAGGTGTATCGTTTTCCATGCGAAAACATGTGTGTTTCCTCCACTTATAAGTTTGGAACAAAAATCGAGTACATACCAAGCGAAATGTCCGGATAAAACCCCGTTCTCATGGTCCAAATGTTCTATATTGGCCTTAAAACGTCCCGGCTAAGCCTTGTCGATCTTGAGGTTTTAGATTCCAAAACAAGTGAGTTTCGTCCATTTCCAAGTTCGGACCGAAAACCGAGTAAATGCCGACTGAACGGACAGACATAAATCTCGTTTTTACGGACGGAACGTTATTTTTTAACCTTAGAACGCCCTGAGTTAAGTAATGGAATGGCTAGTATCTTAGGTGTATCGTTTTCCATGCGAAAACATGTGTGTTTCGTCCACTTATAAGTTCGGAACAAAAATCAAGTACAAACCAAGCCGAATGTCGGGACAAAACCCCGTTCCCAGGGACCAAATTTTCTATATTGGCCTTAAAACGTCCCAACTAAGCCTTGTCGATCTTAAGGTGTTAGATTCCAAAACAAGTGAGTTTCGTCCATTTCCGAGTTCGGACCGAAAACCGAGTAAATGCCGACCGAACGGACAGACTTAAATCTTGTTTTTACGGACGGAACGTTGTTTTTCAACTTAGAACGCCCCGAGTTAAGTAATGGAGTGGCTACTCTCTTAGGTGTATCGTTTTCCATGGGAAAACATGTGTGTTTCCCCCACTTATAAGTTTGGAACAAAAATCGAGTACATACCAAGCCAAATGTCCGGATAAAACCCCGTTCCCATGGTCCAAATGTTCTATATTGGCCTTAAAACGTCCCGGCTAAGCCTTGTCGATCTTGAGGTTTTAGATTCCAAAACAAGTGAGTTTCATCCATTTCCAAGTTCGGACCGAAAACCGAGTAAATGCCGACCGAACGGACGGACATAAATCTCGTTGTTATAGACGGAACGTTGTTTTTTCAACTTAGAACGCCCCGAGTTAAGTAATGGAGTGGCTAGTCTCTTAGGTGTATCGTTTTCCATGCGAAAACATGTGTGTTTCCTCCACTTATAAGTTTGGAACAAAAATCGAGTACATACCAAGCCAAATGTCCGAATAAAACCCCGTTCCCATGGTCCAAATGTTCTATATTTTCCTTAAAACGTCCCGGCTAAGCCTTGTCGATCTTGAGGTTTTAGATTCCCAAACAAGTGAGTTTCGTCCATTTCCAAGTTCGGACCGAAAACCGAGTAAATGCCGACCGAACGGACGGATATAAATCTCGTTTTTACGGACGGAACGTTGTTTTTTCACCTTAGAATGCCCCGAGTTAAGTAATAGAGTGGCTAGTCTGTTAGGTGTATCGTTTTCCTTGTGAAAACATGTGTGTTTCGTCTACTTATAAGTTCGGAACAAAAATCGAGTACATACCAAGCCAATTGTTCGGAGAAAACCATGTTCCTATGGTTCTAATGCTCTATATTGGCCTTAAAACGTCCCAGCTAAGCCTTGTCGATCTTGAGGTTTTAGATTCCAAAACAAGTGAGTTTCATCCATTTCCAAGTTCGGACCGAAAATCGGGTAAATGCCGACCGAACGGACGGGCATAAATCTCGTTGTTACAGACGGAACGTTGTTTTTTCAACTTAGAACGCCCCGAGTTAAGTAATGGAGTGGCTAGTCTCTTAGGTGTATCGTTTTCCATGCGAAAACATGTGTGTTTCCTCCACTTATAAGTTTGGAACAAAAATCGAGTACATACCAAGCGAAATGTCCTGATAAAACCCCGTTCCCATGGTCCAAATGTTCTATATTGGCCTTAAAACGTCCCGGCTAAGCCTTGTCGATCTTGAGGTTTTAGATTCCAAAACAAGTGAGTTTCGTCCATTTCCAAGTTCGGACCGAAAACCGAGTAAATGCCGACTGAACGGACGGACATAAATCTCGTTTTTACGGACAGAACGTTGTTTTTTAACCTTAGAACGCCCCGAGTTAAGTAATGGAGTGGCTAGTCTCTTCGATGTATCGTTTTCCATGCGAAAACATGTGTGTTTCGTCCACTTATAAGTTTGGAACAAAAATCGAGTACATACCAAGCCGAATGTCCGGAGAAAACGCTGTTCCTATGGTTCTAATGCTCTATATTGACCTTAAAATTTCCCAGCTAAGCCTTGTCGATCTTGAGGTGTTAGATTCCAAAACAAGTGAGTTTCGTCCATTTCCAAGTTCGGACCGAAAACCGAGTAAATGTCGACCGAACGGACGGACATAAATCTCGTTTTTACGGACGAAACGTTGTTTTTTCACCTTAGAACGCTTTGAGTTAAGTAATGGAGTGTCTAGTCTCTTAGGTGTAGCATTTTCCATGCGAAAACATGTGTGTTTCGTCAACTTATAAGTTCGGAACAAAAATCAAGTACATACCAAGCCGAATGTCGGGACAAAACCCCGTTCCCATGGACCAAATGTTCTATATTGACCTTAAAACGTCTCGGCTAAGCCTTGTCGATCTTGAGGTTTTAGATTCCAAAATAAGTGAGTTTCGTCCATTTCCAAGTTCGGACCGAAAACCGGGTAAATGGCGACCGAACGGACGGACATAAATCTCGTTGTTACAGACGGAACGTTGTATTTTCAACTTAGAACGCCCCGAGTTAAGTAATGGAGTGGCTATTCTCTTAGGTGTATCGTTTTCCATGCGAAAACATGTGTGTTTCCTCCACTTATAAGTTTGGAACAAAAATCGAGTACATACCAAGCGAAATGTTCGGATAAAACCCCGTTCCCATGGTCCAAATGTTCTATATTGGCCTTAAAACATCCCCGCTAAGCCTTGTCGATCTTGAGGTTTTAGATTCCAAAACAAGTGACTTTCATCCATTTCCAAGTTCGGACCAAAAATCGAGTAAATGCCGACCGAACGGACGGATATAAATCTCGTTTTTACTGACGGAACGTTGTTTTTTAATCTTAGAACGATCCGAGTTAAGTAATGGAGTGGCTAGTCTCTTCGGTGTATCGTTTTCCATGCAAAAACATGTGTGTTTCGTCGACTTATAAGTTCGGAACGAAAATCGAGTACATACCAAGCCGAATGTCCGGAGAAAACGTTGTTCCTATGGTTCTAATGCTCTATATTGGCCTTAAAACGTCCCAGCTAAGCCTTGTCGATCTTGAGGTTTTAGATTCCAAAACAAGTGAGTTTCGTCCATTTCCAAGTTCGGACCGAAAACCGAATAAATGCAGACCGAACGGACGGACATAAATCTCGTTGTTACGGACGGAATGTTGTTTTTTAACCTTAGAACGCCCCGAGTTAAGTAATGGAGTGGCTAGTCTCTTCGGTGTATCGTTTTTCATGCGAAAACATGTGTGTTTCGTCCACTTATAAGTTCGGAACAAAAATCAAGTACATACCAAGCCGAATGTCGGGACAAAACCCCGTTCCCATGGACCAAATGTTCTATATTGACCTTATAACGTCCCGGCTAAGCCTTGTCGATCTTGAGGTTTTAGATTCCAAAACAAGTGAGTTTCTTCCATTTCCAAGTTCGGGCCAAAAACCGAGTAAATGCCGACCGAACGGACGGAAATAAATCTCGTTTTTACGGACGGAAATAAATCTCGTTTTTACGGACGGAACGTTGTTTTTTCACCTTAGAACGCCTCGAGTTAAGTAATGGAGTGGCTAGTCTCTTAGGTGTATCGTTTTCCATGCGAAAACATGTGTGTTTCCACCACTTATAAGTTTGAAACAAAAATCGAGTACATACCAAGCCGAATGTCCGGATAAAACCCCGTCCCCATGGTCCAAATGTTATATATTGGCCTTAAAATGTCCCGGCTAAGCCTTGTCGATCTTGAGGTTTAAATTTCAAAACAAGTGAGTTTCGTCCATTTCCGAGTTCGGACCGAAAATCAAGTAAATGCCGACTGAACGGACGGACATAAATCTCGTTTTTACGGACGGAACGTTGTTTTTTAACCTTAGAACGCCCTGAGTTAAGTAATGGAGTGGCTAGTCTCTTAGGTGTATCGTTTTCCATGCGAAAACATGTGTGTTTCGTCCACTTATAAGTTCGGAACAAAAATCAAGTACATACCAAGCCGAATGTCGGGACAAAACCCGTTTCCAGGGACCAAATTTTCTATATTGGCCTTAAAACGTCCCAGCTAAGCCTTGTCGATCTTGAGGTTTTAGATTCCAAAACAAGTGAGTTTCATCCATTTGCAAGTTCGGACCGAAAACCGGGTAAATGCCGACCGAACGGACGGATATAAATCTCGTTGTTACAGACGAAACGTTGTTTTTTCAACTTAGAACGCCCCAAGTTAAGTAATGGAGTGGCTAGTCTCTTAGGTGTATCGTTTTCCATGCGAAAACATGTGTGTTTCCTCCACTTATAAGTTTGGAACAAAAATCGAGTACATACCAAGCCGAATGTCGGGACAAAATCCCATTCCCAGGGACCAAATTTTCTATATTGGCCTTAAAACGTCCCGGCTAAGTCTTGTCGATCTCGAGGTTTTAGATTCCAAAACAAGTGAGTTTCGTCCATTTCCAAGTTCGGAACGAAAACCGAGTAAATGCCGACCGACGGACGGACATAAATCTTTTTTTTACGGACGGAACGTTGTTTTTTCACCTTAGAACGGCCCGAGTTAAGTAATGGAGTGGCTAGTCTCTTAGGTGTATCGTTTTCCATGTGAAAACATGTGTGTTTCGTCTACTTATAAGTTCGGAACAAAAATCGAGTACATACCAAGCCGAATGTCCGGAGAAAACCCTGTTCCTATGGTTCTAATGCTCTATATTGGCCTTAAAACGTCCCGGCTAAGCCTTGTCGATCTTGAGGTTTTAGATTCCAAAACAAGTGAGTTTCGTCCATTTCCAAGTTCGGACCGAAAACCGAGTAAATGCAGACCGAACGGACGGACATAAATCTCGTTGTTACGGACGGAACGTTGTTTTTTAACCTTAGAACGCCCCGAGTTAAGTAATGGAGTGGCTAGTCTCTTCGGTGTATCGTTTTCCATGCGAAAACATGTGTGTTTCGTCCACTTATAAGTTCGGAACAAAAATCAAGTACATACCAAGCCAAATGTCGGGACAAAACCCCGTTCCCATGGACCAAATGTTCTATATTGACCTTAAAACGTCCCGGCTAAGCCTTGTCGATCTTGAGGTTTTAGATTCCAAAACAAGTGAGTTTCTTCCATTTCCAAGTTCGGGCCAAAAACCGAGTAAATGCCGACCGAACGGACGGAAATAAATCTCGTTTTTACGGACGGAAATAAATCTCGTTTTTACGGACGGAACGTTGTTTTTTCACCTTAGAACGCCTCGAGTTAAGTAATGGAGTGGCTAGTCTCTTAGGTGTATCGTTTTCCATGCGAAAACATGTGTGTTTCCACCACTTATAAGTTTGAAACAAAAATCGAGTACATACCAAGCCGAATGTCCGGATAAAACCCCGTCCCCATGGTCCAAATGTTATATATTGGCCTTAAAATGTCCCGGCTAAGCCTTGTCGATCTTGAGGTTTAAATTTCAAAACAAGTGAGTTTCGTCCATTTCCGAGTTCGGACCGAAAATCAAGTAAATGCCGACTGAACGGACGGACATAAATCTCGTTTTTACGGACGGAACGTTGTTTTTTAACCTTAGAACGCCCTGAGTTAAGTAATGGAGTGGCTAGTCTCTTAGGTGTATCGTTTTCCATGCGAAAACATGTGTGTTTCGTCCACTTATAAGTTCGGAACAAAAATCAAGTACATACCAAGCCGAATGTCGGGACAAAACCCGTTTCCAGGGACCAAATTTTCTATATTGGCCTTAAAACGTCCCAGCTAAGCCTTGTCGATCTTGAGGTTTTAGATTCCAAAACAAGTGAGTTTCATCCATTTGCAAGTTCGGACCGAAAACCGGGTAAATGCCGACCGAACGGACGGATATAAATCTCGTTGTTACAGACGAAACGTTGTTTTTTCAACTTAGAACGCCCCAAGTTAAGTAATGGAGTGGCTAGTCTCTTAGGTGTATCGTTTTCCATGCGAAAACATGTGTGTTTCCTCCACTTATAAGTTTGGAACAAAAATCGAGTACATACCAAGCCGAATGTCGGGACAAAATCCCATTCCCAGGGACCAAATTTTCTATATTGGCCTTAAAACGTCCCGGCTAAGTCTTGTCGATCTCGAGGTTTTAGATTCCAAAACAAGTGAGTTTCGTCCATTTCCAAGTTCGGAACGAAAACCGAGTAAATGCCGACCGACGGACGGACATAAATCTTTTTTTTACGGACGGAACGTTGTTTTTTCACCTTAGAACGGCCCGAGTTAAGTAATGGAGTGGCTAGTCTCTTAGGTGTATCGTTTTCCATGTGAAAACATGTGTGTTTCGTCTACTTATAAGTTCGGAACAAAAATCGAGTACATACCAAGCCGAATGTCCGGAGAAAACCCTGTTCCTATGGTTCTAATGCTCTATATTGGCCTTAAAACGTCCCGGCTAAGCCTTGTCGATCTTGAGGTTTTAGATTCCAAAACAAGTGAGTTTCGTCCATTTCCAAGTTCGGACCGAAAACCGAGTAAATGCAGACCGAACGGACGGACATAAATCTCGTTGTTTTTTTTTTTTTTTGATGAAAATCTCGTTGTTACGGACGGAACGTTGTTTTTTAACCTTAGAACGCCCCGAGTTAAGTAATGGAGTGGCTAGTCTCTTCGGTGTATCGTTTTCCATGCGAAAACATGTGTGTTTCGTCCACTTATAAGTTCGGAACAAAAATCAAGTACATACCAAGCCAAATGTCGGGACAAAACCCCGTTCCCATGGACCAAATGTTCTATATTGACCTTAAAACGTCCCGGCTAAGCCTTGTCGATCTTGAGGTTTTAGATTCCAAAACAAGTGAGTTTCTTCCATTTCCAAGTTCGGGCCGAAAACCGAGTAAATGCCGACCGACGGGACGGAAATAAATCTCGTTTTTACGGACGGAACGTTGTTTTTTCACCTTAGAACGCCTCGAGTTAAGTAATGGAGTGGCTAATCTCTTAGGTGTATCGTTTTCCATGCGAAAACATGTGTGTTTCCTCCACTTATAAGTTTGAAACAAAAATCGAGTACATACCAAGCCGAATGTCCGGATAAAACCCCGTCCCCATGGACCAAATGTTCTATATTTGCCTTAAAACGTCCCGGTTAAGCCTTGTCGATCTTGAGGTTTTAGATTCCAAAACAAGTGAGTTTCGTCCATTTCCAAGTTCGGACCGAAAACCGAGTAAATGCCGACTGAACGGACAGACATAAATCTCGTTTTTACGGACGGAACGTTGTTTTTTAACCTTAGAACGCCCTGAGTTAAGTAATGGAGTGGCTAGTCTCTAAGGTTTATCGTTTTCCATGCGAAAACATGTGTGTTTCGTCCACTTATAAGTTCGGAACAAAAATCAAGTACATACCAAGCCGAATGTCGGGACAAAACCCCGTTCCCAGGGACCAAATTTTCTATATTGGCTTTAAAACGTCCCAACTAAGCCTTGTCGATCTTAAGGTGTTAGATTCCAAAACAAGTGAGTTTCTTCCATTTCCGAGTTCGGACCGAAAACCGAGTAAATGCCGACCGAACGGACGGACATAAATCTTGTTTTTACGGACAGAACGTTGTTTTTTCACCTTAGAACGCCCCGAGTTAAGTAATGGAGTGGCTACTCTCTTAGGTGTATCGTTTTCCATGCGAAAACATGTGTGTTTCATCCACTTATAAGTTCGGAACAAAAATCAAGTACATACCAAGCCGAATGTCGGGACAAAACCCGGTTCCCAGGGACCAAATTTTCTATATTGGCCTTAAAACGTCCCAACTAAGCCTTGTCGATCTTAAGGTGTTAGATTCCAAAACAAGTGAGTTTCTTCCATTTCCGAGTTCGGACCGAAAACCGAGTAAATGCCGACCGAACGGACGGACATAAATCTTGTTTTTACGGACGGAACGTTGTTTTTTCACCTTAGAACGCCCGAGTTAAGTAATGGAGTGGCTACTCTCTTAGGTGTATCAATTTCCATGCGAAAACATGTGTGTTTCGTTCACTTATAAGTTCGGAACAAAAATCAAGTACATACCTAGCCGAATGTCGGGACAAAACCCCATTCCCAGGGACCAAATTTTCTATATTGGCCTTAAAACGTCCCAACTAAGCCTTGTCGATCTTAAGGTGTTAGATTCCTAAACCAGTGAGTTTCGTCCATTTCCGAGTTCCGACCGAAAACCGAGTAAATGCCGACCGAACTTACGGACATAAATCTTGTTTTTACGGACGGAACGTTGTTTTTTCACCTTAGAACGCCCCGAGTTAAGTAATGGAGTGGCTACTCTCTTAGGTGTATCGTTTTCCATGCGAAAACATGTGTGTTTCGTCCACTTATAAGTTCGGAACAAAAATCAAGTACATACCAAGCCGAATGTCGGGACAAAACCCCGTTCCCAGGGACCAAACTTTCTATATTGGCCTTAAAACGTCCCAACTAAGCCTTGTCGATCTTAAGGTGTTAGATTCCAAAACAAGTGAGTTTCGTCCATTTCCGAGTTCGGACCGAAAACCGAGTAAATGCCGACCGATCGGACGGACATAAATCTTTTTTTTACGGACGGAACGTTGTTTTTCACCTTAGAACGGCCCGAGTTAAGTAATGGAGTGGCTAGTCTCTTAGGTGTATCGTTTTCCATGTGAAAACATGTGTGTTTCGTCTACTTATAAGTTTGGAACAAAAATCGAGTACATACCAAGCCGAATGTCCGGAGAAAACCCTGTTCCTATGGTTCTAATGCTCTATATTGGCCTTAAAACGTCCCGGCTAAGCCTTGTCGATCTCGAGGTTTTAGATTCCAAAACAAGTGAGTTTCATCCATTTCCAAGTTCGTACCGAAAACCGAGTAAATGCCGACCGAACGGACGGACATAAATCTCATTTTTACGGACGGAACGTTGTTTTTTAACCTTAGAACGCCCCGAGTTAAGTAATGGAGTGGCTAGTCTCTTCGGTGTATCGTTTTCCATGCGAAAACATGTGTGTTTCGTCGACTTATAAGTTCGGAACAAAAATCGAGTACATACCAAGCCGAATGTCCGGAGAAAACGTTGTTCCTATGGTTCTAATGCTCTATATTGGCCTTAAAACGTCCCAGCTAAGCCTTGTCGATCTTGAGGTTTTTGATTCCAAAACAAGTGAGTTTCGTCCATTTCCAAGTTCGGACCGAAAACCGAGTAAATGCCGACCGAACGGACGGACATAAAACTTGTTTTTACGGACGGAACGTTGTTTTTTCACCTTAGAACGCCCCGAGTTAAGTAATGGAGTGGCTAGTCTCTTAGGTGTATCGTTTTCCATGCGAAAACATGTGTGTTTCGTCCACTTATAAGTTCGAAACAAAAATCGAGTACATACCAAGCCGAATGTCCGGATAAAACCCCGTTCCCATGGTCCAAATGTTCTATATTGGCCTTACAACGTCCCGGCTAAGCCTTGTCGATCTTGAGGTTTTAGATTCCAAAACAAGTGAGTTTGATCCATTTCCAAGTTCGGACCGAAAACCGGGTAAATGCCGACCGAACGAACAGACATAAATCTCGTTGTTACAGACGGAACGTTGTTTTTTCAACTTAGAACGCCCCGAGTTAAGTAATGGAGTGGCTAGTCTCTTAGGTGTATCTTTTTCCATGTGAAAACATGTGTGTTTCCTCCACTTATAAGTTTGGAACAAAAATCGAGTACATACCAAGCCAAATGTTGTTTTTTCACCTTAGAACGCACCGAGTTAAGTAATGGAGTGGCTAGTCTCTTACGTGTATCGTTTTCCATGCAAAAACATGTGTGTTTCCTCCACTTATAAGTTTGGAACAAAAATCGAGTACATACCAAGCCGAATGTCCGGATAAAACCCCGTTCCCATGGTCCAAATGTTCTATATTGGCCTTAAAACGTCCCGGCTAAGCCTTGTCGATCTCGAGGTTTTAGATTCCAAAACAAGTGAGTTTCGTCCATTTCCAAGTTCGGACCTAAAACCGAGTAAATGCCGACCGAACGGACAGACATAAATCTCGTTTTTACGGACGGAACGTTGTTTTTTAACCTTAGAACTCCCCGAGTTAAGTAATGGAGTGGCTAGTCTCTTCGGTGTATCGTTTTCCATGCGAAAACATGTGTGTTTCGTCGACTTATAAGTTCGGAACGAAAATGGGGTACATACCAAGCCAAATGTCCGGAGAAAACGTTGTTCCTATGGTTCTAATGCTCTACATTGGCCTTAAAACGTCCCAGCTAAGCCTTGTCGATCTTGAGGTTTTAGATTCCAAAACAAGTGAGTTTCGTCCATTTCCAAGTTCGGACCAAAAACCGAGTAAATGCAGACCGAACGGACGGACATAAATCTCGTTGTTACGGACGGAACGTTGTTTTTTAACCTTAGAATGCCCCGAGTTAAGTAATGGAGTGGCTAGTCTCTTCGGTGTATCGTTTTCCATGCGAAAACATGTGTGTTTCGTCCACTTATAAGTTCGGAACAAAAATCAAGTACATACCAAGCCGAATGTCGGGACAAAACCCCGTTCCCATGGACCAAATGTTCTATATTGACCTTAAAACGTCCCGGCTAAGCCTTGTCGATCTTGAGGTTTTAGATTCCAAAACAACTGAGTTTCTTCCATTTCCAAGTTCGGGCCGAAAACCGAGTAAATTCCGACCGAACGGACGGAAATAAATCTCGTTTTTACGGACGGAACGTTGTTTTTTAATCTTAGAACGCCTCGAGTTAAGTAATGGAGTGGCTAGTCTCTTAGGTGTATCCTTTTCCATGCGAAAACATGTGTGTTTCCTCCACTTATAAGTTTGAAACAAAAATCGAGTACATACCAAGCCGAATGTCCGGATAAAACCCCGTCCCCATGGTCCAAATGTTCTATATTTGCCTTAAAACGTCCCGGCTAAGCCTTGTCGATCTTGAGGTTTTAGATTCCAAAACAAGTGAGTTTCGTCCATTTCCAAGTTCGGACCGAAAACCGAGTAAATGCCGACTGAACGGACGGACATAAATCTCGTTTTTACGGACGGAACGTTGTTTTTAAACCTTCGAACGCCCTGAGTTAAGTAATGGAGTGGCTAGTCTCTGAGGTGTATCGTTTTCCATGCGAAAACATGTGTGTTTCGTCCACTTATAAGTTCGGAACAAAAATCAAGTACATACCAAGCCGAATGTCGGGACAAAACCCGGTTCCCAGGGACCAAATTTTCTATATTGGCCTTAAAACGTCCCAGCTAAGCCTTGTCGATCTTGAGGTTTTAAATTCCAAAACAAGTGAGTTTCATCCATTTGCAAGTTCGGACCGAAAACCGGGTAAATGCCGACCGAACGGACGGATATAAATCTCGTTGTTACAGACGGAACGTTGTTTTCAACTTAGAACGCCCCAAGTTAAGTAATGGAGTGGCTAGTCTCTTAGGTGTATCGTTTTCCATACGAAAACATGTGTGTTTCCTCCACTTATAAGTTTGGAACAAAAATCGAGTACATACCAAGCCGAATGTCGGGACAAAATCCCGTTCCCAGGGACCAAATTTTCTATATTGGCCTTAAAACGTCCCGGCTAAGCCTTGTCGATCTCGAGGTTTTAGATTCCAAAACAAGTGAGTTTCGTCCATTTCCAAGTTCGGACCGAAAACCGAGTAAATACCGACCGAACGGACGGACATAAATCATTTTTTTACGGACGGAACGTTGTTTTTTCACCTTAGAACGGCCCGAGTTAAGTAATGGAGTGGCTAGTCTCTTAGATGTATCGTTTTCCATGTGAAAACATGTGTGTTTCGTCTACTTATAAGTTCGGAACAAAAATTGAGTACATACCAAGCCGAATGTCCGGATAAAACCCCTTCCCCATGGTCCAAATGTTCTATATTTGCCTTAAAACGTCCCGGCTAAGCCTTGTCGATCTTGAGGTTGTAGATTCCAAAACAAGTGAGTTTCGTCCATTTCCGAGTTTGGACCGAAAACCGAGTAAATGCCGACTGAATGGACGGACATAAATCTCGTTTTTACGGACGGAACGTTGTTTTTTAACCTTAGAACGCCCTGAGTTAAGTAATGGAGTGGCTAGTCTCTTAGGTGTATCGTTTTCCTTGCGAAAACATGTGTGTTTCGTCCACTTATAAGTTCTTAACAAAAATCAAGTACATACCAAGCCGAATGTCGGGACAAAATCCCGTTCCCAGGGACCAAATTTTCTATATTGGCCTTAAAACGTCCCGGCTAAGCCTTGCTGATCTCGAGGTTTTAGATTCTAGAAAAAGTGAGTTTCGTCCATTTCCGAGTTCGGACCGAAAACCGAGTAAATGCCGACCGAACGGACGGACATAAATCTTGTTTTTACGGACGGAACGTTGTTTTTTCACCTTAGAACGCCCCGAATTAAGTAATGGAGTGGCTAGTCTCTTAGGTGTATCGTTTTCCATGCGAAAACATGTGTGTTTCCTCCACTTATAAGTTCGGAATAAAAATCGAGTACATACCAAGCCGAATGTCCGGATAAAACCCCGTCCCCATGGTCCAAATGTTCTATATTTGCCTTAAAACGTCCCGGCTAAGCCTTGTCGATCTTGAGGTTTTAGATTCCAAAACAAGTGAGTTTCGTCCATTTCCAAGTTCGGACCGAAAACCGAGTAAATGCCGACTGAACGGACGGACATAAATCTCGTTTTTACGGACGGAACGTTGTTTTTAAACCTTCGAACGCCCTGAGTTAAGTAATGGAGTGGCTAGTCTCTGAGGTGTATCGTTTTCCATGCGAAAACATGTGTGTTTCGTCCACTTATAAGTTCGGAACAAAAATCAAGTACATACCAAGCCGAATGTCGGGACAAAACCCGGTTCCCAGGGACCAAATTTTCTATATTGGCCTTAAAACGTCCCAGCTAAGCCTTGTCGATCTTGAGGTTTTAGATTCCAAAACAAGTGAGTTTCATCCATTTGCAAGTTCGGACCGAAAACCGGGTAAATGCCGACCGAACGGACGGATATAAATCTCGTTGTTACAGACGGAACGTTGTTTTCAACTTAGAACGCCCCAAGTTAAGTAATGGAGTGGCTAGTCTCTTAGGTGTATCGTTTTCCATACGAAAACATGTGTGTTTCCTCCACTTATAAGTTTGGAACAAAAATCGAGTACATACCAAGCCGAATGTCGGGACAAAATCCCGTTCCCAGGGACCAAATTTTCTATATTGGCCTTAAAACGTCCCGGCTAAGCCTTGTCGATCTCGAGGTTTTAGATTCCAAAACAAGTGAGTTTCGTCCATTTCCAAGTTCGGACCGAAAACCGAGTAAATACCGACCGAACGGACGGACATAAATCATTTTTTTACGGACGGAACGTTGTTTTTTCACCTTAGAACGGCCCGAGTTAAGTAATGGAGTGGCTAGTCTCTTAGGTTTATCGTTTTCCATGTGAAAACATGTGTGTTTCGTCTACTTATAAGTTCGGAACAAAAATTGAGTACATACCAAGCCGAATGTCCGGATAAAACCCCGTCCCCATGGTCCAAATGTTCTATATTTGCCTTAAAACGTCCCGGCTAAGCCTTGTCGATCTTGAGGTTTTAGATTCCAAAACAAGTGAGTTTCGTCCATTTCTGAGTTCGGACCGAAAACCGAGTAAATGCCGACTGAACGGACGGACATAAATCTCGTTTTTACGGACGGAACGTTGTTTTTTAACCTTAGAACGCCCTGAGTTAAGTAATGGAGTGGCTAGTCTCTTAGGTGTATCATTTTCCATGCGAAAACATGTGTGTTTCGTCCACTTATAAGTTCTTAACAAAAATCAAGTACATACCAAGCCGAATGTCGGGACAAAACCCCGTTCCCAGGGACCAAATTTTCTATATTGGCCTTAAAACGTCCCAACTAAGCCTTGTTGATCTTTAGGTGTTAGATTCCAGAACAAGTGAGTTTCGTCCATTTACGAGTTCGGACCGAAAACCGAGTAAATGCCGACCGAACGGACGGACATAAATCTTGTTTTTACGGACGGAAGGTTGTTTTTTCACCTTAGAACGCCCCGAATTAAGTAATGGAGTGGCTAGTCTCTTAGGTGTATCGTTTTCCATGCGAAAACATGTGTGTTTCCTCCACTTATAAGTTTGAAACAAAAATCGAGTACATACCAAGCCGAATGTCCGGAAAAAACCCCGTCCCCATGGTCCAAATGTTCTATATTTGCCTTTAAACGTCCCGGCTAAGCCTTGTCGATCTTGAGGTTTTAGATTCCAAAACAAATGAGTTTCGTCCATTTCCAAGTTCGGACCGAAAATCGAGTAAATGCCGACTGAACGGACGGACATAAATCTCGTTTTTACGGACGGAACGTTGTTTTTTAACCTTAGAACGCCCTGAGTTAAGTAATTGAGTGGCTAGTCTCTTAGGTGTATCGTTTTCCATGCGAAAACATGTTTGTTTCGTCCACTTATAAGTTCGGAACAAAAATCAAGTACATACCAAGCCGAATGTCGGGACAAAACCCGGTTCCCAGGGACCAAATTTTCTATATTGGCCTTAAAACGTCCCAGCTAAGCCTTGTCGATCTTGAGGTTTTAGATTCCAAAACAAGTGAGTTTCATCCATTTGCAAGTTCGGACCGAAAACCAGGTAAATGCCGACCGAACGGACGGATATAAATCTCGTTGTTACAGACGGAACGTTGTTTTTTCAACTTAGAACGCCCCAAGTTAAGTAATGGAGTGGCTAGTCTCTTAGGTGTATCGTTTTCCATGCGAAAACATGTGTGTTTCCTCCACTTATAAGTTTGGAACAAAAATCGAGTACATACCAAGCCGAATGTCGGGACAAAATCCCGTTCCCAGGGACCAAATTTTCTATATTGGCCTTAAAACGTACCCGCTAAGCCTTGTCGATCTCGAGGTTTTAGATTCCAAAACAAGTGAGTTTCGTCCATTTCCAAGTTCGGACCGAAAACGGAGTAAATGCCGACCGAACGGACGGACATAAATCTTTTTTTTACGGACGGAACGTTGTTTTTTCACCTTAGAACGGCCCGAGTTAAGTAATGGAGTGGCTAGTCTCTTAGGTGTATCGTTTTCCATGCGAAAACATGTGTGTTTCGTCCACTTATAAGTTCGGAACAAAAATCACGTACATACCAAGCCGAATGTCGGGACAAAACCCCGTTCCCAGGGACCAAATTTTCTATATTGGCTTTAAAACGTCCCAACTAAGCCTTGTCGATCTTAACGTGTTAGATTCCAAAACAAGTGAGTTTCGTCCATTTCCGAGTTCGGACCGAAAACCGAGTAAATGCCGACTGAACGGACGGACATAAATCTCGTTTTTACGGACGGAACGTTGTTTTTTAACCATAGAACGCCCTGAGTTAAGTAATGGAGTGGCTAGTCTCTTAGGTGTATCGTTTTCCATGCGAAAACATGTGTGTTTCCTCCACTTATAAGTTTGGAACAAAAATCGAGTACATACCAAGCCGAATGTCGGGACAAAATCCCGTTCCCAGGGACCAAATTTTCTATATTGGCCTTAAAACGTCCCGGCTAAGCCTTGTCGACCTTGAGGTTTTAGATTCCAAAACAAGTGAGTTTCGTCCATTTCCAAGTTCGGACCGAAAACCGAGTAAATGCAGACCGAACGGACGGACATAAATCTCGTTGTTACGGACGGAACGTTGTTTTTTAACCTTAGAACGCCCCGAGTTAAGTAATGGAGTGGCTAGTCTCTTCGGTGTATCGTTTTCCATGCGAAAACATGTGTGTTTCGTCCACTTATAAGTTCGGAACAAAAATCACGTACATACCAAGCCGAATGTCGGGACAAAACCCCGTTCCCAGGGACCAAATTTTCTATATTGGCTTTAAAACGTCCCAACTAAGCCTTGTCGATCTTAACGTGTTAGATTCCAAAACAAGTGAGTTTCGTCCATTTCCGAGTTCGGACCGAAAACCGAGTAAATGCCGACTGAACGGACGGACAAAAATCTCGTTTTTACGGACGGAACGTTGTTTTTTAACCATAGAACGCCCTGAGTTAAGTAATGGAGTGGCTAGTCTCTTAGGTGTATCGTTTTCCATGCGAAAACATGTGTGTTTCGTCCACTTATAAGTTCGGAACAAAAATCAAGTACATACCAAGCCGAATGTCGGGACAAAACCCCGTTCCCAGGGACCAAATTTTCTATATTGGCCTTAAAACGTCCCAACTAAGCCTTGTCGATCTTAAGGTGTTAGATTCCAAAACAAGTGAGTTTCGCCCATTTCCGAGTTCGGACCGAAAACCGAGTAAATGCTGACCGAACGGACGGACATAAATGTCGTTTTTACGGACGGAACGTTGTTTTTTCACCTTAGAACACCCCGAGTTAAGTAATGGAGTGGCTACTCTCTTAGGTGTATCGTTTTCCATGCGAAAACATGTGTGTTTCGTCCACTTATAAGTTCGGAACAAAAATCAAGTACATAACAAGCCGAATCTCGGGACAAAACCCCGTTCCCAGGGACCAAATTTTCTATATTGGCCTTAAAACGTCTCAACTAAGCCTTGTCGATCTTAAGGTGTTAGATTCCAAAACAAGTTAGTTTCGTCCATTTCCGAGTTCGGACCGAAAACCGAGTAAATTCCGACCGAACGGACGGACAGAAATCTTGTTTTTACAGACGAAATGTTGTTTTTTCACCTTAGAACGCCCTGAGTTAAGTAATGGAGTGGCTACTCTCTTAGGTGTATCGTTTTCCATGTGAAAACATGTGTGTTTCGTCTACTTATAAGTTCGGAACAAAAATTGAGTACATACCAAGCCGAATGTCCGGATAAAACCCCGTCCCCATGGTCCAAATGTTCTATATTTGCCTTAAAATGTCCCGGCTAAGCCTTGTCGATCTTGAGGTTTTAGATTCCAAAACAAGTGAGTTTCGTCTATTTCCGAGTTCGGACCGAAAACCGAGTAAATGCCGACTGAACGGACGGACATAAATCTCGTTTTTACGGACGGAACGTTGTTTTTTAACCTTAGAACGCCCTGAGTTAAGTAATGGAGTGGCTAGTCTCTTAGGTGTATCATTTTCCATGCGAAAACATGTGTGTTTCGTCCACTTATAAGTTCGGAACAAAAATCAAGTACATACCAAGCCGAATGTCGGGACAAAACCCGGTTCCCAGGGACCAAATTTTCTATATTGGCCTTAAAACGTCCCAACTAAGCCTTGTCGATCTTAAGGTGTTAGATTCCAAAACAAGTGAGTTTCGTCCATTTCCGAGTTCGGACCGAAAACCGTGTAAATGCCGACCGAACGGACGGACATAAAACTTGTTTTTACGGACGGAACGTTGTTTTTTCACCTTAGAACGCCCCGAGTTAAGTAATGGAGTGTTTAGTCACTTAGGTCTATCGTTTTCCATGCGAAAACATGTGTGTTTCCTCCACTTATAAGTTTGAAACAAAAATCGAGTACATACCAAGCCGAATGTCCGGATAAAACCCCGTCCCCATGGTCCAAATGTTCTATATTTGCCTTAAAACGTCCCGGCTAAGCCTTGTCGATCTTGAGGTTTTAGATTCCAAAACAAGTGAGTTTCTTCCATTTCCAAGTTCAGGCCGAAAACCGAGTAAATGCCGACTGAACGGACGGACATAAATCTCGTTTTTACGGACGGAACGTTGTTTTTTAACCTTAGAACGCCCTGAGTTAAGTAATGGAGTGGCTAGTCTCTTAGGTGTATCGTTTTCCATGCGAAAACATGTGTGTTTCGTCCACTTATAAGTTCGGAACAAAAATCAAGTACATACCAAGCCGAATGTCGGGACAAAACCCGGTTCCCAGGGACCAAATTTTCTATATTGGCCTTAAAACGTCCCAGCTAAGCCTTGTCGATCTTGAGGTTTTAGATTCCAAAACAAGTGAGTTTCATCCATTTGCAAGTTCGGACCGAAAACCGGGTAAATGCCGACCGAACGGACGGACATAAATCTCGTTGTTACAGAGGGAACGTTGTTTTTTCAACTTAGAACGCCCCGAGTTAAGTAATGGAGTGGCTAGTCTCTTAGGTGTATCGTTTTCCATGCGAAAACATGTGTGTTTCCTCCACTTATAAGTTTGGAATAAAAATCGAGTACATACCAAGCCGAATGTCGGGACAAAACCCCGTTCCCAGGGACCAAATTTTCTATATTGGCCTTAAAACGCCCGGGCTAAGCCTTGTCGATCTCGAGGTTTTAGATTCCAAAACAAGTGAGTTTCGTCCATTTCAAAGTTCGGACCGAAAAACGAGTAAATGCCGACCGAACGGACGGACATAAATCTTTTTTTTACGAACGGAACGTTGTTTTTTCACCTTAGAACGGCCCGAGTTAAGTAATGCAGTGGCTAGTCTCTTAGGTGTATCGTTTTCCATGTGAAAACATGTGTGTTTCGTCTACTTATAAGTTCGGAACAAAAATCGAGTACATACCAAGCCGAATGTACAGAGAAAACCCTGTTCCTATGGTTCTAATGCTCTATATTGGCCTTAAAACGTCCCGGCTAAGCCTTGTCGATCTTGAGGTTTTAGATTCCAAAACAAGTGAGTTTCGTCCATTTTCAAGTTCGGACCCAAAACCGAGTAAATGCAGACGGAACGGACGGACATAAATCTCGTTGTTACGGACGGAACATTGTTTTTTAACCTTAGAACGCCCCGAGTTAAGTAATGGAGTGGCTAGTCTCTTAGGTGTATCGTTTTCCATGCGAAAACATGTGTGTTTCGTCCACTTATAAGTTCTTAACAAAAATCAAGTACATACCAAGCCGAATGTCGGGACAAAACCCCGTTCCCAGGGACCAAATTTTCTATATTGGCCTTAAAACGTCCCAACTAAGCCTTGTTGATCTTAAGGTGTTAGATTCCAGAACAAGTGAGTTTCGTCCATTTCCGAGTTCGGACCGAAAACCGAGTAAATGCCGACCGAACGGACGGACATAAATCTTGTTTTTATGGACGGAACGTTGTTTTTTCACCTTAGAACGCCCCGAATTAAGTAATGGAGTGGCTAGTCTCTTAGGTGTATCGTTTTCCATGCGAAAACATGTGTGTTTCCTCCACTTATAAGTTTGAAACCAAAATCGAGTACATACCAAGCCGAATGTCCGGATAAAACCCCGTCCCCATGGTCCAAATGTTCTATACTTGCCTTAAAACATCCCGGCTAAGCCTTGTCGATCTTGAGGTTTTAGATTCCAAAACAAGTGAGTTTCGTCCATTTCCAAGTTCGGACCGAAAACCGAGTAAATGCCGACTGAACGGACGGACATAAATCTCGTTTTTACGGACGAAAGGTTGTTTTTTAACCTTAGAACGCCCTGAGTTAAGTAATGGAGTGGCTAGTCTCTTAGGTGTATCGTTTTCCATGCGAAAACATGTGTGTTTCGTCCACTTATAAGTTCGGAACAAAAATCAAGTACATACCAAGCCGAATGTCGGGACAAAACCCGGTTCCCAGGGACCAAATTTTCTATATTGGCCTTAAAACGTCCCAGCTAAGCCTTGTCGATCTTGAGGTTTTAGATTCCAAAACAAGTGAGTTTCATCCATTTGCAAGTTCGGACCAAAAACCGGGTAAATGCCGAACGAACGGACGGACATAAATCTCGTTGTTACAGACGGAACGTTGTTTTTTCAACTTAGAACGCCCCGAGTTAAGTAATGGAGTAGCTAGTCTCTTAGGTGTATCGTTTTCCATGCGAAAACATGTGTGTTTCCTCCACTTATAAGTTTGGAATAAAAATCGAGTACATACCAAGCCGAATGTCGGGACAAAACCCCGTTCCCAGGGACCAAATTTTCTATATTGGCCTTAAAACGCCCGGGCTAAGCCTTGTCGATCTCGAGGTTTTAGATTCCAAAACAAGTGAGTTTCGTCCATTTCAAAGTTCGGACCGAAAAACGAGTAAATGCCGACCGAACGGACGGACATAAATCTTTTTTTTACGAACGGAACGTTGTTTTTTCACCTTAGAACGGCCCGAGTTAAGTAATGCAGTGGCTAGTCTCTTAGGTGTATCGTTTTCCATGTGAAAACATGTGTGTTTCGTCTACTTATAAGTTCGGAACAAAAATCGAGTACATACCAAGCCGAATGTACAGAGAAAACCCTGTTCCTATGGTTCTAATGCTCTATATTGGCCTTAAAACGTCCCGGCTAAGCCTTGTCGATCTTGAGGTTTTAGATTCCAAAACAAGTGAGTTTCGTCCATTTTCAAGTTCGGACCCAAAACCGAGTAAATGCAGACGGAACGGACGGACATAAATCTCGTTGTTACGGACGGAACATTGTTTTTTAACCTTAGAACGCCCCGAGTTAAGTAATGGAGTGGCTAGTCTCTTAGGTGTATCGTTTTCCATGCGAAAACATGTGTGTTTCGTCCACTTATAAGTTCTTAACAAAAATCAAGTACATACCAAGCCGAATGTCGGGACAAAACCCCGTTCCCAGGGACCAAATTTTCTATATTGGCCTTAAAACGTCCCAACTAAGCCTTGTTGATCTTAAGGTGTTAGATTCCAGAACAAGTGAGTTTCGTCCATTTCCGAGTTCGGACCGAAAACCGAGTAAATGCCGACCGAACGGACGGACATAAATCTTGTTTTTATGGACGGAACGTTGTTTTTTCACCTTAGAACGCCCCGAATTAAGTAATGGAGTGGCTAGTCTCTTAGGTGTATCGTTTTCCATGCGAAAACATGTGTGTTTCCTCCACTTATAAGTTTGAAACCAAAATCGAGTACATACCAAGCCGAATGTCCGGATAAAACCCCGTCCCCATGGTCCAAATGTTCTATACTTGCCTTAAAACATCCCGGCTAAGCCTTGTCGATCTTGAGGTTTTAGATTCCAAAACAAGTGAGTTTCGTCCATTTCCAAGTTCGGACCGAAAACCGAGTAAATGCCGACTGAACGGACGGACATAAATCTCGTTTTTACGGACGAAAGGTTGTTTTTTAACCTTAGAACGCCCTGAGTTAAGTAATGGAGTGGCTAGTCTCTTAGGTGTATCGTTTTCCATGCGAAAACATGTGTGTTTCGTCCACTTATAAGTTCGGAACAAAAATCAAGTACATACCAAGCCGAATGTCGGGACAAAACCCGGTTCCCAGGGACCAAATTTTCTATATTGGCCTTAAAACGTCCCAGCTAAGCCTTGTCGATCTTGAGGTTTTAGATTCCAAAACAAGTGAGTTTCATCCATTTGCAAGTTCGGACCAAAAACCGGGTAAATGCCGAACGAACGGACGGACATAAATCTCGTTGTTACAGACGGAACGTTGTTTTTTCAACTTAGAACGCCCCGAGTTAAGTAATGGAGTAGCTAGTCTCTTAGGTGTATCGTTTTCCATGCGAAAACATGTGTGTTTCCTCCACTTATAAGTTTGGAATAAAAATCGAGTACATACCAAGCCGAATGTCGGGACAAAACCCCGTTCCCAGGGACCAAATTTTCTATATTGGCCTTAAAACGCCCGGGCTAAGCCTTGTCGATCTCGAGGTTTTAGATTCCAAAACAAGTGAGTTTCGTCCATTTCAAAGTTCGGACCGAAAAACGAGTAAATGCCGACCGAACGGACGGACATAAATCTTTTTTTTACGAACGGAACGTTGTTTTTTCACCTTAGAACGGCCCGAGTTAAGTAATGCAGTGGCTAGTCTCTTAGGTGTATCGTTTTCCATGTGAAAACATGTGTGTTTCGTCTACTTATAAGTTCGGAACAAAAATCGAGTACATACCAAGCCGAATGTACAGAGAAAACCCTGTTCCTATGGTTCTAATGCTCTATATTGGCCTTAAAACGTCCCGGCTAAGCCTTGTCGATCTTGAGGTTTTAGATTCCAAAACAAGTGAGTTTCGTCCATTTTCAAGTTCGGACCCAAAACCGAGTAAATGCAGACGGAACGGACGGACATAAATCTCGTTGTTACGGACGGAACATTGTTTTTTAACCTTAGAACGCCCCGAGTTAAGTAATGGAGTGGCTAGTCTCTTAGGTGTATCGTTTTCCATGCGAAAACATGTGTGTTTCGTCCACTTATAAGTTCTTAACAAAAATCAAGTACATACCAAGCCGAATGTCGGGACAAAACCCCGTTCCCAGGGACCAAATTTTCTATATTGGCCTTAAAACGTCCCAACTAAGCCTTGTTGATCTTAAGGTGTTAGATTCCAGAACAAGTGAGTTTCGTCCATTTCCGAGTTCGGACCGAAAACCGAGTAAATGCCGACCGAACGGACGGACATAAATCTTGTTTTTATGGACGGAACGTTGTTTTTTCACCTTAGAACGCCCCGAATTAAGTAATGGAGTGGCTAGTCTCTTAGGTGTATCGTTTTCCATGCGAAAACATGTGTGTTTCCTCCACTTATAAGTTTGAAACCAAAATCGAGTACATACCAAGCCGAATGTCCGGATAAAACCCCGTCCCCATGGTCCAAATGTTCTATACTTGCCTTAAAACATCCCGGCTAAGCCTTGTCGATCTTGAGGTTTTAGATTCCAAAACAAGTGAGTTTCGTCCATTTCCAAGTTCGGACCGAAAACCGAGTAAATGCCGACTGAACGGACGGACATAAATCTCGTTTTTACGGACGAAAGGTTGTTTTTTAACCTTAGAACGCCCTGAGTTAAGTAATGGAGTGGCTAGTCTCTTAGGTGTATCGTTTTCCATGCGAAAACATGTGTGTTTCGTCCACTTATAAGTTCGGAACAAAAATCAAGTACATACCAAGCCGAATGTCGGGACAAAACCCGGTTCCCAGGGACCAAATTTTCTATATTGGCCTTAAAACGTCCCAGCTAAGCCTTGTCGATCTTGAGGTTTTAGATTCCAAAACAAGTGAGTTTCATCCATTTGCAAGTTCGGACCAAAAACCGGGTAAATGCCGAACGAACGGACGGACATAAATCTCGTTGTTACAGACGGAACGTTGTTTTTTCAACTTAGAACGCCCCGAGTTAAGTAATGGAGTAGCTAGTCTCTTAGGTGTATCGTTTTCCATGCGAAAACATGTGTGTTTCCTCCACTTATAAGTTTGGAATAAAAATCGAGTACATACCAAGCCGAATGTCGGGACAAAACCCCGTTCCCAGGGACCAAATTTTCTATATTGGCCTTAAAACGCCCGGGCTAAGCCTTGTCGATCTCGAGGTTTTAGATTCCAAAACAAGTGAGTTTCGTCCATTTCAAAGTTCGGACCGAAAACCGAGTAAATGCCGACCGAACGGACGGACATAAATCTTTTTTTTACGAACGGAACGTTGTTTTTTCACCTTAGAACGGCCCGAGTTAAGTAATGCAGTGGCTAGTCTCTTAGGTGTATCGTTTTCCATGTGAAAACATGTGTGTTTCGTCTACTTATAAGTTCGGAACAAAAATCGAGTACATACCAAGCCGAATGTACAGAAAAAACCCTGTTCCTATGGTTCTAATGCTCTATATTGGCCTTAAAACGTCCCGGCTAAGCCTTGTCGATCTTGAGGTTTTAGATTCCAAAACAAGTGAGTTTCGTCCATTTCCAAGTTCGGACCGAAAACCGAGTAAATGCAGACGGAACGGACGGACATAAATCTCGTTCTTACGGACGGAACATTGTTTTTTAACCTTAGAACGCCCCGAGTTAAGTAATGGAGTGGCTAGTCTCTTCGGTGTATCGTTTTCCATGCGAAAACATGTGTGTTTCGTCCACTTATAAGTTCGGAACAAAAATCAAGTACATACCAAGCCGAATCTCGGGACAAAACCCCGTTCCCAGGGACCAAATTTTCTATATTGGCCTTAAAACGTCTCAACTAAGCCTTGTCGATCTTAAGGTGTTAGATTCCAAAACAAATGAGTTTCGTCCATTTCCGAGTTCGGACCGAAAACCGAGTAAATGCCGACCGAACGGACGGACATAAATCTTCTTTTTACGGACGGAACGTTGTTTTTTGACCTTAGAACGCCCTGAGTTAAGTAATGGAGTGGCTACTCTCTTAGGTGTATCGTTTTCCATGTGAAAACATGTGTGTTTCGTCTACTTATAAGTTCGGAACAAAAATTGAGTACATACCAAGCCGAATGTCTGGATAAAACCCCGTCCCCATGGTCCAAATGTTCTATATTTGCCTTAAAACGTCCCGGCTAAGCCTTGTCGATCTTGAGGTTTTAGATTCCAAAACAAGTGAGTTTCGTCTATTTCCGAGTTCGGACCGAAAACCGAGTAAATGCCGACTGAACGGACGGACATAAATCTCGTTTTTACGGACGGAACGTTGTTTTTTAACCTTAGAACGCCCTGAGTTAAGTAATGGAGTGGCTAGTCTCTTAGGTGTATCGTTTTCCATGCGAAAACATGTGTGTTTCGTCCACTTATAAGTTCTTAACAAAAATCAAGTACATACCAAGCCGAATGTCGGGACAAAACCCCGTTCCCAGGGACCAAATTTTCTATATTGGCCTTAAAACGTCCCAACTAACCCTTGTTGATCTTAAGGTGTTAGATTCCAGAACAAGTGAGTTTCGTCCATTTCCGAGTTCGGACCGAAAACCGAGTAAATGCCGACCGAACGGACGGACATAAATCTTGTTTTTACGGACGGAACGTTGTTTTTTCACCTTAGAACGCCCCGAATTAAGTAATGGAGTGGCTAGTCTCTTAGGTGTATCGTTTTCCATGCGAAAACATCTGTGTTTCCTCTAGTTATAAGTTTGAAACAAAAATCGAGTACATACCAAGCCGAATGTTCGGATAAAACCCCGTCCCCATGGTCCAAATGTTCTATACTTGCCTTAAAACATCCCGGCTAAGCCTTGTCGATCTTGAGGTTTTAGATTCCAAAACAAGTGAGTTTCGTCCATTTCCAAGTTCGGACCGAAAACCGAGTAAATGCCGACTGAACGGACGGACATAAATCTCGTTTTTACGGACGAAACGTTGTTTTTTAACCTTAGAACGCCCTGAGTTAAGTAATGGAGTGGCTAGTCTCTTAGGTGTATCGTTTTCCATGCGAAAACATGTGTGTTTCGTCCACTTATAAGTTCGGAACAAAAATCAAGTACATACCAAGCCGAATGTCGGGACAAAACCCGGTTCCCAGGGACCAAATTTTCTGTATTGGCCTTAAAACGTCCCAGCTAAGCCTTGTCGATCTTGAGGTTTTAGATTCCAAAACAAGTGAGTTTCATCCATTTGCAAGTTCGGACCGAAAACCGGGTAAATGCCGACCGAACGGACGGACATAAATCTCGTTGTTACAGACGGAACGTTGTTTTTTCAACTTAGAACGCCCCGAGTTAAGTAATGGAGTGGCTAGTCTCTTAGGTGTATCGTTTTCCATGCGAAAACATGTGTGTTTCCTCCACTTATAAGTTTGGAATAAAAATCGAGTACATACCAAGCCGAATGTCGGGACAAAACCCCGTTCCCAGGGACCAAATTTTCTATATTGGCCTTAAAACGCCCGGGCTAAGCCTTGTCGATCTCGAGGTTTTAGATTCCAAAACAAGTGAGTTTCGTCCATTTCAAAGTTCGGACCGAAAACCGAGTAAATGCCGACCGAACGGACGGACATAAATCTTTTTTTTACGAACGGAACGTTGTTTTTTCACCTTAGAACGGCCCGAGTTAAGTAATGCAGTGGCTAGTCTCTTAGGTGTATCGTTTTCCATGTGAAAACATGTGTGTTTCGTCTACTTATAAGTTCGGAACAAAAATCGAGTACATACCAAGCCGAATGTACAGAGAAAACCCTGTTCCTATGGTTCTAATGCTCTATATTGGCCTTAAAACGTCCCGGCTAAGCCTTGTCGATCTTGAGGTTTTAGATTCCAAAACAAGTGAGTTTCGTCCATTTTCAAGTTCGGACCCAAAACCGAGTAAATGCAGACGGAACGGACGGACATAAATCTCGTTGTTACGGACGGAACATTGTTTTTTAACCTTAGAACGCCCCGAGTTAAGTAATGGACTGGCTAGTCTCTTCGGTGTATCGTTTTCCATGCGAAAACATGTGTGTTTCGTCCACTTATAAGTTCGGAACAAAAATCAAGTACATACCAAGCCGAATCTCGGGACAAAACCCCGTTCCCAGGGACCAAATTTTCTATATTGGCCTTAAAACGTCTCAACTAAGCCTTGTCGATCTTAAGGTGTTAGATTCCAAAACAAATGAGTTTCGTCCATTTCCGAGTTCGGACCGAAAACCGAGTAAATGCCGACCAAACGGACGGACATAAATCTTGTTTTTACGGACGGAACGTTGTTTTTTCACCTTAGAACGCCCTGAGTTAAGTAATGGAGTGGCTACTCTCTTAGGTGTATCGTTTTCCATGTGAAAACATGTGTGTTTCGTCTACTTATAAGTTCGGAACAAAAATTGAGTACATACCAAGCCGAATGTCCGGATAAAACCCCGTCCCCATGGTCCAAATGTTCTATATTTGCCTTAAAACGTCCCGGCTAAGCCTTGTCGATCTTGAGGTTTTAGATTCCAAAACAAGTGAGTTTCGTCTATTTCCGAGTTCGGACCAAAAACCGAGTAAATGCCGACTGAACGGACGGACATAAATCTCGTTTTTACAGACGGAACGTTGTTTTTTAACCTTAGAACGCCCTGAGTTAAGTAATGGAGTGGCTAGTCTCTTAGGTGTATCGTTTTCCATGCGAAAACATGTGTGTTTCGTCCACTTATAAGTTCTTAACAAAAATCAAGTACATACCAAGCCGAATGTCGGGACAAAACCCCGTTCCCAGGGACCAAATTTTCTATATTGGCCTTAAAACGTCCCAACTAAGCCTTGTTGATCTTAAGGTGTTAGATTCCAGAACAAGTGAGTTTCGTCCATTTCCGAGTTCGGACCGAAAACCGAGTAAATGCCGACCGAACGGACGGACATAAATCTTGTTTTTATGGACGGAACGTTGTTTTTTCACCTTAGAACGCCCCGAATTAAGTAATGGAGTGGCTAGTCTCTTAGGTGTATCGTTTTCCATGCGAAAACATGTGTGTTTCCTCCACTTATAAGTTCGGAACAAAAATCAAGTACATACCAAGCCGAATGTCGGGACAAAACCCGGTTCCCAGGGACCAAATTTTCTATATTGGCCTTAAAACGTCCCGGCTAAGCCTTGTCGATCTTGAGGTTTTAGATTCCAAAATAAGTGAGTTTCTTCCATTTCCAAGTTCGGGCCGAAAACCGAGTAAATGCCGACTGAACGGACGGACAAAAATCTCGTTTTTACGGACGAAACGTTGTTTTTTAACCTTAGAACGCCCTGAGTTAAGTAATGGAGTGGCTAGTCTCTTAGGTGTATCGTTTTCCATGCGAAAACATGTGTGTTTCGTCCACTTATAAGTTCGGAACAAAAATCAAGTACATACCAAGCCGAATGTCGGGACAAAACCCGGTTCCCAGGGACCAAATTTTCTATATTGGCCTTAAAACGTCCCAGCTAAGCCTTGTCGATCTTGAGGTTTTAGATTCCAAAACAAGTGAGTTTCATCCATTTGCAAGTTCGGACCGAAAACCGGGTAAATGCCGAACGAACGGACGGACATAAATCTCGTTGTTACAGACGGAACGTTGTTTTTTCAACTTAGAACGCCCCGAGTTAAGTAATGGAGTAGCTAGTCTCTTAGGTGTATCGTTTTCCATGCGAAAACATGTGTGTTTCCTCCACTTATAAGTTTGGAATAAAAATCGAGTACATACCAAGCCGAATGTCGGGACAAAACCCCGTTCCCAGGGACCAAATTTTCTATATTGGCCTTAAAACGCCCGAGCTAAGCCTTGTCGATCTCGAGGTTTTAGATTCCAAAACAAGTGAGTTTCGTCCATTTCAAAGTTCGGACCGAAAACCGAGTAAATGCCGACCGAACGGACGGACATAAATCTTTTTTTTACGAACGGAACGTTGTTTTTTCACCTTAGAACGGCCCGAGTTAAGTAATGCAGTGGCTAGTCTCTTAGGTGTATCGTTTTCCATGTGAAAACATGTGTGTTTCGTCTACTTATAAGTACGGAACAAAAATCGAGTACATACCAAGCCGAATGTACAGAGAAAACCCTGTTCCTATGGTTCTAATGCTCTATATTGGCCTTAAAACGTCCCGGCTAAGCCTTGTCGATCTTGAGGTTTTAGATTCCAAAACAAGTGAGTTTCGTCCATTTCCAAGTTCGGACCGAAAACGAGTAAATGCAGACGGAACGGACGGACATAAATCTCGTTGTTACGGACGGAACATTGTTTTTTAACCTTAGAACGCCCCGAGTTAAGTAATGGAGTGGCTAGTCTCTTCGGTGTATCGTTTTCCATGCGAAAACATGTGTGTTTCGTCCACTTATAAGTTCGGAACAAAAATCAAGTACATACCAAGCCGAATCTCGGGACAAAACCCCGTTCCCAGGGACCAAATTTTCTATATTGGCCTTAAAACGTCTCAACTAAGCCTTGTCGATCTTAAGGTGTTAGATTCCAAAACAAATGAGTTTCGTCCATTTCCGAGTTCGGACCGAAAACCGAGTAAATGCCGACCGAACGGACGGACATAAATCTTGTTTTTACGGACGGAACGTTGTTTTTTCACCTTAGAACGCCCTGAGTTAAGTAATGGAGTGGCTACTCTCTTAGGTGTATCGTTTTCCATGTGAAAACATGTGTGTTTCGTCTACTTATAAGTTCGGAACAAAAATTGAGTACATACCAAGCCGAATGTCCGGATAAAACCCCGTCCCCATGGTCCAAATGTTCTATATTTGCCTTAAAACGTCCCGGCTAAGCCTTGTCGATCTTGAGGTTTTAGATTCCAAAACAAGTGAGTTTCGTCTATTTCCGAGTTCGGACCGAAAACCGAGTAAATGCCGACTGAACGGACGGACATAAATCTCGTTTTTACGGACGGAACGTTGTTTTTTAACCTTAGAACGCCCTGAGTTAAGTAATGGAGTGGCTAGTCTCTTAGGTGTATCGTTTTCCATGCGAAAACATGTGTGTTTCGTCCACTTATAAGTTCTTAACAAAAATCAAGTACATACCAAGCCGAATGTCGGGACAAAACCCCGTTCCCAGGGACCAAATTTTCTATATTGGCCTTAAAACGTCCCAACTAACCCTTGTTGATCTTAAGGTGTTAGATTCCAGAACAAGTGAGTTTCGTCCATTTCCGAGTTCGGACCGAAAACCGAGTAAATGCCGACCGAACGGACGGACATAAATCTTGTTTTTACGGACGGAACGTTGTTTTTTCACCTTAGAACGCCCCGAATTAAGTAATGGAGTGGCTAGTCTCTTAGGTGTATCGTTTTCCATGCGAAAACATGTGTGTTTCCTCCAGTTATAAGTTTGAAACAAAAATCGAGTACATACCAAGCCGAATGTCCGGATAAAACCCCGTCCCCATGGTCCAAATGTTCTATACTTGCCTTAAAACATCCCGGCTAAGCCTTGTCGATCTTGAGGTTTTAGATTCCAAAACAAGTGAGTTTCGTCCATTTCCAAGTTCGGACCGAAAACCGAGTAAATGCCGACTGAACGGACGGACATAAATCTCGTTTTTACGGACGGAAAGTTGTTTTTAAACCTTAGAACGCCCTGAGTTAAGTAATGGAGTGGCTAGTCTCTTAGATGTATCATTTTCAATGCGAAAACATGTGTGTTTCGTCCACTTATAAGTTCGGAACAAAAATCAAGTACATACCAAGCCGAATGTCGGGACAAAACCCGGTTCCCAGGGACCAAATTTTCTATATTGGCCTTAAAACGTCCCGGCTAAGCCTTGTCAATCTTGAGGTTTTAGATTCCAAAATAAGTGAGTTTCTTCCATTTCCAAGTTCGGGCCGAAAACCGAGTAAATGCCGACTGAACGGACGGACATAAATCTCGTTTTTACGGACGAAACGTTGTTTTTTAACCTTAGAACGCCCTGAGTTAAGTAATGGAGTGGCTAGTCTCTTAGGTGTATCGTTTTCCATGCGAAAACATGTGTGTTTCGTCCACTTATAAGTTCGGAACAAAAATCAAGTACATACCAAGCCGAATGTCGGGACAAAACCCGGTTCCCAGGGACCAAATTTTCTATATTGGCCTTAAAACGTCCCAGCTAAGCCTTGTGGATCTTGAGGTTTTAGATTCCAAAACAAGTGAGTTTCATCCATTTGCAAGTTCGGACCGAAAACCGGGTAAATGCCGAACGAACGGACGGACATAAATCTCGTTGTTACAGACGGAACGTTGTTTTTTCAACTTAGAACGCCCCGAGTTAAGTAATGGAGTAGCTAGTCTCTTAGGTGTATCGTTTTCCATGCGAAAACATGTGTGTTTCCTCCACTTATAAGTTTGGAATAAAAATCGAGTACATACCAAGCCGAATGTCGGGACAAAACCCCGTTCCCAGGGACCAAATTTTCTATATTGGCCTTAAAACGCCCGGGCTAAGCCTTGTCGATCTCGAGGTTTTAGATTCCAAAACAAGTGAGTTTCGTCCATTTCAAAGTTCGGACCGAAAACCGAGTAAATGCCGACCGAACGGACGGACATAAATCTTTTTTTTACGAACGGAACGTTGTTTTTTCAACTTAGAACGGCCCGAGTTAAGTAATGCAGTGGCTAGTCTCTTAGGTGTATCGTTTTCCATGTGAAAACATGTGTGTTTCGTCTACTTATAAGTTCGGAACAAAAATCGAGTACATACCAAGCTGAATGTACAGAGAAAACCCTGTTCCTATGGTTCTAATGCTCTATATTGGCCTTAAAACGTCCCGGCTAAGCCTTGTCGATCTTGAGGTTTTAGATTCCAAAACAAGTGAGTTTCGTCCATTTCCAAGTTCGGACCGAAAACCGAGTAAATGTAGACGGAACGGACGGACATAAATCTCGTTGTTACGGACGGAACGTTGTTTTTTAACCTTAGAACGCCCCGAGTTAAGTAATGGAGTGGCTAGTCTCTTCGGTGTATCGTTTTCCATGCGAAAACATGTGTGTTTCGTCCACTTATAAGTTCGGAACAAAAATCAAGTACATACCAAGCCGAATGTCGGGACAAAACCCCGTTCCCATGGACCAAATGTTCTATATTGACCTTAAAACGTCCCGGCTAAGCCTTGTCGATCTTGAGGTTTTAGATTCCAAAACAAGTGAGTTTCTTCCATTTCCAAGTTCGGGCCAAAAACCGAGTAAATGCCGACCAACCGGACGGAAATAAATCTCGTTTTTACGGACGGAACGTTGTTTTTTCACCTTAGAACGCCTCGAGTTAAGTAATGGAGTGGCTAGTCTCTTAGGTGTATCGTTTTCCATGCGAAAACATGTGTGTTTCCTCCACTTATAAGTTTAAAACAAAAATCGAGTACATACCAAGCCGAATGTCCGGATAAAACCCCGTCCCCATGGTCCAAATGTTCTATATTTGCCTTAAAACGTCCCGGCTAAGCCTTGTCGATCTTGAGGTTTTAGATTCCAAAACAAGTGAGTTTCGTCCATTTCCAAGTTCGGACCGAAAACCGAGTAAATGCCGACTGAACGGACGGACATAAATCTCGTTTTTACGGACGGAACGTTGTTTTTTAACCTTAGAACGCCCTGAGTTAAGTAATGGAGTGGCTAGTCTCTAAGGTTTATCGTTTTCCATGCGAAAACATGTGTGTTTCGTCCACTTATAAGTTCGGAACAAAAATCAAGTACATACCAAGCCGAATGTCGGGACAAAACCCCGTTCCCAGGGACCAAATTTTCTATATTGGCCTTAAAACGTCCCAACTAAGCCTTGTCGATCTTAAGGTGTTAGATTCCAAAACAAGTGAGTTTCTTCCATTTCCGAGTTCGAACCGAAAACCGAGTAAATGCCGACCGAACGGACGGACATAAATCTTGTTTTTACGGACGGAACGTTGTTTTTTCACCTTAGAACGCCCCGAGTTAAGTAATGGAGTGGCTACTCTCTTAGGTGTATCGTTTTCCATGCGAAAACATGTGTGTTTCGTTCACTTATAAGTTCGGAACAAAAATCAAGTACATACCAAGCCGAATGTCGGAACAAAACCCCGTTCCCAGGGACCAAATTTTCTATATTGGCCTTAAAACGTCCCAACTAAGCCTTGTCGATCTTAAGGTGTTAGATTCCTAAACAAGTGAGTTTCGTCCATTTCCGAGTTCGGACCGAAAACCGAGTAAATGCCGACCGAACGGACGGACATAAATCTTTTTTTTACGGACGGAACGTTGTTTTTTCACCTTAGAACGCCCCGAGTTAAGTAATGGAGTGGCTACTCTCTTAGGTGTATCGTTTTCCATGCGAAAACATGTGTGTTTCGTCCACTTATAAGTTCGGAACAAAAATCAAGTACATACCAAGCCGAATGTCGGGACAAAACCCCGTTCCCAGGGACCAAATTTTCTATATTGGCCTTAAAACGTCCCAACTAAGCCTTGTCGATCTTAAGGTGTTAGATTCCAAAACAAGTGAGTTTCGTCCATTTCCGAGTTCGGACCGAAAACCGAGTAAATGCCGACCGAACGGACGGACATAAATCTTTTTTTTACGAACGGAACGTTGTTTTTTCACCTTAGAACGGCCCGAGTTAAGTAATGGAGTGGCTAGTCTCTTAGGTGTATCATTTTCCATGTGAAAACATGTGTGTTTCGTCTACTTATAAGTTCGGAACAAAAATCGAGTACATACCAAGCCGAATGTCCGGAGAAAACCCTGTTCCTATGGTTCTAATGCTCTATATTGGCCTTAAAACGTCCCGGCTAAGCCTTGTCGATCTTGAGGTTTTAGATTCCAAAACAAGTGAGTTTCTTCCATTTCCAAGTTCGGGCCGAAAACCGAGTAAATGCCGACCGAACGGACGGAAATAAATCTCGTTTTTACGGACGGAACGTTGTTTTTTCACCTTAGAACGGCCCGAGTTAAGTAATGGAGTGGCTAGTCTCTTAGGTGTATCGTTTTCCATGTCAAAACATGTGTGATTCGTCTACTTATAAGTTCGGAACAAAAATCGAGTACATACCAAGCCGAATGTCCGGAGAAAACCCTGTTCCTATGGTTCTAATGCTCTATATTGGCCTTAAAACGTCCCGGCTAAGCCTTGTCGATCTCGAGGTTTTAGATTCCAAAACAAGTGAGTTTCGTCCATTTCCAAGTTCGTACCGAAAACCGAGTAAATGCCGACCGAACGGACGGACATAAATCTCGTTTTTACGGACGGAACGTTGTTTTTTAACCTTAGAACGCCACGAGTTAAGTAATGGAGTGGCTAGTCTCTTCGGTGTATCGTTTTCCATGCGAAAGCATGTGTGTTTCGTCGACTTATAAGTTCGGAACAAAAATCGAGTACATACCAAGCCGAATGTCCGGATAAAACCCCATCCCCATGGTCCAAATGTTCTATATTGGCCATAAAACGTCCCGGCTAAGCCTTGTCGATCTTGAGGTTTTAGATTCCAAAACAAGTGAGTTTCGTCCATTTCCAAGTTCGGACCGAAAACCGAGTAAATGCCGACTGAACGGACGGACATAAATCTCGTTTTTACGGACGGACTGTTGTTTTTTAACCTTAGAACGCCCTGAGTTAAGTAATGGAGTGGCTAGTCTGTAAGGTTTATTATTTTCCATGCGAAAACATGTGTGTTTCGTCCACTTATAAGTTCGGAAAAAAAATCAAGTACATACCAAGCCGAATGTCGGGACAAAACCCCGTTCCCAGGGACCAAATTTTCTATATTGGCCTTAAAACGTCCCAACTAAGCCTTGTCGATCTTAAGGTGTTAGATTCCAAAACAAGTGAGTTTCTTCCATTTCCGAGTTCGGACCGAAAACCGAGTAAATGCCGACCGAACGGACGGACATAAATCTTGTTTTTACGGACGGAACGTTGTTTTTTCACCTTAGAACGCCCGAGTTAAGTAATGGAGTGGCTACTCTCTTAGGTGTATCGTTTTCCATGCGAAAACATGTGTTTTTCGTCCACTTATAAGTTCGGAACAAAAATCAAGTACATACCAAGCGGAATGTCGGGACAAAACCCCGTTCCCATGGACCAAATGTTCTATATTGACCTTAAAATGTCCCGGCTAAGCCTTGTCGATCTTGAGGTTTTAGATTCCAAAACAAGTGAGTTTCTTCCATTTCCAAGTTCGGGCCAAAAACCGAGTAAATGCCGACCGACCGGACGGAAATAAATCTCGTTTTTACGGACGGAACGTTGTTTTTTCACCTTAGAACGCCTCGAGTTAAGTAATGGAGTGGCTAGTCTCTTAGGTGTATCGTTTTCCATGCGAAAACATGTGTGTTTCCTCCACTTATAAGTTTAAAACAAAAATCGAGTACATACCAAGCCGAATGTCCGGATAAAACCCCGTCCCCATGGTCCAAATGTTCTATATTTGCCTTAAAACGTCCCGGCTAAGCCTTGTCGATCTTGAGGTTTTATATTCCAAAACAAGTGAGTTTCGTCCATTTCCAAGTTCGGACCGAAAACCGAGTAAATGCCGACTGAACGGACGGACATAAATCTCGTTTTTACGGACGGAACGTTGTTTCTGAACCTTAGAACGCCCTGAGTTAAGTAATGGAGTGGCTAGTCTCTAAGGTTTATCGTTTTCCATGCGAAAACATGTGTGTTTCGTCCACTTATAAGTTCGGAACAAAAATCAAGTACATACCAAGCCGAATGTCGGGACAAAACCCCGTTCCCAGGGACCAAATTTTCTATATTGGCCTTAAAACGTCCCAACTAAGCCTTGTCGATCTTAAGGTGTTAGATTCCAAAACAAGTGAGTTTCTTCCATTTCCGAGTTCGAACGGAAAACCGAGTAAATGCCGACCGAACGGACGGACATAAATCTTGTTTTTACGGACGGAACGTTGTTTTTTCACCTTAGAACGCCCCGAGTTAAGTAATGGAGTGGCTACTCTCTTAGGTGTATCGTTTTCCATGCGAAAACATGTGTGTTTCGTTCACTTATAAGTTCGGAACAAAAATCAAGTACATACCAAGCCGAATGTCGGGACAAAACCCCGTTCCCAGGGACCAAATTTTCTATATTGGCCTTAAAACGTCCCAACTAAGCCTTGTCGATCTTAAGGTGTTAGATTCCTAAACAAGTGAGTTTCGTCCATTTCCGAGTTCCGACCGAAAACCGAGTAAATGCCGACCGAACGGACGGACATAAATCTTGTTTTTACGGACAGAACGTTGTTTTTTCACCTTAGAACGCCCTGAGTTAAGTAATGGAGTGGCTACTCTCTTAGGTGTATCGTTTTCCATGCGAAAACATGTGTGTTTCGTCCACTTATAAGTTCGGAACAAAAATCAAGTACATACCAAGCCGAATGTCGGGACAAAACCCCGTTCCCAGGGACCAAATTTTCTATATTGGCCTTAAAACGTCCCAACTAAGCCTTGTCGATCTTAAGGTGTTAGATTCCAAAACAAGTGAGTTTCGTCCATTTCCGAGTTCGGACCGAAAACCGAGTAAATGCCGACCGAACGGACGGACATAAATCTTTTTTTTACGGACGGAACGTTGTTTTTTCACCTTAGAACGCCCCGAGTTAAGTAATGGAGTGGCTACTCTCTTAGGTGTATCGTTTTCCATGCGAAAACATGTGTGTTTCGTCCACTTATAAGTTCGGAACAAAAATCAAGTACATACCAAGCCGAATGTCGGGACAAAACCCCGTTCCCAGGGACCAAATTTTCTATATTGGCCTTAAAACGTCCCAACTAAGCCTTGTCGATCTTAAGGTGTTAGATTCCAAAACAAGTGAGTTTCGTCCATTTCCGAGTTCGGACCGAAAACCGAGTAAATGCCGACCGAACGGACGGACATAAATCCTGTTTTTACGGACGGAACGTTGTTTTTTCACCTTAGAACGCCCGAGTTAAGTAATGGAGTGGCTACTCTCTTAGGTGTATCGTTTTCCATGCGAAAACATGTGTGTTTCGTCCACTTATAAGTTCGGAACAAAAATCAAGTACATACCAAGCGGAATGTCGGGACAAAACCCCGTTCCCATGGACCAAATGTTCTATATTGACCTTAAAATGTCCCGGCTAAGCCTTGTCGATCTTGAGGTTTTAGATTCCAAAACAATTGAGTTTCTTCCATTTCCAAGTTCGGGCAAAAAACCGAGTAAATGCCGACAGACCGGACGGAAATAAATCTCGTTTTTACGGACGGAACGTTGTTTTTTCACCTTAGAACGCCTCGAGTTAAGTAATGGAGTGGCTAGTCTCTTAGGTGTATCGTTTTCCATGCGAAAACATGTGTGTTTCCTCCACTTATAAGTTTAAAACAAAAATCGAGTACATACCAAGCCGAATGTCTGGATAAAACCCCGTCCCCATGGTCCAAATGTTCTATATTTGCCTTAAAACGTCCCGGCTAAGCCTTGTCGATCTTGAGGTTTTAGATTCCAAAACAAGTGAGTTTCGTCCATTTCCAAGTTCGGACCGAAAACCGAGTAAATGCCGACTGAACGGACGGACATAAATCTCGTTTTTACGGACGGAACGTTGTTTTTTAACCTTAGAACGCCCTGAGTTAAGTAATGGAGTGGCTAGTCTCTAAGGTTTATCGTTTTCCATGCGAAAACATGTGTGTTTCGTCCACTTATAAGTTCGGAACAAAAATCAAGTACATACCAAGCCGAATGTCGGGACAAAACCCCGTTCCCAGGGACCAAATTTTCTATATTGGCCTTAAAACGTCCCAACTAAGCCTTGTCGATCTTAAGGTGTTAGATTCCAAAACAAGTGAGTTTCTTCCATTTCCGAGTTCGAACCGAAAACCGAGTAAATGCCGACCGAACGGACGGACATAAATCTTGTTTTTACGGACGGAACGTTGTTTTTTCACCTTAGAACGCCCCGAGTTAAGTAATGGAGTGGCTACTCTCTTAGGTGTATCGTTTTCCATGCGAAAACATGTGTGTTTCGTTCACTTATAAGTTCGGAACAAAAATCAAGTACATACCAAGCCGAATGTCGGGACAAAACCCCGTTCCCAGGGACCAAATTTTCTATATTGGCCTTAAAACGTCCCAACTAAGCCTTGTCGATCTTAAGGTGTTAGATTCCTAAACAAGTGAGTTTCGTCCATTTCCGAGTTCCGACCGAAAACCGAGTAAATGCCGACCGAACGGACGGACAAAAATCTTGTTTTTACGGACAGAACGTTGTTTTTTCACCTTAGAACGCCCTGAGTTAAGTAATGGAGTGGCTACTCTCTTAGGTGTATCGTTTTCCATGCGAAAACATGTGTGTTTCGTCCACTTATAAGTTCGGAACAAAAATCAAGTACATACCAAGCCGAATGTCGGGACAAAACCCCGTTCCCAGGGACCAAATTTTCTATATTGGCCTTAAAACGTCCCAACTAAGCCTTGTCGATCTTAAGGTGTTAGATTCCTAAACAAGTGAGTTTCGTCCATTTCCGAGTTCCGACCGAAAACCGAGTAAATGCCGACCGAACGGACGGACAAAAATCTTGTTTTTACGGACAGAACGTTGTTTTTTCACCTTAGAACGCCCTGAGTTAAGTAATGGAGTGGCTACTCTCTTAGGTGTATCGTTTTCCATGCGAAAACATGTGTGTTTCGTCCACTTATAAGTTCGGAACAAAAATCAAGTACATACCAAGCCGAATGTCGGGACAAAACCCCGTTCCCAGGGACCAAATTTTCTATATTGGCCTTAAAACGTCCCAACTAAGCCTTGTCGATCTTAAGGTGTTAGATTCCAAAACAAGTGAGTTTCGTCCATTTCCGAGTTCGGACCGAAAACCGAGTAAATGCCGACCGAACGGATGGACATAAATCTTTTTTTTACGGACGGAACGTTGTTTTTTCACCTTAGAACGCCCCGAGTTAAGTAATGGAGTGGCTACTCTCTTAGGTGTATCGTTTTCCATGCGAAAACATGTGTGTTTCGTCCACTTATAAGTTCGGAACAAAAATCAAGTACATACCAAGCCGAATGTCTGGACAAAACCCCGTTCCCAGGTACCAAATTTTCTATATTGGCCTTAAAACGTCCCAACTAAGCCTTGTCGATCTTAAGGTGTTAGATTCCAAAACAAGTGAGTTTCGTCCATTTCCGAGTTCGGACCGAAAACCGAGTAAATGCCGACCGAACGGACGGACATAAATCTTTTTTTTACGGACGGAACGTTGTTTTTTCACCTTAGAACGGCCCGAGTTAAGTAATGGAGTGGCTAGTCTCTTAGGTGTATCGTTTTCCATGTGAAAACATGTGTGTTTCGTCTACTTATAAGTTCGGAACAAAAATCGAGTACATACCAAGCCGAATGTCCGGAGAAAACCCTGTTCCTATGGTTCTAATGCTCTATATTGGCCTTAAAACGTCCCGGCTAAGCCTTGTCGATCTTGAGGTTTTAGATTCCAAAACAAGTGAGTTTCTTCCATTTCCAAGTTCGGGCCGAAAACCGAGTAAATGCCGACCGAACGGACGGAAATAAATCTCGTTTTTACCGACGGAACGTTGTTTTTTCACCTTAGAACGGCCCGAGTTAAGTAATGGAGTGGCTAGTCTCTTAGGTGTATCGTTTTCCATGTCAAAACATGTGTGTTTCGTCTACTTATAAGTTCGAAACAAAAATCGAGTACATACCAAGCCGAATGTCCGGAGAAAACCCTGTTCCTATGGTTCTAATGCTCTATATTGGCCTTAAAACGTCCCGGCTAAGCCTTGTCGATCTTGAGGTTTTAGATTCCAAAACAAGTGAGTTTCTTCCATTTCCAAGTTCGGGCCGAAAACCGAGTAAATGCCGACCGAACGGACGGAAATAAATCTCGTTTTTACGGACGGAACATTGTTTTTTCACCTTAGAACGGCCCGAGTTAAGTAATGGAGTGGCTAGTCTCTTAGGTGTATCGTTTTCCATGTCAAAACATGTGTGTTTCGTCTACTTATAAGTTCGGAACAAAAATCGAGTACATACCAAGCCGAATGTCCGGAGAAAACCCTGTTCCTATGGTTCTAATGCTCTATATTGGCCTTAAAACGTCCCGCTAAGCCTTGTCGATCTTAAGGTGTTAGATTCCAAAACAAGTGAGTTTCGTCCATTTCCGAGTTCGGACCGAAAACCGAGTAAATGCCGACCGAACGGACGGACATAAATCTCGTTTTTACGGACGGAACGTTGTTTTTTAACCTTAGAACGCCACGAGTTAAGTAATGGAGTGGCTAGTCTCTTCGGTGTATCGTTTTCCATGCGAAAACATGTGTGTTTCGTCGACTTATAAGTTCGGAACAAAAATCGAGTACATACCAAGCCGAATGTCCGGATAAAACCCCGTCCCCATGGTCCAAATGTTCTATATTGGCCATAAAACGTCCCGGCTAAGCCTTGTCGATCTTGAGGTTTTAGATTCCAAAACAAGTGAGTTTCGTCCATTTCCAAGTTCGGACCGAAAACCGATTAAATGCCGACTGAACGGACGGACATAAATCTCGTTTTTACGGACGGACTGTTGTTTTTTAACCTTAGAACGCCCTGAGTTAAGTAATGGAGTGGCTAGTCTGTAAGGTTTATCGTTTTCCATGCGAAAACATGTGTGTTTCGTCCACTTATAAGTTCGGAACAAAAATCAAGTACATACCAAGCCGAATGTCGGGACAAAACCCCGTTCCCATGGACCAAATTTTCTATATTGGCCTTAAAACGTCCCAACTAAGCCTTGTCGATCTTAAGGTGTTAGATTCCAAAACAAGTGAATTTCTTCCATTTCCGAGTTCGGACCGAAAACTGAGTAAATGCCGACCGAACGGACGGACATAAATCTTGTTTTTACGGACAGAACGTTGTTTTTTCACCTTAGAACGCCCCGAGTTAAGTAATGGAGTGGCTACTCTCTTAGGTGTATCGTTTTCCATGCGAAAACATGTGTGTTTCGTCCACTTATAAGTTCGGAACAAAAATCAAGTACATACCAAGCCGAATGTCGGGACAAAACCCCGTTCCCAGGGACCAAATTTTCTATATTGGCCTTAAAACGTCCCAACTAAGCCTTGTCGATCTTAAGGTGTTAGATTCCAAAACAAGTGAGTTTCGTCCATTTCCGAGTTCGGACCGAAAACCGAGTAAATGCCGACCGAATGGACGGACATAAATCTTTTTTTTATGGACGGAACGTTGTTTTTTCACCTTAGAACGGCCCGAGTTAAGTAATGGAGTGGCTAGTCTCTTAGGTGTATCGTTTTCCATGTGAAAACATGTGTGTTTCGTCTACTTATAAGTTCGGAACAAAAATCGAGTACATACCAAGCCGAATGTCCGGAGAAAACCCCGTTCCTATGGTTCTAATGCTCTATATTGGCCTTAAAACGTCCCGGCTAAGCCTTGTCGATCTTGAGGTTTTAGATTCCAAAACAAGTGAGTTTCTTCCATTTCCAAGTTCGGGCCGAAAACCGAGTAAATGCCGACCGAACGGACGGAAATAAATCTCGTTTTTACGGACGGAACGTTGTTTTTTCACCTTAGAACGGCCCGAGTTAAGTAATGGAGTGGCTAGTCTCTTAGGTGTATCGTTTTCCATGTCAAAACATGTGTGTTTCGTCTACTTATAAGTTCGGAACAAAAATCGAGTACATACCAAGCCGAATGTCCGGAGAAAACCCTGTTCCTATGGTTCTAATGCTCTATATTGGCCTTAAAATGTCCCGGCTAAGCCTTGTCGATCTCGATGTTTTAGATTCCAAAACAAGTGAGTTTCGTCCATTTCCAAGTTCGTACCGAAAACCGAGTAAATGCCGACCGAACGGACGGACATAAGGATATCATTTTTACGGACGGAACGTTGTTTTTTAACCTTAGAACGCCACAAGTTAAGTAATGGAGTGGCTAGTCTCTTCGGTGTATCGTTTTCCATGCGAAAACATGTGTGTTTCGTCGACTTATAAGTTCGGAACAAAAATCGAGTACATACCAAGCCGAATGTCCGGATAAAACCCCATCCCCATGGTCCAAATGTTCTATATTGGCCATAAAACGTCCCGGCTAAGCCTTGTCGATCTTGAGGTTTTAGATTCCAAAACAAGTGAGTTTCGTCCATTTCTAAGTTCGGACCGAAAACCGAGTAAATGCCGACTGAACGGACGGACATAAATCTCGTTTTTACGGACGGACTGTTGTTTTTTAACCTTAGAACGCCCTGAGTTAAGTAATGGAGTGGCTAGTCTGTAAGGTTTATCGTTTTCCATGCGAAAACATGTGTGTTTCGTCCACTTATAAGTTCGGAACAAAAATCAAGTACATACCAAGCCGAATGTCGGGACAAAACCCCGTTCCCAGGGACCAAATTTTCTATATTGGCCTTAAAACGTCCCAACTAAGCCTTGTCGATCTTAAGGTGTTAGATTCCAAAACAAGTGAGTTTCTTCCATTTCCGAGTTCGGACCGAAAACCGAGTAAATGCCGACCGAACGGACGGACATAAATCTTGTTTTTACGGACGGAACGTTGTTTTTTCACCTTAGAACGCCCGAGTTAAGTAATGGAGTGGCTACTCTCTTAGGTGTATCGTTTTCCATGTGAAAACATGTGTGTTTCGTCTACTTATAAGTTTGGAACAAAAATCGAGTACATACCAAGCCAAATGTCCGGAGAAAACCCTGTTCCTATGGTTCTAATGCTCTATATTGGCCTTAAAACGTCCCGGCTAAGCCTTGTCGATCTCGAGGTTTTAGATTCCAAAACAAGTGTGTTTCGTCCATTTCCAAGTTCGTACCGAAAACCGAGTAAATGCCGACCGAACGGACGGAAATAAATCTCGTTTTTACGGACGGAACGTTGTTTTTTCACCTTAGAACGGCCCGAGTTAACTAATGGAGTGGCTACTCTCTTAGGTGTATCGTTTTCCATGCGAAAACATGTGTGTTTTGTTCACTTATAAGTTCGGAACAAAAATCAAGTACATACCAAGCCGAATGTCGGGACAAAACCCCGTTCCCAGGGACCAAATTTTCTATATTGGCCTTAAAACGTCCCAACTAAGCCTTGTCGATCTTAAGGTGTTAGATTCCTAAACAAGTGAGTTTTTTCCATTTCCAAGTTCGGGCCGAAAACCGAGTAAATGCCGACCGAACAGACGGAAATAAATCTCGTTTTTACGGACGGAACGTTGTTTTTTCACCTTAGAACGGCCCGAGTTAAGTAATGGAGTGGCTAGTCTCTTAGGTGTATCGTTTTCCATGTGAAAACATGTGTGTTTCGTCTACTTATAAGTTTGGAACAAAAATCGAGTACATACCAAGCCAAATGTCCGGAGAAAACCCTGTTCCTATGGTTCTAATGCTCTATATTGGCCTTAAAACGTCCCGGCTAAGCCTTGTCGATCTCGAGGTTTTAGATTCCAAAACAAGTGAGTTTCGTCCATTTCCAAGTTCGTACCGAAAACCGAGTAAATGCCGACCGAACGGACGGAAATAAATCTCGTTTTTACGGACGGAACGTTGTTTTTTCACCTTAGAACGGCCCGAGTTAAGTAATGGAGTGGCTACTCTCTTAGGTGTATCGTTTTCCATGCGAAAACATGTGTGTTTCGTTCACTTATAAGTTCGGAACAAAAATCAAGTACATACCAAGCCGAATGTCGGGACAAAACCCCGTTCCCAGGGACCAAATTTTCTATATTGGCCTTAAAACGTCCCAACTAAGCCTTGTCGATCTTAAGGTGTTAGATTCCTAAACAAGTGAGTTTCGTCCATTTCCGAGTTCCGACCGAAAACCGAGTAAATGCCGACCGAACGGACGGACATAAATCTTGTTTTTACGGACAGAACGTTGTTTTTTCACCTTAGAACGCCCTGAGTTAAGTAATGGAGTGGCTACTCTCTTAGGTGTATCGTTTTCCATGCGAAAACATGTGTGTTTCGTCCACTTATAAGTTCGGAACAAAAATCAAGTACATACCAAGCCGAATGTCGGGACAAAACCCCGTTCCCAGGGACCAAATTTTCTATATTGGCCTTATAACGTCCCAACTAAGCCTTGTCGATCTTAAGGTGTTAGATTCCAAATCAAGTGAGTTTCGTCCATTTCCGAGTTCGGACCGAAAACCGAGTAAATGCCGACCGAACGGACGGACATAAATCTTTTTTTTACGGACGGAACGTTGTTTTTTCACCTTAGAACGCCCCGAGTTAAGTAATGGAGTGGCTACTCTCTTAGGTGTATCGTTTTCCATGCGAAAACATGTGTGTTTCGTCCACTTATAAGTTCGGAACAAAAATCAAGTACATACCAAGCCGAATGTCGGGACAAAACCCCGTTCCCAGGGACCAAATTTTCTATATTGGCCTTAAAACGTCCCAACTAAGCCTTGTCGATCTTAAGGTGTTAGATTCCAAAACAAGTGAGTTTCGTCCATTTCCGAGTTCGGACCGAAAACCGAGTAAATGCCGACCGAACGGACGGACATAAATCTTTTTTTTACGGACGGAACGTTGTTTTTTCACCTTAGAACGGCCCGAGTTAAGTAATGGAGTGGCTAGTCTCTTAGGTGTATCGTTTTCCATGTCAAAACATGTGTGTTTCGTCTACTTATAAGTTCGGAACAAAAATCGAGTACATACCAAGCCGAATGTCCGGAGAAAACCCTGTTCCTATGGTTCTAATGCTCTATATTGGCCTTAAAACGTCCCGCTAAGCCTTGTCGATCTTAAGGTGTTAGATTCCAAAACAAGTGAGTTTCGTCCATTTCCGAGTTCGGACCGAAAACCGAGTAAATGCCGACCGAATGGACGGACATAAATCTTTTTTTTACGGACGGAACGTTGTTTTTTCACCTTAGAACGGCCCGAGTTACGTAATGGAGTGGCTAGTCTCTTAGGTGTATCGTTTTCCATGTGAAAACATGTGTGTTTCGTCTACTTATAAGTTCGGAACAAAAATCGAGTACATACCAAGCCGAATGTCCGGAGAAAACCCCGTTCCTATGGTTCTAATGCTCTATATTGGCCTTAAAACGTCCCGGCTAAGCCTTGTCGATCTTGAGGTTTTAGATTCCAAAACAAGTGAGTTTCTTCCATTTCCAAGTTCGGGCCGAAAACCGAGTAAATGCCGACCGAACGGACGGAAATAAATCTCGTTTTTACGGACGGAACGTTGTTTTTTCACCTTAGAACGGCCCGAGTTAAGTAATGGAGTGGCTAGTCTCTTAGGTGTATCGTTTTCCATGTCAAAACATGTGTGTTTCGTCTACTTATAAGTTCGGAACAAAAATCGAGTACATACCAAGCCGAATGTCCGGAGAAAACCCTGTTCCTATGGTTCTAATGCTCTATATTGGCCTTAAAATGTCCCGGCTAAGCCTTGTCGATCTCGATGTTTTAGATTCCAAAACAAGTGAGTTTCGTCCATTTCCAAGTTCGTACCGAAAACCGAGTAAATGCCGACCGAACGGACGGACATAAATATCATTTTTACGGACGGAACGTTGTTTTTTAACCTTAGAACGCCACGAGTTAAGTAATGGAGTGGCTAGTCTCTTCGGTGTATCGTTTTCCATGCGAAAACATGTGTGTTTCGTCGACTTATAAGTTCGGAACAAAAATCGAGTACATACCAAGCCGAATGTCCGGATAAAACCCCATCCCCATGGTCCAAATGTTCTATATTGGCCATAAAACGTCCCGGCTAAGCCTTGTCGATCTTGAGGTTTTAGATTCCAAAACAAGTTAGTTTCGTCCATTTCCAAGTTCGGACCGAAAACCGAGTAAATGCCGACTGAACGGACGGACATAAATCTCGTTTTTACGGACGGACTGTTGTTTTTTAACCTTAGAACGCCCTGAGTTAAGTAATAGAGTGGATAGTCTGTAAGGTCTATCGTTTTCCATGCGAAAACATGTGTGTTTCGTCCACTTATAAGTTCGGAACAAAAATCAAGTACATACCAAGCCGAATGTCGGGACAAAACCCCGTTCCCAGGGACCAAATTTTCTATATTGGCCTTAAAACGTCCCAACTAAGCCTTGTCGATCTTAAGGTGTTAGATTCCAAAACAAGTGAGTTTCTTCCATTTCCGAGTTCGGACCGAAAACCGAGTAAATGCCGACCGAACGGACGGACATAAATCTTGTTTTTACGGACGGAACGTTGTTTTTTCACCTTAGAACGCCCGAGTTAAGTAATGGAGTGGCTACTCTCTTAGGTGTATCGTTTTCCATGCGAAAACATGTGTGTTTTGTTCACTTATAAGTTCGGAACAAAAATCAAGTACATACCAAGCCGAATGTCGGGACAAAACCCCGTTCCCAGGGACCAAATTTTCTATATTGGCCTTAAAACGTCCCAACTAAGCCTTGTCGATCTTAAGGTGTTAGATTCCTAAACAAGTGAGTCTCTTCCATTTCCAAGTTCGGGCCGAAAACCGAGTAAATGCCGACCGAACGGACGGAAATAAATCTCGTTTTTACGGACGGAACGTTGTTTTTTCACCTTAGAACGGCCCGAGTTAAGTAATGGAGTGGCTAGTCTCTTAGGTGTATCGTTTTCCATGTGAAAACATGTGTGTTTCGTCTACTTATAAGTTTGGAACAAAAATCGAGTACATACCAAGCCAAATGTCCGGAGAAAACCCTGTTCCTATGGTTCTAATGCTCTATATTGGCCTTAAAACGTCCCGGCTAAGCCTTGTCGATCTCGAGGTTTTAGATTCCAAAACAAGTGAGTTTCGTCCATTTCCAAGTTCGTACCGAAAACCGAGTAAATGCCGACCGAACGGACGGACATAAATCTCGTTTTTACGGACGGAACGTTGTTTTTTAACCTTAGAACGCCCTGAGTTAAGTAATAGAGTGGCTAGTCTCTTCGGTGTATCGTTTTCCATGCGAAAACATGTGTGTTTCGTCGACTTATAAGTTCGGAACAAAAATCGAGTACATACCAAGCCGAATGTCAGGAGAAAACGTTGTTCCTATGGTTCTAATGCTCTATGTTGGCCTTAAAACGTCCCAGCTAAGCCTTGTCGATCTTGAGGTTTTAGATTCCAAAACAAGTGAGTTTCGTCCATTTCCAAGTTCGGACCGCAAACCGAGTAAATGCCGACCGAACGGACGGACATAAATCTCGTTTTTACGGACGGAACGTTGTATTTTCACCTTAGAACGCGCCGAGTTAAGTAATAGAATGGCTAGTCTCTTAGGTGTATCGTTTTCCATGCGAAAACATGTGTGTTTCCTCCACTTATAAGTTTGGAACAAAAATCGATTACATACCAAGCCGAATGTCCGGATAAAACCCCGTTCCCATGGTCCAAATGTCCTATATTGGCCTTAAAACGTCCCAGCTAAGCCTTGTCGATCTTGAGGTTTTAGATTCCAAAACAAGTGAGTTTCGTCCATTTCCAAGTTCGGACCGAAAACCGAGTAAATGCCAACCGAACAGACAGACATAAATCTCGGTTTTACGGACGGAACGTTGTTTTTTCACAATAGAACGCCCCAAGTTAAGTAATGGAGTGGCTAGTCTCTTAGGTGTATCGTTTTCCATGCGAAAACATGTGTGTTTCGTCCACTTATAAGTTCGGAACAAAAATCAAGTACATACCAAGCCAAATGTCGGGACAAAACCTCGTTCCCATGGACCAAATGTTGTATATTGGCTTTAAAACGTCCCAACTAAGCCTTGTCGATCTTGAGGTGTTAGATTCCAAAACAAATGAGTTTCGTCCATTTTCGAGTTCGGACCGAAAACTGAGTAAATGCCGACTGAACGGACGGACATAAATCTCGTTTTTACGGACGGAAAGTTGTTTTTTAACCTTAGAACGCCCTGAGTTAAGTAATGGAGTGGCTAGTCTCTTAGGTGTATCGTTTTCCATGCGAAAACATGTGTGTTTCGTAAAATTATAAGTTCGGAACAAAAATCAAGTACATACCAAGCCGAATGTCGGGACAAAACCCCGTTCCCAGGGACCAAATTTTCTATATTGGCCTTAAAACGTCCAAACTAAGCCTTGTCGATCTTAAGGTGGTAGATTCCAAAACAAGTGAGTTTCGTCCATTTCCGAGTTCGGAAAGAAAACCGAGTAAATGCCGACCGAACGGACGGACATAAATCTTTTTTTTACGGACGGAACGTTGTTTTTTCACCTTAGAAGGGCCCGAGTTAAGTAATGGAGTGGCTAGTCTCTTAGGTGTATCGTTTTCCATGTGAAAACATGTGTGTTTCGTCTACTTATAAGTTTGGAACAAAAATCAAGTACATACCAAGCCAAATGTCCGGAGAAAACCCTGTTCCTATGGTTCTAATGCTCTATATTGGCCTTAAAACGTCCCGGCTAAGCCTTGTCGATCTCGAGGTTTTAGATTCCAAAACAAGTGAGTTTCGTCCATTTCCAAGTTCGTACCGAAAACCGAGTAAATGCCGACCGAACGGACGGACATAAATCTCGTTTTTACGGACGGAACGTTGTTTTTTAACCTTAGAACGCCCTGAGTTAAGTAATAGAGTGGCTAGTCTCTTCGGTGTATCGTTTTCCATGCGAAAACATGTGTGTTTCGTCGACTTATAAGTTCGGAACAAAAATCGAGTACATACCAAGCCGAATGTCAGGAGAAAACGTTGTTCCTATGGTTCTAATGCTCTATGTTGGCCTTAAAACGTCCCAGCTAAGCCTTGTCGATCTTGAGGTTTTAGATTCCAAAACAAGTGAGTTTCGTCCATTTCCAAGTTCGGACCGCAAACCGAGTAAATGCCGACCGAACGGACGGACATAAATCTCGTTTTTACGGACGGAACGTTGTATTTTCACCTTAGAACGCGCCGAGTTAAGTAATAGAATGGCTAGTCTCTTAGGTGTATCGTTTTCCATGCGAAAACATGTGTGTTTCCTCCACTTATAAGTTTGGAACAAAAATCGAGTACATACCAAGCCGAATGTCCGGATAAAACCCCGTTCCCATGGTCCAAATGTCCTATATTGGCCTTAAAACGTCCCAGCTAAGCCTTGTCGATCTTGAGGTTTTAGATTCCAAAACAAGTGAGTTTCGTCCATTTCCAAGTTCGGACCGAAAACCGAGTAAATGCCAACCGAACAGACAGACATAAATCTCGGTTTTACGGACGGAACGTTGTTTTTTCACAATAGAACGCCCCAAGTTAAGTAATGGAGTGGCTAGTCTCTTAGGTGTATCGTTTTCCATGCGAAAACATGTGTGTTTCGTCCACTTATAAGTTCGGAACAAAAATCAAGTACATACCAAGCCAAATGTCGGGACAAAACCTCGTTCCCATGGACCAAATGTTGTATATTGGCTTTAAAACGTCCCAACTAAGCCTTGTCGATCTTGAGGTGTTAGATTCCAAAACAAGTGAGTTTCGTCCATTTTCGAGTTCGGACCGAAAACTGAGTAAATGCCGACTGAACGGACGGACATAAATCTCGTTTTTACGGACGGAAAGTTGTTTTTTAACCTTAGAACGCCCTGAGTTAAGTAATGGAGTGGCTAGTCTCTTAGGTGTATCGTTTTCCATGCGAAAACATGTGTGTTTCGTAAAATTATAAGTTCGGAACAAAAATCAAGTACATACCAAGCCGAATGTCGGGACAAAACCCCGTTCCCAGGGACCAAATTTTCTATATTGGCCTTAAAACGTCCCAACTAAGCCTTGTCGATCTTAAGGTGGTAGATTCCAAAACAAGTGAGTTTCGTCCATTTCCGAGTTCGGAAAGAAAACCGAGTAAATGCCGACCGAACGGACGGACATAAATCTTTTTTTTACGGACGGAACGTTGTTTTTTCACCTTAGAAGGGCCCGAGTTAAGTAATGGAGTGGCTAGTCTCTTAGGTGTATCGTTTTCCATGTGAAAACATGTGTGTTTCGTCTACTTATAAGTTTGGAACAAAAATCGAGTACATACCAAGCCAAATGTCCGGAGAAAACCCTGTTCCTATGGTTCTAATGCTCTATATTGGCCTTAAAACGTCCCGGCTAAGCCTTGTCGATCTCGAGGTTTTAGATTCCAAAACAAGTGAGTTTCGTCCATTTCCAAGTTCGTACCGAAAACCGAGTAAATGCCGACCGAACGGACGGACATAAATCTCGTTTTTACGGACGGAACGTTGTTTTTTAACCTTAGAACGCCCTGAGTTAAGTAATAGAGTGGCTAGTCTCTTCGGTGTATCGTTTTCCATGCGAAAACATGTGTGTTTCGTCGACTTATAAGTTCGGAACAAAAATCGAGTACATACCAAGCCGAATGTCAGGAGAAAACGTTGTTCCTATGGTTCTAATGCTCTATGTTGGCCTTAAAACGTCCCAGCTAAGCCTTGTCGATCTTGAGGTTTTAGATTCCAAAACAAGTGAGTTTCGTCCATTTCCAAGTTCGGACCGCAAACCGAGTAAATGCCGACCGAACGGACGGACATAAATCTCGTTTTTACGGACGGAACGTTGTATTTTCACCTTAGAACGCGCCGAGTTAAGTAATAGAATGGCTAGTCTCTTAGGTGTATCGTTTTCCATGCGAAAACATGTGTGTTTCCTCCACTTATAAGTTTGGAACAAAAATCGAGTACATACCAAGCCGAATGTCCGGATAAAACCCCGTTCCCATGGTCCAAATGTCCTATATTGGCCTTAAAACGTCCCAGCTAAGCCTTGTCGATCTTGAGGTTTTAGATTCCAAAACAAGTGAGTTTCGTCCATTTCCAAGTTCGGACCGAAAACCGAGTAAATGCCAACCGAACAGACAGACATAAATCTCGGTTTTACGGACGGAACGTTGTTTTTTCACAATAGAACGCCCCAAGTTAAGTAATGGAGTGGCTAGTCTCTTAGGTGTATCGTTTTCCATGCGAAAACATGTGTGTTACGTCCACTTATAAGTTCGGAACAAAAATCAAGTACATACCAAGCCAAATGTCGGGACAAAACCCCGTTCCCATGGACCAAATGTTGTATATTGGCTTTAAAACGTCCCAACTAAGCCTTGTCGATCTTGAGGTGTTAGATTCCAAAACAAGTGAGTTTCGTCCATTTTCGAGTTCGGACCGAAAACTGAGTAAATGCCGACTGAACGGACGGACATAAATCTCGTTTTTACGGACAGAAAGTTGTTTTTTAACCTTAGAACGCCCTGAGTTAAGTAATGGAGTGGCTAGTCTCTTAGGTGTATCGTTTTCCATGCGAAAACATGTGTGTTTCGTAAAATTATAAGTTCGTAACAAAAATCAAGTACATACCAAGCCGAATGTCGGGACAAAACCCCGTTCCCAGGGACCAAATTTTCTATATTGGCCTTAAAACGTCCCAACTAAGCCTTGTCGATCTTAAGGTGGTAGATTCCAAAACAAGTGAGTTTCGTCCATTTCCGAGTTCGGAAAGAAAACCGAGTAAATGCCGACCGAACGGACGGACATAAATCTTTTTTTTACGGACGGAACGTTGTTTTTTCACCTTAGAAGGGCCCGAGTTAAGTAATGGAGTGGCTAGTCTCTTAGGTGTATCGTTTTCCATGTGAAAACATGTGTGTTTCGTCTACTTATAAGTTCGGAACAAAAATCGAGTACATACCAAGCCAAATGTCCGGAGAAAACCCTGTTCCTATGGTTCTAATGCTCTATATTGGCCTTAAAACGTCCTGGCTAAGCCTTGTCGATCTCGAGGTTTTAGATTCCAAAACAAGTGAGTTTCGTCCATTTCCAAGTTCGTACCGAAAACCGAGTAAATGCCGACCGAACGGACGGACATAAATCTCGTTTTTACGGACGGAACGTTGTTTTTTAACCTTAGAACGCCCTGAGTTAAGTCATAGAGTGGCTAGTCTCATCGGTGTATCGTTTTCCATGCGAAAACATGTGTGTTTCGTCGACTTATAAGTTCGGAACAAAAATCGAGTACATACCAAGCCGAATGTCAGGAGAAAACGTTGTTCCTATGGTTCTAATGCTCTATATTGGCCTTAAAACGTCCCAGCTATGCCTTGTCGATCTTGAGGTTTTAGATTCCAAAACAAGTGAGTTTCGTCCATTTCCAAGTTCGGACCGCAAACCGAGTAAATGCCGACCGAACGGACGGACATAAATCTCGGTTTTACGGACGGAACGTTGTTTTTTCACAATAGAACGCCCCAAGTTAAGTAATGGAGTGGCTAGTCTCTTAGGTGTATCGTTTTCCATGCGAAAACATGTGTGTTTCGTCCACTTATAAGTTCGGAACAAAAATCAAGTACATACCAAGCCAAATGTCGGGACAAAACCCCGTTCCCATGGACCAAATGTTGTATATTGGCCTTAAAACGTCCCAACTAAGCCTTGTCAATCTTGAGGTGTTAGATTCCAAAACAAGTGAGTTTCGTCCATTTTCGAGTTCGGACCGAAAACTGAGTAAATGTCGACTGAACGGACGGACATAAATCTCGTTTTTACGGACGGAAAGTTGTTTTTTAACCTTAGAACGCCCTGAGTTAAGTAATGGAGTGGCTAGTCTCTTAGGTGTATCGTTTTCCATGCGAAAACATGTGTGTTTCGTAAAATTATAAGTTCGGAACAAAAATCAAGTACATACCAAGCCGAATGTCGGGACAAAACCCCGTTCCCAGGGACCAAATTTTCTATATTGGCCTTAAAACGTCCCAACTAAGCCTTGTCGATCTTAAGGTGCTAGATTCCAAAACAAGTGAGTTTCGTCCATTTCCGAGTTCGGACCGAAAACCGAGTAAATGCCGACCGAACGGACGAACATAAATCTTGTTTTTACAGACGGAACGTTGTTTTTTAACCTTAGAACGCCCTGAGTTAAGTAAAGGAGTGGCTAGTCTCTTAGGTGTATCGTTTTCCATGTGAAAACATGCGTGTTTCGTCCACTTATAAGTTCGGAACAAAAATCAAGTACATACCAAGCCGAATGTCGGGACAAAACCCGGTTCCCAGGGACCAAATTTTCTATATTGGCCTTAAAACGTCCCAACTAAGCCTTGTCGATCTTAAGGTGTTAGATTCCAAAACAAGTGAGTTTCGCCCATTTCCGAGTTCGGACTGAAAACCGAGTAAAAGCCGACCGAACGGACGGACATAAATCTTGTTTTTATGGACGGAACTGTTTTTTCACCTTAGAACGCCCCGAGTTAAGTAATGGAGTGGCTACTCTCTTAGGTGTATCGTTTTCCATGCGAAAACATGTGTGTTTCGTCCAATTATAAGTTCGGAACAAAAATCAAGTACATACCAAGCCGAAAGTCGGGACAAAACCCCGTTCCCAGGGACCAAATTTTCTATATTGGCCTTAAAACGTCCCAACTAAGCCTTGTCGATCTTGAGGTTTTAGATTCCAAAACAAGTGGGTTTCGTCCATTTCCAAGTTCGGACCGAAAAACGGGTAAATGCCGACCGAACGGACGGACATAAATCTCCTTTTTACAGACGGAACGTTGTTTTTTCAACTCAGAACGCCCCGAGTTAAGTAATGGAGTGGCTAGTCTCTTAGGTGTATCGTTTTCCATGCGAAAACATGTGTGTTTCCTCCACTTATAAGTTTGAACATAAATCGAGTACATACCAAGCCGAATGTTCTGATAAAACCCCGTCCCCATGGTCCAAATGTTCTATATTTGCCTTAAAACGTCCCGGCTAAGCCTTGTCGATCTTGAGGTTTTAGATTCCAAAACAAGTGAGTTTCGTCCATTTCCAAGTTCGGACCGAAAACCGAGTAAATGCCGACCGAACGGACGAACATAAATCTTGTTTTTACGGACGGAATGTTGTTTTTTCACCTTAGAACGCCTCGAGTTAAGTAATGGAGTGGCTACTCTCTTAGGTGTATCGTTTTCAATCTGAAAACATGTGTGTTTCGTCTACTTATAAGTTCGGAACAAAAATCGAGTACATTCCAAGCCGAATGTTCAGAGAAAACCCTGTTCCTATGGTTCTAATGCTCTATATTGGCCTTAAAATGTCCCAGATAAGCCTTGAGGTTTTAGATTCCAAAACAAGTGGGTTTTCGTCCATTTCCAAGTTCGGACCGAAAAACGGGTAAATGCCGACCGAACGGACGGACATAAATCTCCTTTTTACAGACGGAACGTTGTTTTTTCAACTCAGAACGCCCCGAGTGAAGTAATGGAGTGGCTAGTCTCTTAGGTGTATCGTTTTCCATGCGAAAACATGTGTGTTTCGTCCACTTATAAGTTCGGAACAAAAATCAAGTACATACCAAGCCGAATGTCGGGACAAAACCCAGTTCCCAGGGACCAAATTTTCTATATTGGCCTTAAAACGTCCCAACTAAGCCTTGTCGATCTTAAGGTGTTAGATTCCAAAACAAGTGAGTTTCGTCCATTTCCGAGTTCCGACCGAAAAACCGAGTAAATGCCGACCGAACGGACGGACATAAATCTTTTTTTTACGGTCGGAACGTTGTTTTTTCACCTTAGAACGGCCCGAGTTAAGTAATGGAGTGGCTAGTCTCTTAGGTGTATCGTTTTCCATGTGAAAACATGTGTGTTTCGTCTACTTATAATTTCGGAACAAAAATCGAGTACATACCAAGCCAAATGTCCGGAGAAAACCCTGTACCTATGGTTCTAATGCTCTATATTGGCCTTAAAACGTCCCGGCTAAGCCTTGTCGATCTTGAGGTTTTAGATTCCAAAACAAGTGAGTTTCGTCCATTTCCAAGTTCGGACCGCAAACCGAGTAAATGCCGACCGAACGGACGGACATAAATCTCGTTTTTACGGACGGAACGTTGTATTTTCACCTTAGAACGCGCCGAGTTAAGTAATAGAATGGCTAGTCTCTTAGGTGTATCGTTTTCCATGCGAAAACATGTGTGTTTCCTCCACTTATAAGTTTGGAACAAAAATCGAGTACATACCAAGCCGAATGTCCGGATAAAACCCCGTTCCCATGGTCCAAATGTCCTATATTGGCCTTAAAACGTCCCAGCTAAGCCTTGTCGATCTTGAGGTTTTAGATTCCAAAACAAGTGAGTTTCGTCCATTTCCAAGTTCGGACCGAAAACCGAGTAAATGCCAACCGAACAGACAGACATAAATCTCGGTTTTACGGACGGAACGTTGTTTTTTCATAATAGAACGCCCCAAGTTAAGTAATGGAGTGGCTAGTCTCTTAGGTGTATCGTTTTCCATGCGAAAACATGTGTGTTTCGTCCACTTATAAGTTCGGAACAAAAATCAAGTACATACCAAGCCAAATGTCGGGACAAAACCCCGTTCCCATGGACCAAATGTTGTATATTGGCCTTAAAACGTCCCAACTAAGCCTTGTCGATCTTGAGGTGTTAGATTCCAAAACAAGTGAGTTTCGTCCATTTTCGAGTTCGGACCGAAAACCGAGTAAATGCCGACTGAACGGACGGACATAAATCTCGTTTTTACGGACGGAAAGTTGTTTTTTAACGTTAGAACGCCCTGAGTTAAGTAATGGAGTGGCTAGTCTCTTAGGTGTATCGTTTTCCATGCGAAAACATGTGTGTTTCGTAAAATTATAAGTTCGGAACAAAAATCAAGTACATACCAAGCCGAATGTCGGGACAAAACCCCGTTCCCAGGGACCAAATTTTCTATATTGGCCTTAAAACGTCCCAACTAAGCCTTGTCGATTTTAAGATGCTAGATTCCAAAACAAGTGAGTTTCGTCCATTTCCGAGTTCGGACCGAAAACCGAGTAAATGCCGACCGAACGGACGGACATAAATCTTGTTTTTACGGACGAAACGTTGTTTTTTAACCTTAGAACGCCCTGAGTTAAGTAATGGAGTGGCTAGTCTCTTAGGTGTATCGTTTTCCATGCGAAAACATGTGTGTTTCGTCCACTTATAAGTTCGGAACAAAAATCAAGTACATACCAAGCCAAATGTCGGGACAAAACCCCGTTCCCATGGACCAAATGTTGTATATTGGCCTTAAAACGTCCCAACTAAGCCTTGTCCATCTTGAGGTGTTAGATTCCAAAACAAGTGAGTTTCGTCCATTTCCGAGTTCGGACCGAAAACCGAGTAAATGCCGACTGAACGGACGGACATAAATCTCGTTTTTACGGACGGAAAGTTGTTTTTTAACCTTAGAACGCCCTGAGTTAAGTAATGGAGTGGCTAGTCTCTTAGGTGTATCGTTTTCCATGCGAAAACATGTGTGTTTCGTAAAATTATAAGTTCGGAACAAAAATCAAGTACATACCAAGCCGAATGTCGGGACTAAACCCCGTTCCCAGGAACCAAATTTTCTATATTGGCCTTAAAACGTCCCAACTAAGCCTTGTCGATCTTAAGGTGCTAGATTCCAAAACAAGTGAGTTTCGTCCATTTCCGAGTTCGGACCGAAAACCGAGTAAATGCCGACCGAACGGACGGACATAAATCTTGTTTTTACGGACGGAACGTTGTTTTTTAACCTTAGAACGCCCTGAGTTAAGTAATGGAGTGGCTAGTCTCTTAGGTGTATCGTTTTCCATGCGAAAACATGTGTGTTTCGTCCACTTATAAGTTCGGAACAAAAATCAAGTACATACCAAGCCGAATGTCGGGACAAAACCCGGTTCCCAGGGACCAAATTTTCTATATTGGCCTTAAAACGTCCCGACTAAGCCTTGTCGATCTTAAGGTGTTAGATTCCAAAACAAGGGAGTTTCGCCCATTTTCGAGTTCGGACTGAAAACCGAGTAAAAGCCGACCGAACGGACGGACATAAATCTTGTTTTTTTGGACGGAAAGTTGTTTCTTCACCTTAGAACGCCCCGAGTTAAGTAATGGAGTGGCTACTCTCTTAGGTGTATCGTTTTCCATGCGAAAACATGTGTGTTTCGTCCACTTATAAGTTCGGAACAAAAATCAAGTACATACCAAGCCGAATGTCGGGACAAAACCCCGTTTCCAGGGACCAAATTTTCTATATTGGCCTTAAAACGTCCCAACTAAGCCTTGTCGATCTTGAGGTTTTAGATTCCAAAACAAGTGGGTTTCGTCCATTTCCAAGTTCGGACCGAAAACGGGTAAATGCCGACCGAACGGACGGACATAAATCTCCTTTTTACAGACGGAACATTGTTTTTTGAACTAAGAACGCCCCGAGTTAAGTAATGGAGTGGCTAGTCTCTTAGGTGTATCGTTTTCCATGCGAAAACATGTGTGTTTCCTCCACTTATAAGTTTGAAACAAAAATCGAGTACATACCAAGCCGAATGTTCGGATAAAACCCCGTCCCCATGGTCCAAATGTTCTATATTTGCCTTAAAACGTCCCGGCTAAGCCTTGTCGATCTTGAGGTTTTAGATTCCAAAACAAGTGAGTTTCGTCCATTTCCAAGTTCGGACCGAAAACCGAGTAAATGCCGACCGAACGGACGGACATAAATCTTGTTTTTACGGACGGAACGTTGTTTTTTCACCTTAGAACGCCCCGAGTTAAGTAATGGAGTGGCTACTCTCTTAGGTGTATCGTTTTCAATGTGAAAACATGTGTGTTTCGTCTACTTATAAGTTCGGAACAAAAATCGAGTACATACCAAGCCGAATGTTCGGAGAAAACCCTGTTCCTAGGGTTCTAATGCTCTATATTGGCCTTAAAACGTCCCAGATAAGCCTTGTCGATCTTGAGGTTTTAGATTCCAAAACAAGTGGGTTTCGTCCATTTCCAAGTTCGGACCGAAATACGGGCAAATGCCGACCGAACGGACGGACATAAATCTCCTTTTTACAGACGGAACGTTGTTTTTTCAACTCAGAACGCCCCGAGTTAAGTAATGGAGTGGCTAGTCTCTTAGGTGTATCGTTTTCCATGCGAAAACATGTGTGTTTCCTCCACTTATAAGTTTGAAACAAAAATCGAGTACATACCAAGCCGAATGTCCGGATAAAACCCCGTCCCCATGGTCCAAATGTTCTATATATGCCTTAAAACGTCCCGACTAAGCCTTGTCGATCTTGAGGTTTTAGATTCCAAAACAAGTGAGTTTCGTCCATTTACGAGTTCGGACAGAAAACCGAGTAAATGCCGACTGAACGGACGGACATAAATCTCGTTTTTACGGACGGAACGTTGTTTTTTAACCTTAGAACGCCCTGAGTTAAGTAATGGAGTGGCTAGTCTCTTAGGTGTATCGTTTTCCATGCGAAAACATGTGTGTTTCGTCCACTTATAAGTTCGGAACAAAAATCAAGTACATACCAAGCCGAATGTCGGGACAAAACCCAGTTCCCAGGGACCAAATTTTCTATATTGGCCTTAAAAAGTCCCAACTAAGCCTTGTCGATCTTAAGGTGTTAGATTCCAAAACAAGTGAGTTCCGTCCATTTCCTAGTTCGGACCGAAAACCGAGTAAATGCCGACCGAACGGACGGACATAAATCTTGTTTTTACGGACGGAACGTTGTTTTTTAACCTTAGAACGCCCTGAGTTAAGTAATAGAGTGGCTAGTCTCTTAGGTGTATCGTTTTCCATGCGAAAACATGTGTGTTTCGTCCACTTATAAGTTCGGAACAAAAATCAAGTACATACCAAGCCGAATGTCGGGACAAAACCCCGTTCCCAGGGATCAAATTTCCTATATTGACCTTAAAACGTCCCAACTAAGCCTTGTCGATCTTAAGGTGTTAGATTCCAAAACAAGTGAGTTTCGTCCATTTCCGAGTTCGGACCGACAACCGAGTAAATGCCGACCGAACGGACGGACATAAATCTTGTTTTTACGGACGGAACGTTGTTTTTTCACCTTAGAACGCCCCGAGTTAAGTAATGGAGTGGCTACTCTCTTAGGTGTATCGTTTTCCATGTGAAAACATGTGTGTTTCGTCCACTTATAAGTTCGGAACAAAAATCAAGTACACCCCCGTTCCCATGGTCCAAATGTTCTATATTGGCCTTAAAACGTCCCGGCTAAGCCTTGTCGATATTGAGGTTTTAGATTCCAAAACAAGTGAGTTTCGTCCATTTCCAAGTTCGGACCAAAAACCGAGTAAATGCCGACCGAACGGACCGAAATAAATCTCGTTTTTACCGACGGAACGTTGTTTTTTCACCTTAGACCCCGAGTTAAGTAATGGAGTGGCTAGTCTCTTAGGTGTATCGTTTTCCATGCGAAACATGTGTGTTTCGTGCACTTATAAGTTCGGAACAAAAATCGAGTACATACCAAGCTGAATGTCAGGACAAAACCCCGTTCCCATGGACCAAATGTTCTATATTGGCCTTAAAACGTCCCGGCTAACCCTTGTCGATCTTGAGATTTTAGATTTTAAAACAACTGAGTTTCGTCCATTTCCAAGTTCGGACCGAAAATCGAGTAAATGTCGGCCGAACGGACGGACATAAATCTCGTTTTTACGGACGAACGTTGTTTTTTCACCTTAGAACGCCCCGAGTTAAGTAATTGAGTGGCTAGTCTCTTAGGTGTATCGTTTTCCATGCGAAAACATGTGTGTTTCGTCCACTTATAAGTTCGGAACAAAAATCGAGTACATACCAAGCCGAATTTGAGGACAAAGCCCCGTTCCCATGGTCAAAATGTTCTATATTGGCCTTAAAACATCCCGGCTACGCCTTGTCGATCTTGAGATTTTAGATTCCAAAACAAGTGAGTTTCGTCCATTTCCAAGTTCGGACCAAAAACCGAGTAAATGCTGACCGAATGGACGGACATAAATCTCGTTTTTACGGACGGAACGTTGTTTTTTCACCTTAGAATGCCCCAAGTTAAGTAATGGAGTGGCTAGTCTCTTAGGTGTATCGTTTTCCATGCTAAAACATGTGTGTTTCGTCCACTTATAAGTTCAGAACAAAAATCGAGTACATACCAATTCGAATGTCCGGACAAAACCCCGTTTCCATTGTCCAAATGTTCTATATAGGCCTTAAAGCGTCCCGGCTAAACCTTGTCGATATTGAGGTTTTAGAGTCCAAAACAAGTGAGTTTCGTCCATTTCCAAGTTCGGACTGAAAACCGAGTAAATGCCGACTGAACGGACGGACATAAATTTTGTTTTTACCGACGGAACGTTGTTTTTTCACCCTAGAACACCCGAGTTAAGTAATGGAGTGGCTAGTCTCTTAGGTGTATCGTTTTCCATGCGAAAACATGTGTGTTTCGTCCACTTATAAGTTCGGAACAAAAATCGAGTACATACAAAGCCGAGTGTCTGGACAAAACCCCGTTCCCATGGTCCAAATGTTCTATATTGGCCTTAAAATGTCCCGGCTATGCCTTGTCGATCTTGAGGTTTTAGATTCCAAAACAAGTGAGTTTCGTCCATTTTCAAGTTCGGATCGAAAACCGAGTAAATGCCGACTGAACGGACGGACATAAATCTCGTTTTTACCGACGGAACGTTGTTTTTTCACCTTAGAACGCACCGAGTTAAGTAATGGAGTGGCTAGTCTCTTACGTGTATCGTTTTCCATGCAAAAACATGTGTGTTTCGTCCACTTATAAGTTCGGAACAAAAATCGAGTACATACGAAGCCGAATGTCTGGACAAAACCCCGTTCCCATGGTCCAAATGTTCTATATTGGCCTTAAAACGTCCCGGCTATGCCTTGTCGATCTTGAGGTTTTAGATTCCAAAACAAGTGAGTTTCGTCTATTTCCAAGTTCGGAACAAAAACCGAGTAAATGCCGACTGAACGGACGGACATAAATCTCGTTTTTACCGACGGAACGTTGTTTTTTCACCTTAGAATGCCCCAAGTTAAGTAATGGAGTGGCTAGTCTCTTAGGTGTATCGTTTTTCATGCTAAAACATGTGTGTTTCGTCCACTTATAAGTTCAGAACAAAAATCGAGTACATACCAAGCCGAATGTCCGGACAAAACCCCGTTTCCATTGTCCAAATGTTCTATATAGGCCTTAAAGCGTCCCGGCTAAACCTTGTCGATATTGAGGTTTTAGAGTCCAAAACAAGTGAGTTTCGTCCATTTCCAAGTTCGGATTGAAAACCGAGTAAATGCCGACTGAACGGACGGACATAAATTTTGTTTTTACCGACGGAACGTTGTTTTTTCACCCTAGAACACCCGAGTTAAGTAATGGAGTGGCTAGTCTCTTACGTGTATCGTTTTCCATGCGAAAACATGTGTGTTTCGTCCACTTATAAGTTCGGAACAAAAATCGAGTACATACAAAGCCGAGTGTCTGGACAAAAACCCGTTCCCATGGTCCAAATGTTCTATATTGGCCTTAAAATGTCCCGGCTATGCCTTGTCGTTCTTGAGGTTTTAGATTCCAAAACAAGTGAGTTTCGTCCATTTTCAAGTTCGGATCGAAAACCGAGTAAATGTCGACCGAAAGGACAAACATAAATCTCGTTTTTATGGACAGAACGTTATTTTTTCACCTTAAAACGACCTGAGTTAAGTAATGGAGTGGCTAGTCTGTTAAGTGTATCGTTTTGCATGCGAAAACATGTGTGTTTCCTCCACTTATAAGTTTGGAACAAAAATCGAGTACATACCAAGCCGAATGTCCGGATAAAACCCCGTTCCCATGGTCCAAATGTTCTATATTGGCCTTAAAACGTCCCGGCTATGCCTTGTCGATATTGAGGTTTTAGATTCCAAAACAAGTGAGTTTCGTCTATTTCCAAGTTCGGACCGAAAGCCGAGTAAATGCCGACTGAACGGACGGACATAAATTTTGTTTTTACCAACGGAACGTTGTTTTTCCACCCTAGAACACCCGAGTTAAGTAATAGAGTGGCTAGTCTCTTTGGTGTATCGTTTTCCACGCGAAAACATGTGTGTTTCGTCCACTTATAAGTTCGGAACAGAACTCGTGTACATACCAAGCCGAATGTCCGGATAAAACCCCGTTCCCATGGTCCTAATGTTCTATATTGGCCTTAAAACGTCCCGGCTAAGCCTTGTCGATATTGAGGTTTTAGATTCCAAAACAAGTGAGTTTCGTCCATTTCCAAGTTCGGACCGAAAACCGAGTAAATGCCGACTAAACGGACGGACATAAATCTCGTTTTTACCGACGGAACGTTGTTTTTTCACCTTAGAACGCACTGAGTTAAGTAATGGAGTGGCTAGTCTCTTACGTGTATCGTTTTCCATGCAAAAACATGTGTGTTTCGTCCACTTATAAGTTCGGAACAAAAATCGAGTACATACGAAGCCGAATGTCTGGACAAAACCCCGTTCCCATGGTCCAAATGTTCTATATTGGCCTTAAAACGTCCCGGCTATGCCTTGTCGATCTTGAGGTTTTAGATTCCAAAACAAGTGAGTTTCGTCTATTTCCAAGTTCGGACCAAAAACCGAGTAAATGCCGACTGAACGGACGGACATAAATCTCGTTTTTAGCGACAGAACGTTGTTTTTTCACCTTAGAATGCCACAAGTTAAGTAATGGAGTGGCTAGTCTCTTAGGTGTATCGTTTTCCATGCTAAAACATGTGTGTTTCGTCCACTTATAAGTTCAGAACAAAAATCGAGTACATACCAATACGAATGTCCGGATAAAACCCCGTTTCCATTGTCCAAATGTTCTATATAGGCCTTAAAGCGTCCCGGCTAAACCTTGGCGATATTGAGGTTTTAGAGTCCAAAACAAGTGAGTTTCGTCCATTTGCAAGTTCGGATTGAAAACCGAGTAAATGCCGACTGAACGGACGGACATAAATTTTGTTTTTACCGACGGAACGTTGTTTTTTCACCCTAGAACACCCGAGTTAAGTAATGGAGTGGCTAGTCTCTTACGTGTATCGTTTTCCATGCGAAAACATGTGTGTTTCGTCCACTTATAAGTTCGGAACAAAAATCGAGTACATACAAAGCCGAGTGTCTGGACAAAACCCCGTTCCCATGGTCCAAATGTTCTATATTGGCCTTAAAATGTCCCGGCTATGCCTTGTCGATCTTGAGGTTTTAGATTCCAAAACAAGTGAGTTTCGTCCATTTTCAAGTTCGGATCGAAAACCGAGTAAATGTCGACCGAACGGACAAACATAAATCTCGTTTTTATGGACAGAACGTTATTTTTTCACCTTAAAACGACCTGAGTTAAGTAATGGAGTGGCTAGTCTGTTAAGTGTATCGTTTTGCATGCGAAAACATGTGTGTTTCCTCCACTTATAAGTTCGGAACAAAAATCGAGTACATACCAAGCCGAATGTCCAGATAAAACCCCGTTCCCATGGTCCAAATGTTCTATAATGGCCTTAAAACGTCCCGGCTAAGCCTTGTCGATATTGAGGTTTTAGATTCCAAAACAAGTGAGTTTCGTCCATTTCCAAGTTCGGATCGAAAACCGAGTAAATGCCGACTGAACGGACGGACATAAATCTCGTTTTTACCGACGGAACGTTGTTTTTTCACCTTAGAACGCACCGAGTTAAGTAATGGAGTGGCTAGTCTCTTACGTGTATCGTTTTCCATGCAAAAACATGTGTGTTTCGTCCACTTATAAGTTCGGAACAAAAATCGAGTACATACGAAGCCGAATGTCTGGACAAAACCCCGTTCCCATGGTCCAAATGTTCTATATTGGCCTTAAAACGTCCCGGCTATGCCTTGTCGATCTTGAGGTTTTAGATTCCAAAACAAGTGAGTTTCGACAATTTCCAAGTTTGGACCGAAAGCCGAGTAAATGCCGACTGAACGGACGGACATAAATTTTGTTTTTACCGACGGAACGTTGTTTTTTCACCCTAGAACACCCGAGTAAGTAATGGAGTGGCTAGTCTGTTAAGTGTATCGTTTTCCATGCGAAAACATGTGTTTTTCCTCCACTTATAAGTTCGGAAAAAAAATTGAGTACATACCAAGCCGAATGTCCGGACAAAACCCCGTTCCCATGGTCCAAAGTTTCTATATTGGCCTTAAAACGTCCCGGCTAAGCCTTGTCGATATTGAGGTTTTAAATTCCAAAACAAGGGATTTTCGTCCATTTCCAAGTTCGGACCGAAAACCGAGTAAATGCCGACTAAACGGACGGACATAAATCTCGTTTTTACCGACGAAAAGTTGTTTTTTCACCTTAGATTGCCTCGAGTTAAGTAATGGAGTGGCTAGTCTCTTAGGTGTATCGTTTTCCATGCGAAAACATGTGTGTTTCGTCCACTTATAAGTTCGGAACAAAAATCGAGTACATACCAAGCTGAATGTCAGGACAAAACCCCGTTCCCATGGACCAAATGTTCTATATTGGCCTTAAAACGTCCCGGCTATGCCTTGTCGATATTGAGGTTTTAGATTCCAAAACAAGTGAGTTTCGTCCATTTCCAAGTTTGGACCAAAAACCGAGTAAAAGCCGACCAAACGGACGGAAATAAATCTCGTTTTTACCGACGGAACGTTGTTTTTTCACCTTAGAATGCCCCGAGTTAAGTAATGGAGTGGCTAGTCTCTTAGGTGTAACGTTTTCCATGCGAAAACATGTGTGTTTCGTGCACTTATAAGTTCGGAACAAAAATCGAGTACATACCAAGCTGAATGTCAGGACAAAATCCCGTTCCCATGGACCAAATGTTCTATATTGGCCTTAAAACGTCCCGGCTAACCCTTGTCGATCTTGAGATTTTAGATTTTAAAACAAGTGAGTTTCGTCCATTTCCAAGTTCGGACCGAAAACCGAGTAAATGTCGGCCGAACGGACGGACATAAATCTCGTTTTTACGGACGAAACGTTGTTTTTTCACCTTAGAACGCCCCGAGTTAAGTAATGGAGTGGCTAGTCTCTTAGGTGTATCGTTTTCCATGCGAAAACAAGTGTGTTTCGTCCACTTATAAGTTAGGAACAAAAATCGAGTACATACCAAGCCGAATTTGAGGACAAAGCCCCGTTCCCATCGTCAAAATGTTCTGTATTGGCCTTAAAACATCCCGGCTACGCCTTGTCGATCTTGGGATTTTAGATTCCAAAACAAGTGAGTTTCGTCCATTTCCAAGTTCGGACAAAAAACCGAGTAAATGCTGACCGAATGGACGGACATAAATCTCGTTTTTACGGACGGAACATTGTTTTTTCACCTTAGAATGCCCCAAGTTAAGTAATGGAGTGGCTAGTCTCTTAGGTGTATCGTTTTCCATGCGAAAACATGTGTGTTTCGTCCACTTATAAGTTTGGAACAAAAATCGAGTACATAACAAGCCGAATGTTAGGACAAAACCCCGTTCCCATGGAACAAATGTTCTATATTGGCCTTAAAACGTCCCGGCTAAGCCTTGTCGATATTGAGGTTTTAGATTCCAAAACAAGTGAGTTTCGTCCATTTCCAAGTTCGGACAAAAAACCGAGTAAATGCCGACCGAACGGACGGGCATAAATCTCGTTTTTACCGACGGAACGTTGTTTTTTCACCTTAGAACTCCCCGAGTTAAGTAATGGAGTGGCTAGTCTCTTAGGTGTATCGTTTTCCATGCGAAAACATGTGTGTTTCGTGCACTTATAAGTTTGGAACAAAAATCGAGTACATACCAAGCCGAATTTGAGGACAAAACCCCGTTCCCATGCTCAAAATGTTCTATATTGGCCTTAAAACATCCCGGCTAAGCCTTGTCGATCGTGAGATTTTAGATTCCAAAACAAGTGAGTTTCGTCCATTTCCAAGTTTGGACCAAAAACCGAGTAAATGCTGACCGAATGGACGACCATAAATCTCCTTTTTACGGACGGAACGTTGTTTTTTCACCTTAGAACGCCCCGAGTTAAGTAATGGAGTGGCTAGTCTCTTAGGTGTATCGTTTTCCATACTAAAACATGTGTCTTTCGTCCAATTATAAGTTCAGAACAAAAATCGAGTACATACCAAGCCGAATGTCCGGACAAAACCCCGTTTCCATTGTCCAAATGTTCTATATAGGCCTTAAAGCGTCCCGGCTAAACCTTGTCGATATTGAGGTTTTAGAGTCCAAAACAAGTGAGTTTCGTCCATTTCCAAGTTCGGACCGAAAACCGAGTAAATGCCGACCGAACGGACGGAAATAAATCTCGTTTTTACGGACGGAACGTTGTTTTTTCACCTTAGAACGGCCCGAGTTAAGTAATGGAGTGGCTAGTCTCTTAGGTGTATCGTTTTCCATGCGAAAACATGTGTGTTTCGTCCACTTATAAGTTTGGAACAAAAATCGAGTACATAACAAGCCGAATGTCAGGACAAAACCCCGTTCCCATGGACCAAATGTTCTATATTGGCCTTAAAACATCCCGGCTAAGCCTTGTCGATATTGAGGTTTTAGATTCCAAAACAAGTGAGTTTCGTCCATTTCCAAGTTCGGACCGAAAACCGAGTAAATGCCGACTAAACGGACGGACATAAATCTCGTTTTTACCGACGGAAAGTTGTTTTTTCACCTTAGATTGCCTCGAGTTAAGTAATGGAGTGGCTAGTCTCTTAGGTGTATCGTTTTCCATGCGAAAACATGTGTGTTTCGTCCACTTATAAGTTCGGAACAAAAATCGAGTACATACCAACCTTAATGTCAGGACAAAACCCCGTTCCCATGGACCAAATGTTCTATATTGGCCTTAAAACGTCCCGGCTAACCCTTGTCGATCTTGAGATTTTAGATTTTAAAACAACTGAGTTTCGTCCATTTCCATGTTCGGACCGAAAACCTAGTAAATACCGGCCGAACGGACGGACATGAATCTCGTTTTTACGGACGAAACGTTGTTTTTTCACCTTAGAACGCCCCGAGTTAAGTAATGGAGTGGCTAGTCTTTTAGGTGTATCGTTTTCCATGCGAAAACATCTGTGTTTCGTCCACTTATAAGTTCGGAACAAAAATCGAGTACATACCAAGCAGAATGTCCAGACAAAACCCTGTTCCCATGGTCTAAATGTTCTATATTGGCCTTAAAACGTCCCGGCTAAGCCTTGTTGATCTTGAGGTTTTAGATTCCAAAACAAGTGAGTTTCGTCCATTTCCAAGTTCGGACCGAAAACCGAGTAAATGTCGGCCGAACGGACGGACATAAATCTCGTTTTTACGGACGAAACGTTGTTTTTTCACCTTAGAATGCCCCGAGTTAAGTAATGGAGTGGCTAGTCTCTTAGGTGTATCGTTTTCCATGCCAAAACATGTGTGTTTCGTCCACTTATAAGTTAGGAACAAAAATCGAGTACATACCAAGCCGAATTTGAGGACAAAGCCCCGTTCCCATCGTCAAAATGTTCTATATTGGCCTTAAAACGTCCCGGCTAAGCCTTGTCGATATTGAGGTTTTAGATTCCAAAACAAGTGAGTTTCGTCCATTTCCAAGTTCGGACCAAAAACCGAGTAAATGCCCACCAAACGGACGGAAATAAATCTCGTTTTTACCGACGGAACGTTCTTTTTTCACCTTAGAATGCCCCGAGTTAAGTAATGGAGTGGCTAGTCTCTTAGGTGTATCCTTTTCCATGCGAAAACATGTGTGTTTCGTGCACTTATAAGTTCGGAACAAAAATCGAGTACATACCAAGCTGAATGTCAGGACAAAACCCCGTTCCCATGGACCAAATGTTCTATATTGGCCTTAAAACGTCCCGGCTATGCCTTGTCGATATTGAGGTTTTAGATTCCAAAACAAGTGAGTTTCGTCCATTTCCAAGTTCGGACCAAAAACCGAGTAAATGCCGACCAAACGGACGGAAATAAATCTCGTTTTTACCGACGGAACGTTGTTTTTTCACCTTAGAATGCCCCGAGTTAAGTAATGGAGTGGCTAGTCTCTTAGGTGTATCGTTTTCCATGCGAAAACATGTGTGTTTCGTGCACTTATAAGTTCGGAACAAAAATCGAGTACATACCAAGCAGAATGTCCAGACAAAACCCTGTTCCCATGGTCTAAATGTTCTATATTGGCATTAAAACGTCCCGGCTAAGCCTTGTTGATCTTGAGGTTTTAGATTCCAAAACAAGTGAGTTTCGTCCATTTCCAAGTTCGGACCGAAAACCGAGTAAATGTCGGCCGAACGGACGGACATAAATCTCGTTTTTACGGACGAAACGTTGTTTTTTCACCTTAGAACGCCCCGAGTTAAGTAATGGAGTGGCTAGACTCTTAGGTGTATCGTTTTCCATGCGAAAACATGTGTGTTTCGTCCACTTATAAGTTCGGAAAAAAAATCGAGTACATACCAAGCCGAATTTGAGGACAAAGCCCCGTTCCCATCGTCAAAATGTTCTGTATTGGCCTTAAAACCTCCCGGCTACGCCTTGTCGATCTTGAGATTTTAGATTCCAAAACAAGTGAGTTTCGTCCATTTCCAAGTTCGGACCAAAAACCGAGTAAATGTTGACTGAATGGACGGACATAAATCTCGTTTTTACGGACGGAACGTTGTTTTTTCACCTTAAAATGCCCCAAGTTAAGTAATGGAGTGGCTAGTCTCTTAGGTGTATCGTTTTCCATGCTAAAACATGTGTGTTTCGTCCACTTATAAGTTCAGAAAGAAAATCGAGTACATACCAAGCCGAATGTCCGGACAAAACCACGTTTCCATTGTCCAAATGTTCTATATAGGCCTGCGTCCCGGCTAAACCTTGTCGATATTGAGGTTTTAGAGTCCAAAACAAGTGAGTTTCGTCCATTTCCAAGTTCGGACTGAAAACCGAGTAAATGCCGACTGAACGGACGGACATAAATTTTGTTTTTACCGACGGAACGTTGTTTTTTCACCCTATAACACCCGAGTTAAGTAATGCAGTGGCTAGTCTCTTAGGTGTATCGTTTTCCATGCGAAAACATGTGTGTTTCGTCCACTTATAAGTTCGGAACAAAAATCGAGTACATACCAAGCCGAATGTCTGGACAAAACCCCGTTCCCATGGTCAAAATGTTCTATATTGGCCTTAAAATGTCCCGGCTATGCCTTGTTGATCTTGAGGTTTTAGATTCCAAAACAAGTGAGTTTCGTCTATTTCCAAGTTCGGACCAAAAACCGAGTAAATGCCGACAGAACATACGGACATAAATCTAGTTTTTACCGACGGAACGTTGTTTTTTCACCTTAGAATGCCCCGAGTTAAGTAATGGAGTGGCTAGTCTCTTAGGTGTATCGTTTTCCATGGAAAAATATGTGTGTTTCGTCCACTTATAAGTTCGGAACAAAAATCGAGTACTTACAAAGACGAATGTCCAGACAAAACCCCGTTCCCATGATCCAAATGTTCTATATTGGCCTTAAAACGTCCCGGCTAAGCCTTGTCGATATTGAGGTTTTAGATTCTAAAACAAGTGAGCTTCGTCCATTTCCAAGTTCGGACCGAAAGCCGAGTAAATGCCGACTGAACGGACGGACATAAATATCGTTTTTACCGACGGAACGTTGTTTTTTCACCTTAGAACGCCCCGAGTTAAGTAATGGAGTGGCTAGTCTCTTAGGTGTATCGTTTTCCATGCGAAAACATGTGTGTTTCGTCCACTTATAAGTTCAGAACAAAAATCGAGTACATACCAAGCCGAATGTCCAGACAAAACCCTGTTCCCATGGTCTAAATGTTCTATATTGGCCATAAAACGTCCCGGCTAAGCCTTGTCGATCTTGAGGTTTTAGATTCCAAAACAAATGAGTTTCGTCCATTTCCAAGTTCGGACCGAAAACCGAGTAAATGCCGACTGAACGGACGGACATAAATATCGTTTTTACCGACGGAACGTTGTTTTTTCACCTTAGAACGCCCCGAGTTAAGTAATGGAGTGGCTAGTCTCTTAGGTGTATCGTTTTCCATGCGAAAACATGTGTGTTTCGTCCACTTATAAGTTCAGAACAAAAATCGAGTACATACCAAGCCGAATGTCCAGACAAAACCCTGTTCCCATGGTCTAAATGTTCTATATTGGCCATAAAACGTCCCAGCTAAGCCTTGTCGATCTTGAGGTTTTAGATTCCAAAATAAGTGAGTTTCGTCCATTTCCAAGTTCGGACCGAAAACCGAGTAAATGCCGACTGAATGGACGGACATAAATCTCGTTTTTAGGGACGGAACATTGTTTTTTCACCTTAGAACACCCCGAGTTAAGTAATGGACTGGCTAGTCTCTTAGGTGTATCGTTTTCCATGCGAAAACATGTGTCTTTCGTCCACTTATAAGTTGGGAACAAAAATCGAGTACATACCAAGCCGAATGTCTGGACAAAACCCCGTTCCTATGGTCCAGATGTTCTATATTGGCCTTAAAATGTCCCGGATAAGCCTTGTCGATATTGAGGTTTTAGATTCCAAAACAAGTGAGTTTCGTCCATTTTCAAGTTCGGATCGAAAACCGAGTAAATGTCGACCGAAAGGACAAACATAAATCTCGTTTTTACGGACGGAACGTTGTTTTTTCACCTTAGAACACCCCGAGTTAAGTAATGGACTGGCTAGTCTCTTAGGTGTATCGTTTTCCATGCGAAAACATGTGTGTTTCGTCTACTTATAAGTTTGGAACAAAAATCGAGTACATAACAAGCCGAATGTCAGGACAAAACCCCGTTCTCATGGACAAAATGTTCTATATTGGCGTTAAAACGTCCCGGCTAAGCCTTGTCGATATTGAGGTTTTAGATTCCAAAACAAGTGAGTTTCGTCCATTTCCAAGTTCGGACCGAAAACCGAGTAAATGCCGACTGAACGGACGGACATAAATCTCGTTTTTACCAACGGAACGTTGTTTTTTCACCTTAGAACGCCCCGAGTTAAGTAATGGAGTGGCTAGTCTCTTAGGTGTATCGTTTTCCATGCGAAAACATGTGTGTTTCTTCCACTTATAAGTTCGGAACAAAAATCGAGTACATACCAAGCCGAATGTCCGGATAAAACCCCGTTCCCATGGTCCAAATGTTCTATATTGGCCTTAAAACGTCCCAGCTATGCCTTTTCGATCTTGAGGTTTTAGATTCCAAAACAAGTGAGTTTCGTCCATTTCCAAGTTCGGACCAAAAACCGAATAAATGCCGACTGAACGGACGGGCATAAATCTCGTTTTTACCGACGGAACGTTGTTTTTTCACCTTAGAACGCCCCGAGTTAAGTAATGGAGTGGCTAGTCTCTTAGGTGTATCGTTTTCCATGCAAAAACATGTGTGTTTCGTCCACTTATAAGTTCGGAACAAAAATCGAGTACTTACAAAGACGAATGTCCAGACAAAACCCCGTTCCCATGATCCAAATGTTCTATATTGGCCTTAAAACGTCCTGGCTAAGCCTTGTCGATATTGAGGTTTTAGATTCTAAAACAAGTGAGCTTCGTCCATTTCCAAGTTCGGACCGAAAGCCGAGTAAATGCCGACTGAACGGACGGACATAAATCTCGTTTTTACCGACGGAACGTTGTTTTTTCACATTAGAACGCCTCGAGTTAAGTAATGGAGTGGCTAGTCTCTTAGGTGTATCGTTTTCCATGCGAAAACATGTGTGTTTCGTCCACTTATAAGTTCGGAACGAAAATCGAGTACATACCAAGCCGAATGTCCAGACAAAACCCTGTTCCCATGGTCTAAATGTTCTATATTGGCCATAAAACGTCCCGGCTAAGCCTTGTCGATCTTGAGGTTTTAGATTCCAAAACAAATGAGTTTCGTCCATTTCCAAGTTCGGACCGAAAACCGAGTAAATGCCGACTGAACGGACGGACATAAATATCGTTTTTACCGACGGAACGTTGTTTTTTCACCTTAGAACGCCCCGAGTTAAGTAATGGAGTGGCTAGTCTCTTAGGTGTATCGTTTTCCATGCGAAAACATGTGTGTTTCGTCCACTTATAAGTTCAGAACAAAAATCGAGTACATACCAAGCCGAATGTCCAGACAAAACCCTGTTCCCATGGTCTAAATGTTCTATATTGGCCATAAAACGTCCCAGCTAAGCCTTGTCGATCTTGAGGTTTTAGATTCCAAAACAAGTGAGTTTCGTCCATTTCCAAGTTCGGACCGAAAACCGAGTAAATGCCGACTGAATGGACGGACATAAATCTCGTTTTTAGGGACGGAACATTGTTTTTTCACCTTAGAACACCCCGAGTTAAGTAATGGACTGGCTAGTCTCTTAGGTGTATCGTTTTCCATGCGAAAACATGTGTCTTTCGTCCACTTATAAGTTGGGAACAAAAATCGAGTACATACCAAGCCGAATGTCTGGACAAAACCCCGTTCCCATGGTCCAGATGTTCTATATTGGCCTTAAAATGTCCCGGATAAGCCTTGTCGATATTGAGGTTTTAGATTCCAAAACAAGTGAGTTTCGTCCATTTTCAAGTTCGGATCGAAAACCGAGTAAATGTCGACCGAACGGACAAACATAAATCTCGTTTTTACGGACGGAACGTTGTTTTTTCACCTTAGAACACCCCGAGTTAAGTAATGGACTGGCTAGTCTCTTAGGTGTATCGTTTTCCATGCGAAAACATGTGTGTTTCGTCTACTTATAAGTTTGGAACAAAAATCGAGTACATAACAAGCCGAATGTCAGGACAAAACCCCGTTCTCATGGACCAAATGTTCTATATTGGCCTTAAAACGTCCCGGCTAAGCCTTGTCGATATTGAGGTTTTAGATTCCAAAACAAGTGAGTTTCGTCCATTTCCAAGTTCGGACCGAAAACCGAGTAAATGCCGACTGAACGGACGGACATAAATCTCGTTTTTACCAACGGAACGTTGTTTTTTCACCTTAGAACGCCCCGAGTTAAGTAATGGAGTGGCTAGTCTCTTAGGTGTATCGTTTTCCATGCGAAAACATGTGTGTTTCTTCCACTTATAAGTTCGGAACAAAAATCGAGTACATACCAAGCCGAATGTCCGGATAAAACCCCGTTCCCATGGTCCAAATGTTCTATATTGGCCTTAAAACGTCCCAGCTATGCCTTTTCGATCTTGAGGTTTTAGATTCCAAAACAAGTGAGTTTCGTCCATTTCCAAGTTCGGACCAAAAACCGAGTAAATGCCGACTGAACGGACGGGCATAAATCTCGTTTTTACCGACGGAACGTTGTTTTTTCACCTTAGAACACCCCGAGTTAAGTAATGGAGTGGCTAGTCTCTTAGGTTTATCGTTTTCCATGCGAAAACATGTTTGTTTCCTCCACTTATAAGTTTGGAACAAAAATCGAGTACATACCAAGCCGAATTTCCGGATAAAACCCCGTTCCATTGGTCCAAATGTTCTATATTGGCCTTAAAACGTCCCGGCTATGCCTTGTCGATATTGAGGTTTTAGATTCCAAAACAAGTGAGTTTCGTCCATTTCCAAGTTCGGACCGAAAACCGAGTAAATGCCGACTGAACGGACGGACATAAATCTCGTTTTTACCGACGGAACGTTGTTTTTTCACCTTAGAACGCCTCGAGTTAAGTAATGGAGTGGCTAGTCTCTTAGGTGTATCGTTTTCCATGCGAAAAGATGTGTGTTTCGTCCACTTATAAGTTCGGAACGAAAATCGAGTACATACCAAGCCGAATGTCCAGACAAAACCCTGTTCCCATGGTCTAAATGTTCTATATTGGCCATAAAACGTCCCGGCTAAGCCTTGTCGATCTTGAGGTTTTAGATTCCAAAACAAGTGAGTTTCGTCCATTTCCAAGTTCGGACCGAAAACCGAGTAAATGCCGACTGAACGGACGGACATAAATCTCGTTTTTACCGACGGAACGTTGTTTTTTCACCTTAGAACGCCCCGAGTTAAGTAATGGAGTGGCTAGTCTCTTACGTGTATCGTTTTCCATGCGAAAACATGTGTGTTTCGTCCACTTATAAGTTCGGAACAAAAATCGAGTACATACCAAGTCGAATGTCTGGACAAAACCCCGTTCCCATGGTCCAAATGTTCTATATTGGCCTTAAAATGTCCCGGCTATGCCTTGTCGATCTTAAGGTTTTAGATTCCAAAACAAGTGAGTGTCGTCCATTTTCAAGTACGGATCGAAAACCGAGTAAATGTCGACTGAACGGACAAACATAAATCTCGTGTTTATGGACAGAACGTTATTTTTTCACCTTAAAACGCCCTGAGTTAAGTAATGGAGTGGCTAGTCTGTTAAGTGTATCGTTTTGCATGCGAAAACATTTGTGTTTCCTCCACTTATAAGTTTGGAACAAAAATCGAGTACATACCAAGCCAAATGTCCGGATAAAACCCCGTTCCCGTGGTCCAAATGTTCTATATTGGCCTTAAAACGTCCCGGCTATGCCTTGTCGATCTTGAGGTTTTAGATTCCAAAACAAGTGAGTTTCGTCTATTTCCAAGTTCGGACCGAAAGCCGAGTAAATGCCGACTGAACGGACGGACATAAATATCGTTTTTACCGACGGAACGTTGTTTTTTCACCTTAGAACGCCCCGAGTTAAGTAATGGAGTGGCTAGTCTCTTAGGTGTATCGTTTTCCATGCGAAAACATGTGTGTTTCGTCCACTTATAAGTTCAGAACAAAAATCGAGTACATACCAAGCCGAATGTCCAGACAAAACCCTGTTCCCATGGTCTAAATGTTCTATATTGGCCATAAAACGTCCCGGCTAAGCCTTGTCGATCTTGAGGTTTTAGATTCCAAAACAAGTTAGTTTCGTCCATTTCCAAGTTCGGACCGAAAACCGAGAAAATGCCGACTGAACGGACGGACATAAATCTCGTTTTTAGGGACGGAACGTTGTTTTTTCACCTTAGAACACCCCGAGTTAAGTAATGGACTGGCTAGTCTCTTAGGTGTATCGTTTTCCATGCGAAAACATGTGTCTTTCGTCCACTTATAAGTTGGGAACAAAAATCGAGTACATACCAAGCCGAATGTCTGGACAAAACCCCGTTCCCATGGTCCAGATGTTCTATATTGGCCTTAAAATGTCCCGGATAAGCCTTGTCGATATTGAGGTTTTAGATTCGAAAACAAGTGAGTTTCGTCCATTTTAAAGTTCGGCCTGAAAACCGAGTAAATGCCGACCGAACGGACGGACATAAATCTCGTTTTTACGGACGGAACATTGTTTTTTAACCTTAGAACGCCACGAGTTAAGTAATGGAGTGGCTAGTCTCTAACGTGTATCGTTTTCCATGCGAAAACATGTGTCTTTCGTCCACTTATAAGTTCGTAACAAAAATCGAGTACATACCAAGCCGAATGTCTGGACAAAACCCCGTTCCCATGGTCCAGATGTTCTATATTGGCCTTAAAACGTCCCGGATAAGCCTTGTCGATATTGAGGTTTTAGATTCCAAAACAAGTGAGTTTCGTCCATTTCCAAGTTCGGACCGAAAACCGAGTAAATGCCGACTGAACGGACGGACATAAATCTCGTTTTTACCAACGGAACTTTGTTTTTTCACCTTAGAACGCCCCGAGTTAAGTAATGGAGTGGCTAGTCTCATAGGTGTATCGTTTTCCATGCGAAAACATGTGTGTTTCGTCCACTTATAAGTTCAGAACAAAAATCGAGTACATACCAAGCCGAATGTCCAGACAAAACCCTGTTCCCATGGTCTAAATATTCTATATTGGCCATAAAACGTCCCGGCTAAGCCTTGTCGATCTTGAGGTTTTAGATTCCAAAACAAGTGAGTTTCGTCCATTTCCAAGTTCGGACCGAAAACCGAGTAAATGCCGACTGAACGGACGGACATAAATCTCGTTTTTACGGACGGAACGTTGTTTTTTCACCTTAGAACACCCCGAGTTAAGTAATGGACTGGCTAGTCTCTTAGGTGTATCGTTTTCCATGCGAAAACATGTGTCTTTCGTCCACTTATAAGTTGGGAACAAAAATCGAGTACATACCAAGCCGAATGTCTAGACAAAACCCCGTTCCCATGGTCCAGATGTTCTATATTGGCCTTAAAATGTCCCGGATAAGCCTTGTCGATATTGAGGTTTTAGATTCCAAAACAAGTGAGTTTCGTCCATTTTCAAGTTCGGACCGAAAACCGAGTAAATGCCGACCGAACGGACGGACATAAATCTCGTTTTTACGGACGGAACATTGTTTTTTAACCTTAGAACACCACGAGTTAAGTAATGGAGTGGCTAGTCTCTTAGGTTTATCGTCTTCCATGCGAAAACATGTGTGTTTTGTCCACTTATAAGTTCGGAACAAAAATCGAGTACATACCAAGCCGAATGTCTGGACAAAACCCCGTTCCCATGGTCCAAATGTTCTATATTGGCCTTAAAATGTCCCGGCTATGCCTTGTCGATCTTAAGGTTTTAGATTCCAAAACAAGTGAGTTTCGTCCATTTTCAAGTTCGGATCGAAAACCGAGTAAATGTCGACCGAACGGACAAACATAAATCTCGTTTTTATGGACAGAACGTTATTTTTTCACCTTAAAACGCCCTGAGTTAAGTAATGGAGTGGCTAGTCTGTTAAGTGTATCGTTTTGCATGCGAAAACATGTGTGTTTCCTCCACTTATAAGTTTGGAACAAAAATCGAGTACATACCAAGCCGAATGTCCAGATAAAACCCCGTTCCCATGGTCCAAATGTTTTATATTGGCCTTAAAACGTCCCGGCTATGCCTTGTCGATCTTGAGGTTTTAGATTCCAAAACAAGTGAGTTTCGTCTATTTCCAAGTTCGGACAAAAAACCGAGTAAATGCCGACTGAACGGACGGACATAAATCTAGTTTTTACCGACGGAACGTTGTTTTTTCACCTTAGAACGCCCCGAGTTAAGTAATGGAGTGGCTAGTCTCTTAGGTGTATCGTTTTCCATGCAAAAACATGTGTGTTTCGTCCACTTATAAGTTCGGAACAAAAATCGAGTACTTACAAAGACGAATGTCCAGACAAAACCCCGTTCCCATGATCCAAATGTTCTATATTGGCCTTAAAACGTCCCGGCTAAGCCTTGTCGATATTGAGGTTTTAGATTCTAAAACAAGTGAGCTTCGTCCATTTCCAAGTACGGACCGAAAACCGAGTAAATGCCGACTGAACGGACGGACATAAATATCGTTTTTACCGACGGAACGTTGTTTTTTCACCTTAGAACGCCCCGTGTTAAGTAATGGAGTGGCTAGTCTCTTAGGTGTATCGTTTTCCATGCGAAAACATGTGTGTTTCGTCCACTTATAAGTTCGGAACAAAAATTGAGTACTTACAAAGACGAATGTCCAGACAAAACCCCGTTCCCATGATCCAAATGTTCTATATTGGCCTTAAAACGTCCTGGCTAAGCCTTGTCGATATTGAGGTTTTAGATTCTAAAACAAGTGAGCTTCGTCCATTTCCAAGTTCGGACCGAAAGCCGAGTAAATGCCGACTGAACGGACGGACATAAATTTCGTTTTTACCGACGGAACGTTGTTTTTTCACCTTAGAACGCCCCGAGTTAAGTAATGGAGTGGCTAGTCTCTTAGGTGTATCGTTTTCCATGCGAAAACATGTTTGTTTCGTCCACTTATAAGTTCGGAACAAAAATCGAGTACATACCAAGCCGAATGTCCAGACAAAACCCTGTTCCCATGGTCTAAATGTTCTATATTGGCCATAAAACGTCCCGACTAAGCCTTGTCGATCTTGAGGTTTTAGATTCCAAAACAAGTGAGTTTCGTCCATTTCCAAGTTCGGACCGAAAACCGAGTAAATGCCGACTGAACGGACGGACATAAATCTCGTTTTTACCGACGGAACGTTGTTTTTTCACCTTAGAACGCCCCGAGTTAAGTAATGGAGTGGCTAGTCTCTTACGTGTATCGTTTTCCATGCGAAAACATGTGTGTTTCGTCCACTTATAAGTACGGAACAAAAATCGAGTACATACCAAGCCGAATGGCCGGATAAAACCCCGTTCCCATGGTCCAAATGTTCTATATTGGCCTTAAAACGTCCGGGCTATGCGTTGTCGATCTTGAGGTTTTAGATTCCAAAACAAGTGAGTTTTGTCTATTTCCAAGTTCAGACCAAAAACCGAGTAAATGCCGACTGAACGGACGGACATAAATCTAGTTTTTACCGACGGAACGTTGTTTTTTCACCTTAGAACGCCCCGAGTTAAGTAATGGAGTGGCTAGTCTCTTAGGTGTATCGTTTTCCATGCAAAAACATGTGTGTTTCGTCCACTTATAAGTTCGGAACAAAAATCGAGTACTTACAAAGAGGAATGTCCAGACAAAACCCCGTTCCCATGATCCAAATGTTCTATATTGGCCTTAAAACGTCCTGGCTAAGCCTTGTCGATATTGAGGTTTTAGATTCTAAAACAAGTGAGCTTCGTCCATTTCCAAGTTCGGACCGAAAGCCGAGTAAATGCCGACTGAACGGACGGACATAAATCTCGTTTTTACCGACGGAACGTTGTTTTTTCACCTTAGAACGCCCCGAGTTAAGTAATGGAGTTGCTAGTCTCTTAGGTGTATCATTTTCCATGCAAAAACATGTGTGTTTCGTCCACTTATAAGTTTGGAACAAAAATCGAGTACTTACAAAGACGAGTGTCCAGACAAAACCCCGTTCCCATGATCCAAATGTTCTATATTGGCCTTAAAACGTCCCGGCTAAGCCATGTCGATATTGAGGTTTTAGATTCCAAAACAAATGAGTTTCGTCCATTTCCAAGTTTGGACCGAAAACCGAGTAAATGCCGACTGAACGGACGGACATAAATATCGTTTTTACCGACGGAACGTTGTTTTTTCACCTTAGAACGCCCCGAGTTAAGTAATGGAGTGGCTAGTCTCTTAGGTTTATCGTTTTCCATGCGAAAACATGTTTGTTTCCTCCACTTATAAGTTTGGAACAAAAATCGAGTACATACCAAGCCGAATTTCCGGATAAAACCCCGTTCCATTGGTCCAAATGTTCTATATTGGCCTTAAAACGTCCCGGCTATGCCTTGTCGATATTGAGGTTTTAGATTCCAAAACAAGTGAGTTTCGTCCATTTCCAAGTTCGGACCGAAAACCGAGTAAATGCCGACTGAACGGACGGACATAAATCTCGTTTTTACCGACGGAACGTTGTTTTTTCACCTTAGAACGCCTCGAGTTAAGTAATGGAGTGGCTAGTCTCTTAGGTGTATCGTTTTCCATGCGAAAAGATGTGTGTTTCGTCCACTTATAAGTTCGGAACGAAAATCGAGTACATACCAAGCCGAATGTCCAGACAAAACCCTGTTCCCATGGTCTAAATGTTCTATATTGGCCATAAAACGTCCCGGCTAAGCCTTGTCGATCTTGAGGTTTTAGATTCCAAAACAAGTGAGTTTCGTCCATTTCCAAGTTCGGACCGAAAACCGAGTAAATGCCGACTGAACGGACGGACATAAATCTCGTTTTTACCGACGGAACGTTGTTTTTTCACCTTAGAACGCCCCGAGTTAAGTAATGGAGTGGCTAGTCTCTTACGTGTATCGTTTTCCATGCGAAAACATGTGTGTTTCGTCCACTTATAAGTTCGGAACAAAAATCGAGTACATACCAAGTCGAATGTCTGGACAAAACCCCGTTCCCATGGTCCAAATGTTCTATATTGGCCTTAAAATGTCCCGGCTATGCCTTGTCGATCTTAAGGTTTTAGATTCCAAAACAAGTGAGTGTCGTCCATTTTCAAGTACGGATCGAAAACCGAGTAAATGTCGACTGAACGGACAAACATAAATCTCGTGTTTATGGACAGAACGTTATTTTTTCACCTTAAAACGCCCTGAGTTAAGTAATGGAGTGGCTAGTCTGTTAAGTGTATCGTTTTGCATGCGAAAACATTTGTGTTTCCTCCACTTATAAGTTTGGAACAAAAATCGAGTACATACCAAGCCAAATGTCCGGATAAAACCCCGTTCCCGTGGTCCAAATGTTCTATATTGGCCTTAAAACGTCCCGGCTATGCCTTGTCGATCTTGAGGTTTTAGATTCCAAAACAAGTGAGTTTCGTCTATTTCCAAGTTCGGACCGAAAGCCGAGTAAATGCCGACTGAACGGACGGACATAAATATCGTTTTTACCGACGGAACGTTGTTTTTTCACCTTAGAACGCCCCGAGTTAAGTAATGGAGTGGCTAGTCTCTTAGGTGTATCGTTTTCCATGCGAAAACATGTGTGTTTCGTCCACTTATAAGTTCAGAACAAAAATCGAGTACATACCAAGCCGAATGTCCAGACAAAACCCTGTTCCCATGGTCTAAATGTTCTATATTGGCCATAAAACGTCCCGGCTAAGCCTTGTCGATCTTGAGGTTTTAGATTCCAAAACAAGTTAGTTTCGTCCATTTCCAAGTTCGGACCGAAAACCGAGAAAATGCCGACTGAACGGACGGACATAAATCTCGTTTTTAGGGACGGAACGTTGTTTTTTCACCTTAGAACACCCCGAGTTAAGTAATGGACTGGCTAGTCTCTTAGGTGTATCGTTTTCCATGCGAAAACATGTGTCTTTCGTCCACTTATAAGTTGGGAACAAAAATCGAGTACATACCAAGCCGAATGTCTGGACAAAACCCCGTTCCCATGGTCCAGATGTTCTATATTGGCCTTAAAATGTCCCGGATAAGCCTTGTCGATATTGAGGTTTTAGATTCGAAAACAAGTGAGTTTCGTCCATTTTAAAGTTCGGCCTGAAAACCGAGTAAATGCCGACCGAACGGACGGACATAAATCTCGTTTTTACGGACGGAACATTGTTTTTTAACCTTAGAACGCCACGAGTTAAGTAATGGAGTGGCTAGTCTCTAACGTGTATCGTTTTCCATGCGAAAACATGTGTCTTTCGTCCACTTATAAGTTCGTAACAAAAATCGAGTACATACCAAGCCGAATGTCTGGACAAAACCCCGTTCCCATGGTCCAGATGTTCTATATTGGCCTTAAAACGTCCCGGATAAGCCTTGTCGATATTGAGGTTTTAGATTCCAAAACAAGTGAGTTTCGTCCATTTCCAAGTTCGGACCGAAAACCGAGTAAATGCCGACTGAACGGACGGACATAAATCTCGTTTTTACCAACGGAACTTTGTTTTTTCACCTTAGAACGCCCCGAGTTAAGTAATGGAGTGGCTAGTCTCATAGGTGTATCGTTTTCCATGCAAAAACATGTGTGTTTCGTCCACTTATAAGTTTGGAACAAAAATCGAGTACTTACAAAGACGAGTGTCCAGACAAAACCCCGTTCCCATGATCCAAATGTTCTATATTGGCCTTAAAACGTCCCGGCTAAGCCATGTCGATATTGAGGTTTTAGATTCCAAAACAAATGAGTTTCGTCCATTTCCAAGTTTGGACCGAAAACCGAGTAAATGCCGACTGAACGGACGGACATAAATATCGTTTTTAAGGACGGAACGTTGTTTTTTCACCTTAGAACGCCCCGAGTTAAGTAATGGACTGGCTAGTCTCTTAGGTGTATCGTTTTCCATGCGAAAACATGTGTCTTTCGTCCACTTATAAGTTGGGAACAAAAATCGAGTACATACCAAGCCGAATGTCTGGACAAAACCCCGTTCCCATGGTCCAGATGTTCTATATTGGCCTTAAAATGTCCCGGATAAGCCTTGTCGATATTGAGGTTTTAGATTCCAAAACAAGTGAGTTTCGTCCATTTTCAAGTTCGGACCGAAAACCGAGTAAATGCCGACCGAACGGACGGACATAAATCTCGTTTTTACGGACGGAACATTGTTTTTTAACCTTAGAACGCCACGAGTTAAGTAATGGAGTGGCTAGTCTCTTACGTGTATCGTTTTCCATGCGAAAACATGTGTTTTTCGTCCACTTATAAGTTCGTAACAAAAATCGAGTACATACCAAGCCGAATGTGTGGACAAAACCCCGTTCCCATGGTCCAGATGTTCTATATTGGCCTTAAAATGTCCCGGATAAGCCTTGACGATATTGAGGTTTTAGATTCCAAAACAAGTGAGTTTCGTCCATTTTCAAGTTCGGACCGAAAACCGAGTAAATGCCGACCGAACGGACGGACATAAATCTCGTTTTTACGGACGGAACATTGTTTTTTAACATTAGAACACCACGAGTTAAGTAATGGAGTGGCTAGTCTCTTAGGTTTATCGTTTTCCATGCGAAAACATGTGTGTTTCGTCCACTTATAAGTTCGGAACAAAAATCGAGTACATACCAAGCCGAATGTCTGGACAAAACCCCGTTCCCATGGTCCAAATGTTCTATATTGGCCTTAAAATGTCCCGGCTATGCCTTGTCGATCTTAAGGTTTTAGATTCCAAAACAAGTGAGTTTCGTCCATTTTCAAGTTCGGATCGAAAACCGAGTAAATGTCGACTGAACGGACAAACATAAATCTCGTTTTTATGGACAGAACGTTATTTTTTCACCTTAAAACGCCCTGAGTTAAGTAATGGAGTGGCTAGTCTGTTAAGTGTATCGTTTTGCATGCGAAAACATGTGTGTTTCCTCCACTTATAAGTTTGGAACAAAAATCGAGTACATACCAAGCCGAATGTCCAGATAAAACCCCGTTCCCATGGTCCAAATGTTTTATATTGGCCTTAAAACGTCCCGGCTATGCCTTGTCGATCTTGAGGTTTTAGATTCCAAAACAAGTGAGTTTCGTCTATTTCCAAGTTCGGACCAAAAACCGAGTAAATGCCGACTGAACGGACGGACATAAATCTAGTTTTTACCGACGGAACGTTGTTTTTTCACCTTAGAACGCCCCGAGTTAAGTAATGGAGTGTCTAGTCTCTTAGGTGTATCGTTTTGCATGCAAAAACATGTGTATTTCGTCCACTTATAAGTTCAGAATAAAAATCGAGTACATACCAAGCCGAATGTCCAGACAAAACCCTGTTCCCATGGTCTAAATGTTCTATATTGGCCATAAAACGTCCCGGCTAAGCCTTGTCGATCTTGAGGTTTTAGATTCCAAAACAAATGAGTTTCTTCCATTTTCAAGTACGGATCGAAAACCGAGTAAATGTCGACCGAACGGACAAACATAAATCTCGTTTTTATGGACAGAACGTTGTTTTTTTACCTTAAAACGCCCTGAGTTAAGTAATGGAGTGGCTAGTCTGTTAAGTGTACCGTTTTGCATGCGAAAACATTTGTGTTTCCTCCACTTATAACTTTGGAACAAAAATCGAGTACATACCAAGCCGAATGTCCGGATAAAACCCCGTTCCCATGGTCCAAATGTTCTATATTGGCCTTAAAACGTCCCGGCTATGCCTTGTCGATCTTGAGGTTTTAGATTCCAAAACAAGTGAGTTTCGTCTATTTCCAAGTTCGGACCGAAAGCCGAGTAAATTCCGACTGAACGGACGGACATAAATATCGTTTTTACCGACGGAACGTTGTTTTTTCACCTTAGAACGCCCCGAGTTAAGTAATGGAGTGGCTAGTCTCTTAGGTGTATCGTTTTCCATGCGAAAACATGTGTGTTTCGTCCACTTATAAGTTCGGAACAAAAATTGAGTACTTACAAAGACGAATGTCCAGACAAAACCCCGTTCCCATGATCCAAATGTTCTATATTGGCCTTAAAACGTCCTGGCTAAGCCTTGTCGATATTGAGATTTTAGATTCTAAAACAAGTGAGCTTCGTCCATTTCCAAGTTCGGACCGAAAGCCGAGTAAATGCCGACTGAACGGACGGACATAAATTTCGTTTTTACCGACGGAACGTTGTTTTTTCACCTTAGAACGCCCCGAGTTAAGTAATGGAGTGGCTAGTCTCTTAGGTGTATCGTTTTCCATGCGAAAACATGTTTGTTTCGTCCACTTATAAGTTCGGAACAAAAATCGAGTACATACCAAGCCGAATGTCCAGACAAAACCCTGTTCCCATGGTCTAAATGTTCTATATTGGCCATAAAACGTCCCGACTAAGCCTTGTCGATATTGAGGTTTTAGATTCCAAAACAAGTGAGTTTCGTCCATTTCCAAGTTCGGACCGAAAACCGAGTAAATGCCGACTGAACGGACGGACATAAATCTCGTTTTTACCGACGGAACGTTGTTTTTTCACCTTAGAACGCCCCGAGTTAAGTAATGGAGTGGCTAGTCTCTTACGTGTATCGTTTTCCATGCGAAAACATGTGTGTTTCGTCCACTTATAAGTACGGAACAAAAATCGAGTACATACCAAGCCGAATGGCCGGATAAAACCCCGTTCCCATGGTAAAAATGTTCTATATTGGCCTTAAAACGTCCGGGCTATGCGTTGTCGATCTTGAGGTTTTAGATTCCAAAACAAGTGAGTTTTGTCTATTTCCAAGTTCGGACCAAAAACCGAGTAAATGCCGACTGAACGGACGGACATAAATCTAGTTTTTACCGACGGAACGTTGTTTTTTCACCTTAGAACGCCCAGAGTTAAGTAATGGAGTGGCTAGTCTCTTAGGTGTATCATTTTCCATGCAAAAACATGTGTGTTTCGTCCACTTATAAGTTTGGAACAAAAATCGAGTACTTACAAAGACGAGTGTCCAGACAAAACCCCGTTCCCATGATCCAAATGTTCTATATTGGCCTTAAAACGTCCCGGCTAAGCCATGTCGATATTGAGGTTTTAGATTCCAAAACAAATGAGTTTCGTCCATTTCCAAGTTTGGACCGAAAACCGAGTAAATGCCGACTGAACGGACGGACATAAATATCGTTTTTACCGACGGAACGTTGTTTTTTCACCTTAGAACGCCCCGAGTTAAGTAATGGACTGGCTAGTCTCTTAGGTGTATCGTTTTCCATGCGAAAACATGTGTCTTTCGTCCACTTATAAGTTGGGAACAAAAATCGAGTACATACCAAGCCGAATGTCTGGACAAAACCCCGTTCCCATGGTCCAGATGTTCTATATTGGCCTTAAAATGTCCCGGATAAGCCTTGTCGATATTGAGGTTTTAGATTCCAAAACAAGTGAGTTTCGTCCATTTTCAAGTTCGGACCGAAAACCGAGTAAATGCCGACCGAACGGACGGACATAAATCTCGTTTTTACGGACGGAACATTGTTTTTTAACCTTAGAACGCCACGAGTTAAGTAATGGAGTGGCTAGTCTCTTACGTGTATCGTTTTCCATGCGAAAACATGTGTTTTTCGTCCACTTATAAGTTCGTAACAAAAATCGAGTACATACCAAGCCGAATGTGTGGACAAAACCCCATTCCCATGGTCCAGATGTTCTATATTGGCCTTAAAATGTCCCGGATAAGCCTTGACGATATTGAGGTTTTAGATTCCAAAACAAGTGAGTTTCGTCCATTTTCAAGTTCGGACCGAAAACCGAGTAAATGCCGACCGAACGGACGGACATAAATCTCGTTTTTACGGACGGAACATTGTTTTTTAACATTAGAACACCACGAGTTAAGTAATGGAGTGGCTAGTCTCTTAGGTTTATCGTTTTCCATGCGAAAACATGTGTGTTTCGTCCACTTATAAGTTCGGAACAAAAATCGAGTACATACCAAGCCGAATGTCTGGACAAAACCCCGTTCCCATGGTCCAAATGTTCTATATTGGCCTTAAAATGTCCCGGCTATGCCTTGTCGATCTTAAGGTTTTAGATTCCAAAACAAGTGAGTTTCGTCCATTTTCAAGTTCGGATCGAAAACCGAGTAAATGTCGACCGAAAGGACAAACATAAATCTCGTTTTTATGGACAGAACGTTATTTTTTCACCTTAAAACGCCCTGAGTTAAGTAATGGAGTGGCTAGTCTGTTAAGTGTATCGTTTTGCATGCGAAAACATGTGTGTTTCCTCCACTTATAAGTTTGGAACAAAAATCGAGTACATACCAAGCCGAATGTCCAGATAAAACCCCGTTCCCATGGTCCAAATGTTTTATATTGGCCTTAAAACGTCCCGGCTATGCCTTGTCGATCTTGAGGTTTTAGATTCCAAAACAAGTGAGTTTCGTCTATTTCCAAGTTCGGACCAAAAACCGAGTAAATGCCGACTGAACAGACGGACATAAATCTAGTTTTTACCGACGGAACGTTGTTTTTTCACCTTAGAACGCCCCGAGTTAAGTAATGGAGTGGCTAGTCTCTTAGGTGTATCGTTTTGCATGCAAAAACATGTGTATTTCGTCCACTTATAAGTTCAGAACAAAAATCGAGTACATACCAAGCCGAATGTCCAGACAAAACCCTGTTCCCATGGTCTAAATGTTGTATATTGGCCATAAAACGTCCCGGCTAAGCCTTGTCGATCTTGAGGTTTTAGATTCCAAAACAAATGAGTTTCTTCCATTTTCAAGTACGGATCGAAAACCGAGTAAATGTCGACCGAACGGACAAACATAAATCTCGTTTTTATGGACAGAACGTTGTTTTTTTACCTTAAAACGCCCTGAGTTAAGTAATGGAGTGGCTAGTCTCTTAGGTTTATCGTTTTCCATGCGAAAACATGTTTGTTTCCTCCACTTATAAGTTTGGAACAAAAATCGAGTACATACCAAGCCGAATGTCCGGATAAAACCCCGTTCCATTGGTCCAAATGTTCTATATTGGCCTTAAAACGTCCCGGCTATGCCTTGTCGATATTGAGGTTTTAGATTCCAAAACAAGTGAGTTTCGTCCATTTCCAAGTTCGGACCGAAAACCGAGTAAATGCCGACTGAACGGACGGACATAAATCTCGTTTTTACCGACGGAACGTTGTTTTTTCACCTTAGAACGCCTCGAGTTAAGTAATGGAGTGGCTAGTCTCTTAGGTGTATCGTTTTCCATGCGAAAACATGTGTGTTTCGTCCACTTATAAGTTCGGAACGAAAATCGAGTACATACGAAGCCGAATGTCCAGACAAAACCCTGTTCCCATGGTCTAAATGTTCTATATTGGCCATAAAACGTCCCGGCTAAGCCTTGTCGATCTTGAGGTTTTAGATTCCCAAACAAGTGAGTTTCGTCCATTTCCAAGTTCGGACCGAAAACCGAGTAAATGCCGACTGAACGGACGGACATAAATCTCGTTTTTACGGACGGAACGTTGTTTTTTCACCTTAGAACACCCCGAGTTAAGTAATGGACTGGCTAGTCTCTTAGGTGTATCGTTTTCCATGCGAAAACATGTGTCTTTCGTCCACTTATAAGTTGGGAACAAAAATCGAGTACATACCAAGTCGAATGTCTGGACAAAACCCCGTTCCCATGGTCCAGATGTTCTATATTGGCCTTAAAATGTCCCGGATAAGCCTTGTCGATATTGAGGTTTTAGATTCCAAAACAAGTGAGTTTCGTCCATTTTCAAGTTCGGACCGAAAACCGAGTAAATGCCGACCGAACGGACGGACATAAATCTCGTTTTTACGGACGGAACATTGTTTTTTAACCTTAGAACACCACGAGTTAAGTAATGGAGTGGCTAGTCTCTTAGGTTTATCGTTTTTCATGCGAAAACATGTGTGTTTCGTCCACTTATAAGTTCGGAACAAAAATCGAGTACATACCAAGTCGAATGTCTGGACAAAACCCCGTTCCCATGGTCCAAATGTTCTATATTGGCCTTAAAATGTCCCGGCTATGCCTTGTCGATCTTAAGGTTTTAGATTCCAAAACAAGTGAGTGTCGTCCATTTTCAAGTACGGATCGAAAACCGAGTAAATGTCGACCGAACGGACAAACATAAATCTCGTTTTTATGGACAGAACGTTATTTTTTTACCTTAAAACGCCCTGAGTTAAGTAATGGAGTGGCTAGTCTGTTAAGTGTATCGTTTTGCATGCGAAAACATTTGTGTTTCCTCCACTTATAAGTTTGGAACAAAAATCGAGTACATACCAAGCCGAATGTCCGGATAAAACCCCGTTCCCATGGTCCAAATGTTCTATATTGGCCTTAAAACGTCCCGGCTATGCCTTGTCGATCTTGAGGTTTAAGATTCCAAAACAAGTGAGTTTCGTCTATTTCCAAGTTCGGACCGAAAGCCGAGTAAATTCCGACTGAACGGACGGACATAAATATCGTTTTTACCGACGGAACGTTGTTTTTTCACCTTAGAACGCCCCGAGTTAAGTAATGGAGTGGCTAGTCTCTTAGGTGTATCGTTTTCCATGCGAAAACATGTGTGTTTCGTCCACTTATAAGTTCAGAACAAAAATCGAGTACATACCAAGCCGAATGTCCAGACAAAACCCTGTTCCCATGGTCTAAATATTCTATATTGGCCATAAAACGTCCCGGCTAAGCCTTGTCGATCTTGAGGTTTTAGATTCCAAAACAAGTGAGTTTCGTCCATTTCCAAGTTCGGACCGAAAACCGAGTAAATGCCGACTGAACGGACGGACATAAATCTCGTTTTTACGGACGGAACGTTGTTTTTTCACCTTAGAACACCCCGAGTTAAGTAATGGACTGGATAGTCTCTTAGGTGTATCGTTTTCCATGCGAAAACATGTGTCTTTCGTCCACTTATAAGTTGGGAACAAAAATCGAGTACATACCAAGCCGAATGTCTAGACAAAACCCCGTTCCCATGGTCCAGATGTTCTATATTGGCCTTAAAATGTCCCGGATAAGCCTTGTCGATATTGAGGTTTTAGATTCCAAAACAAGTGAGTTTCATCCATTTTCAAGTTCGGACCGAAAACCGAGTAAATGCCGACCGAACGGACGGACATAAATCTCGTTTTTACGGACGGAACATTGTTTTTTAACCTTAGAACACCACGAGTTAAGTAATGGAGTGGCTAGTCTCTTAGGTTTATCGTCTTCCATGCGAAAACATGTGTGTTTCGTCCACTTATAAGTTCGGAACAAAAATCGAGTACATACCAAGCTGAATGTCTGGACAAAACCCCGTTCCCATGGTCCAAATGTTCTATATTGGCCTTAAAATGTCCCGGCTATGCCTTGTCGATCTTAAGGTTTTAGATTCCAAAACAAGTGAGTTTCGTCCATTTTCAAGTTCGGATCGAAAACCGAGTAAATGTCGACCGAACGGACAAACATAAATCTCGTTTTTATGGACAGAACGTTATTTTTTCACCTTAAAATGCCCTGAGTTAAGTAATGGAGTGGCTAGTCTGTTAAGTGTATCGTTTTGCATGCGAAAACATGTGTGTTTCCTCCACTTATAAGTTTGGAACAAAAATCGAGTACATACCAAGCCGAATGTCCAGATAAAACCCCGTTCCCATGGTCCAAATGTTTTATATTGGCCTTAAAACGTCCCGGCTATTCCTTGTCGATCTTGAGGTTTTAGATTCCAAAACAAGTGAGTTTCGTCTATTTCCAAGTTCGGACCAAAAACCGAGTAAATGCCGACTGAACGGACGGACATAAATCTAGTTTTTACCGACGGAACGTTGTTTTTTCACCTTAGAACGCCCCGAGTTAAGTAATGGAGTGGCTAGTCTCTTAGGTGTATCGTTTTGCATGCAAAAACATGTGTGTTTCGTCCACTTATAAGTTCAGAACAAAAATCGAGTACATACCAAGCCGAATGTCCAGACAAAACCCTGTTCCCATGGTCTAAATGTTCTATATTGGCCATAAAACGTCCCGGCTAAGCCTTGTCGATCTTGAGGTTTTAGATTCCAAAACAAATGAGTTTCTTCCATTTCCAAGTTCGGACCGAAAACCGAGTAAATGCCGACTGAATGGACGGACATAAATCTCGTTTTTACAGACGGAACGTTGTTTTTTCACCCTAGAACACCCCGAGTTAAGTAATGGACTGGCTAGTCTCTTAGGTGTATCGTTTTCCATGCGAAAACATGTGTCTTTCGTCCACTTATAAGTTGGGAACAAAAATCGAGTACATACCAAGCCGAATGTCTGGACAAAACCCCGTTCCCATGGTCCAGATGTTCTATATTGGCCTTAAAATGTCCCGGATAAGCCTTGTCGATATTGAGGTTTTAGATTCCAAAACAAGTGAGTTTCGTCCATTTTCAAGTTCGGACCGAAAACCGAGTAAATGCCGACCGAACGGACGGACATAAATCTCGTTTTTACGGACGGAACATTGTTTTTTAACCTTAGAACACCACGAGTTAAGTAATGGAGTGGCTAGTCTCTTAGGTTTATCGTTTTTCATGCGAAAACATGTGTGTTTCGTCCACTTATAAGTTCGGAACAAAAATCGAGTACATACCAAGTCGAATGTCTGGACAAAACCCCGTTCCCATGGTCCAAATGTTCTATATTGGCCTTAAAATGTCCCGGCTATGCCTTGTCGATCTTAAGGTTTTAGATTCCAAAACAAGTGAGTGTCGTCCATTTTCAAGTACGGATCGAAAACCGAGTAAATGTCGACCGAACGGACAAACATAAATCTCGTTTTTATGGACAGAACGTTATTTTTTTACCTTAAAACGCCCTGAGTTAAGTAATGGAGTGGCTAGTCTGTTAAGTGTATCGTTTTGCATGCGAAAACATTTGTGTTTCCTCCACTTATAAGTTTGGAACAAAAATCGAGTACATACCAAGCCGAATGTCCGGATAAACCCCCGTTCCCATGGTCCAAATGTTCTATATTGGCCTTAAAACGTCCCGGCTATGCCTTGTCGATCTTGAGGTTTTAGATTCCAAAACAAGTGAGTTTCGTCTATTTCCAAGTTCGGACCGAAAGCCGAGTAAATTCCGACTGAACGGACGGACATAAATATCGTTTTTACCGACGGAACGTTGTTTTTTCACCTTAGAACGCCCCGAGTTAAGTAATGGAGTGGCTAGTCTCTTAGGTGTATCGTTTTCCATGCGAAAACATGTGTGTTTCGTCCACTTATAAGTTCAGAACAAAAATCGAGTACATACCAAGCCGAATGTCCAGACAAAACCCTGTTCCCATGGTCTAAATATTCTATATTGGCCATAAAACGTCCCGGCTAAGCCTTGTCGATCTTGAGGTTTTAGATTCCAAAACAAGTGAGTTTCGTCCATTTCCAAGTTCGGACCGAAAACCGAGTAAATGCCGACTGAACGGACGGACATAAATCTCGTTTTTACGGACGGAACGTTGTTTTTTCACCTTAGAACACCCCGAGTTAAGTAATGGACTGGATAGTCTCTTAGGTGTATCGTTTTCCATGCGAAAACATGTGTCTTTCGTCCACTTATAAGTTGGGAACAAAAATCGAGTACATACCAAGCCGAATGTCTAGACAAAACCCCGTTCCCATGGTCCAGATGTTCTATATTGGCCTTAAAATGTCCCGGATAAGCCTTGTCGATATTGAGGTTTTAGATTCCAAAACAAGTGAGTTTCGTCCATTTTCAAGTTCGGACCGAAAACCGAGTAAATGCCGACCGAACGGACGGACATAAATCTCGTTTTTACGGACGGAACATTGTTTTTTAACCTTAGAACACCACGAGTTAAGTAATGGAGTGGCTAGTCTCTTAGGTTTATCGTCTTCCATGCGAAAACATGTGTGTTTCGTCCACTTATAAGTTCGGAACAAAAATCGAGTACATACCAAGCCGAATGTCTGGACAAAACCCCGTTCCCATGGTCCAAATGTTCTATATTGGCCTTAAAATGTCCCGGCTATGCCTTGTCGATCTTAAGGTTTTAGATTCCAAAACAAGTGAGTTTCGTCCATTTTCAAGTTCGGATCGAAAACCGAGTAAATGTCGACCGAACGGACAAACATAAATCTCGTTTTTATGGACAGAACGTTATTTTTTCACCTTAAAATGCCCTGAGTTAAGTAATGGAGTGGCTAGTCTGTTAAGTGTATCGTTTTGCATGCGAAAACATGTGTGTTTCCTCCACTTATAAGTTTGGAACAAAAATCGAGTACATACCAAGCCGAATGTCCAGATAAAACCCCGTTCCCATGGTCCAAATGTTTTATATTGGCCTTAAAACGTCCCGGCTATGCCTTGTCGATCTTGAGGTTTTAGATTCCAAAACAAGTGAGTTTCGTCTATTTCCAAGTTCGGACCAAAAACCGAGTAAATGCCGACTGAACGGACGGACATAAATCTAGTTTTTACCGACGGAACGTTGTTTTTTCACCTTAGAACGCCCCGAGTTAAGTAATGGAGTGGCTAGTCTCTTAGGTGTATCGTTTTGCATGCAAAAACATGTGTGTTTCGTCCACTTATAAGTTCAGAACAAAAATCGAGTACATACCAAGCCGAATGTCCAGACAAAACCCTGTTCCCATGGTCTAAATGTTCTATATTGGCCATAAAACGTCCCGGCTAAGCCTTGTCGATCTTGAGGTTTTAGATTCCAAAACAAATGAGTTTCTTCCATTTCCAAGTTCGGACCGAAAACCGAGTAAATGCCGACTGAATGGACGGACATAAATCTCGTTTTTACAGACGGAACGTTGTTTTTTCACCTTAGAACACCCCGAGTTAAGTAATGGACTGGCTAGTCTCTTAGGTGTATCGTTTTCCATGCGAAAACATGTGTCTTTCGTCCACTTATAAGTTGGGAACAAAAATCGAGTACATACCAAGCCGAATGTCTGGACAAAACCCCGTTCCCATGGTCCAGATGTTCTATATTGGCCTTAAAATGTCCCGGATAAGCCTTGTCGATATTGAGGTTTTAGATTCCAAAACAAGTGAGTTTCGTCCATTTTCAAGTTCGGACCGAAAACCGAGTAAATACCGACCGAACGGACGGACATAAATCTCATTTTTACGGACGGAACATTGTTTTTTAACCTTAGAACGCCACGAGTTAAGTAATGGAGTGGCTAGTCTCTTACGTGTATCGTTTTCCATGCGAAAACATGTGTTTTTCGTCCACTTATAAGTTCGTAACAAAAATCGAGTACATACCAAGCCGAATGTCTGGACAAAACCTCGTTCACATGGTCCAGATGTTCTATATTGGCCTTAAAACGTCCCGGATAAGCCTTGTCGATATTGAGGTTTTAGATTCCAAAACAAGTGAGTTTCATCCATTTCCAAGTTCGGACCGAAAACCGAGTAAATGCCGACTGAACGGACGGACATAAATCTCGTTTTTACCAACGGAACTTTGTTTTTTCACCTTAGAACGCCCCGAGTTAAGTAATGGAGTGGCTAGTCTCTTAGGTGTATCATTTCCCATGCGAAAACATGTGTGTTTCCTCCACTTATAAGTTTGGAACAAAAATGGAGTACATACCAAGCCGAATGTCCAGATAAAACCCCGTTCCCATGGTCCAAAGTTTATATATTGGCCTTAAAACGTCCCGGCTAAGCCTTGTCGATATTGAGGTTTTAGATTCCAAAACAAGTGAGTTTCGTCCATTTTCAAGTTCGGACCGAAAACCGAGTAAATACCGACCGAACGGACGGACATAAATCTCATTTTTACGGACGGAACATTGTTTTTTAACCTTAGAACGCCACGAGTTAAGTAATGGAGTGGCTAGTCTCTTACGTGTATCGTTTTCCATGCGAAAACATGTGTTTTTCGTCCACTTATAAGTTCGTAACAAAAATCGAGTACATACCAAGCCGAATGTCTGGACAAAACCTCGTTCACATGGTCCAGATGTTCTATATTGGCCTTAAAACGTCCCGGATAAGCCTTGTCGATATTGAGGTTTTAGATTCCAAAACAAGTGAGTTTCATCCATTTCCAAGTTCGGACCGAAAACCGAGTAAATGCCGACTGAACGGACGGAGATAAATCTCGTTTTTACCAACGGAACTTTGTTTTTTCACCTTAGAACGCCCCGAGTTAAGTAATGGAGTGGCTAGTCTCTTAGGTGTATCGTTTTCCATGCGAAAACATGTGTGTTTCCTCCACTTATAAGTTTGGAACAAAAATCGAGTACATACAAAGCCGAATGTCCGGATAAAACCCCGTTCCCATGGTCCAAATGTTCTATAATTGTCTTAAAACGTCCCGGCTATGCCTTGTCGATATTGAGGTTTTAGATTCCAAAACAAGTGAGTTTCGTCCATTTCCAAGTTCGGACCGAAAACAGAGTAAATGCTGACTGAACGGACGTACATAAATCTCGTTTTTACCGACGGAACGTTGTTTTTTCACCCTAGAACACACCGAGTTAAGTAATGGAGTGGCTAGTCTCTTACGTGTATCGTTTTCCATGCGAAAACATGTGTGTTTCGTCCACTTATAAGTTCGGAACAAAAATAGAGTACATACCAAGCCGAATGTCAGGAAAAAACCCCGTTCCAATGGACAAAATGTTCTATATTGGCCTTAAAACGTCCCGGCTAAGCCTTGTCGATATTGAGGTTTTAGATTCCAAAACAAGTGAGTTTTGACAATTTCCAAGTTCGGACCGAAAGCCGAGTAACTGCAGACTGAACGGACGGACATAAATTTTGTTTTTACCGACGGAACGTTGTTTTTTCACCCTAGAACACCCGAGTTAAGTAATGGAGTGGCTAGTCTCTTAGGTGTATCATTTTCCATGGGAAAACATGTGTGTTTCGTCCACTTATAAGTTCGGAACAAAAATCGAGTACATACGAAGCCGAATGTCTGGACAAAACCCCGTTCCCATGGTCCAAATGTTCTATATTGGCCTTAAAACGTCCCGGCTAAGCCTTGTCGATATTGAAGTTTTAGATTCCAAAACAAGTGATTTTCGTCCATTTCCAAGTTCGGACCGAAAACCGAGTAAATGCCGACTGAACGGACGGACATAAATCTCGATTTTTCCGACGGAACGTTGTTTTTTCACCATAGAACGACCCGAGTTAAGTAATGGAGTGGCTAGTCTCTTAGGTGTATCGTTTTCCATGCGAAAACATGTGTGTTTCGTCCACTTATAAGTTCGGAACAAAAATCGAGTACATACCAAGCCGAAAGTCAGGAAAAAACCCCGTTCCCATGGTTTAAATGTTCTATATTGGCCTTAAAACGTCCCGGCTAAGCCTTGTCGATATTGAGGTTTTAGATTCCAAAACAAGTGAGTTTCGTCCATTTCCAAGTTCGGACCGAAAACCGAGTAAATACCGACTGAACGGACGGACATAAATCTCGTTTTTACCGACGGAACGTTGTTTTTTCACCTTAGAACGCACCGAGTTAAGTAATGGAGTGGCTAGTCTCTTACGTGTATCGTTTTCCATGCAACAACATGTGTGTTTCGTCCACTTATAAGTTCGAAACAAAAATCGAGTACATACGAAGCCGAATGTCTGGACAAAACCCCGTTCCCATTGTCCAAATGTTCTATATTGGCCTTAAAACGTCCCGGCTATGCCTTGTCGATCTTGAGGTTTTAGATTCCAAAACAAGTGAGTTTCGACCATTTCCAAGTTCGGACCGAAAGCCGGGTAAATTCCGACTGAACGGACGGACATAAATTTTGTTTTTACCGACGGAACGTTGTTTTTTCACCCTAGAACACCCGAGTTAAGTAATGGAGTGGCTAGTCTCTTAGGTGTATTGTTTTCCATGCGAAAACATGTTTGTTTCCTCCACTTATAAGTTCGGAAAAAAAATCGAGTACATACCAAGCCGAATGTCCGGACAAAACCCCGTTCCCATTGTCCAAAGTTTCTATATTGGCCTTAAAACGTCTCGGCTAAGCCTTGTCGATATTGAGGTTTTAGATTCCAAAACAAGTGAGTTTCGACCATTTCCAAGTTCGGACCGAAAGCCGAGTAAATGCCGACTGAACGGACGGACATAAATATTGTTTTTACCGACGGAACGTTGTTTTTTCACCCTAGAACACCCGAGTTAAGTAATGGAGTGGCTAGTCTCTTAGGTGTACCATTTTCCATGCGAAAACATGTGTGTTTCGTCCACTTATAAGTTTGGAACAAAAATCAAGTACATACCAAGCCGAATGTCTGGACAAAACCCCGTTCACATCTTCCAGATGTTCTATATTGGCCTCAAAACGTCCCGGATAAGCCTTGTCGATCTTGAGGTTTTATATTCCAAAACAAGTGAGCTTCGTCCATTTTCAAGTTCGGACAAAACCGAGTAAATGCCGACCGAACGGACGGACATAAATCTCGTTATTACGGACGAAACATTGTTTTTTAACCTTAGAACGCCCCGAGTTAAGTAATGGAGTGGCTAGTCTCTTAGGTGTATCGTTTTCTATGCGAAAACATGTGTGTTTCGTCCATTTATAAGTTCGGAACAAAAATCGAGTACATACCAAGCCGAATGTCCGGACAAAACTCCGTTCCCATGGTCCAAATGTTCTATATTGGCCTTAAAACGTCCCGGCTAAGCCTTGTCGATATTGAGGTTTTAGATTCCAAAACAAGTGAGTTTCGTCCATTTCCACGTTCGGACCGAAAACCGAGTAAATGCCGACTGAACGGACGGACATAAATCTCGTTTTTACCAACGGAACGTTGTTTTTTCACCTTAAAACGCCCCGAGTTAAGTAATGGAGTGGCTAGTCTCTTAGGTGTATCGTTTTCCATGCGAAAACATGTGTGTTTCCTCCACTTATAAGTTTGGAACAAAAATCGAGTACATACAAAGCCGAATGTCCGGATAAAACCCCGTTCCCATGGTCCAAATGTTCTATAATTGTCTTAAAACGTCCCGGCTATGCCTTGTCGATATTGAGGTTTTAGATTCCAAAACAAGTGAGTTTCGTCCATTTCCAAGTTCGGACAAAAAACCGAGTAAATGCTGACTGAACGGACGTACATAAATCACGTTTTTACCGACGGAACGTTGTTTTTTCACCTTAGAACACACCGATTTAAGTAATGGAGTGGCTAGTCTCTTACGTGTATCGTTTTCCATGCGAAAACATGTGTGTTTCGTCCACTTATAAGTTCGGAACAAAAATAGAGTACATACCAAGCCGAATATCAGGAAAAAACCCCGTTCCAATGGACAAAATGTTCTATATTGGCCTTAAAACGTCCCGGCTAAGCCTTGTCGATATTGAGGTTTTATATTCCAAAACAAGTGAGTTTCGTCCATTTTCAAGTTCGGACAAAACCGAGTAAATGCCGACCGACCGAACGGACGGACATAAATCTCGTTATTACGGACGAAACATTGTTTTTTAACCTTAGAACGCCCCGAGTTAAGTAATGGAGTGGCTAGTCTCTTAGGTGTATCGTTTTCCATGCGAAAACATGTGTGTTTCGTCCATTTATAAGTTCGGAACAAAAATCGAGTACATACCAAGCCGAATGTCCGGACAAAACTCCGTTCCCATGGTCCAAATGTTCTATATTGGCCTTAAAACGTCCCGGCTAAGCCTTGTCGATATTGAGGTTTTAGATTCCAAAACAAGTGATTCTCGTCCATTTTCAAGTTCGGACCGAAAACCGAGTAAATGCCGACTGAACGGACGGACATAAATTTTGCTTTTACCGACGGAACGTTGTTTTTTCACCCAAGAACACCCGAGTTAAGTAATGGAGTGGCTAGTCTCTTAGGTGTATCATTTTCCATGTGAAAACATGTGTGTTTCATCCACTTATAAGTTCGGAATAAAAATTGAGTACATACGAAGCCGAATGTCTGGACAAAACCCTGTTCCCATGGTCCAAATGTTCTATATTGGCCTTAAAACGTCCCGGCTAAGCCTTGTCGATATTGAGGTTTTAGATTCCAAAACAAGTGATTCTCGTCCATTTTCACGTTCGGACCGAAAACCGAGTAAATGCCGACTGAACGGACGGACATAAATCTCGTTTTTACCAACGGAACGTTGTTTTTTCACCTTAAAACGCCCCGAGTTAAGTAATGGAGTGGCTAGTCTCTTAGGTGTATCGTTTTCCATGCGAAAACATGTGTGTTTCCTCCACTTATAAGTTTGGAACAAAAATCGAGTACATACAAAGCCGAATGTCCGGATAAAACCCCGTTCCCATGGTCCAAATGTTCTATAATTGTCTTAAAACGTCCCGGCTATGCCTTGTCGATATTGAGGTTTTAGATTCCAAAACAAGTGAGTTTCGTCCATTTCCAAGTTCGGACAAAAAACCGAGTAAATGCTGACTGAACGGACGTACATAAATCACGTTTTTACCGACGGAACGTTGTTTTTTCACCTTAGAACACACCGATTTAAGTAATGGAGTGGCTAGTCTCTTACGTGTATCGTTTTCCATGCGAAAACATGTGTGTTTCGTCCACTTATAAGTTCGGAACAAAAATAGAGTACATACCAAGCCGAATATCAGGAAAAAACCCCGTTCCAATGGACAAAATGTTCTATATTGGCCTTAAAACGTCCCGGCTAAGCCTTGTCGATATTGAGGTTTTATATTCCAAAACAAGTGAGTTTCGTCCATTTTCAAGTTCGGACAAAACCGAGTAAATGCCGACCGACCGAACGGACGGACATAAATCTCGTTATTACGGACGAAACATTGTTTTTTAACCTTAGAACGCCCCGAGTTAAGTAATGGAGTGGCTAGTCTCTTAGGTGTATCGTTTTCCATGCGAAAACATGTGTGTTTCGTCCATTTATAAGTTCGGAACAAAAATCGAGTACATACCAAGCCGAATGTCCGGACAAAACTCCGTTCCCATGGTCCAAATGTTCTATATTGGCCTTAAAACGTCCCGGCTAAGCCTTGTCGATATTGAGGTTTTAGATTCCAAAACAAGTGATTCTCGTCCATTTTCAAGTTCGGACCGAAAACCGAGTAAATGCCGACTGAACGGACGGACATAAATTTTGCTTTTACCGACGGAACGTTGTTTTTTCACCCAAGAACACCCGAGTTAAGTAATGGAGTGGCTAGTCTCTTAGGTGTATCATTTTCCATGTGAAAACATGTGTGTTTCATCCACTTATAAGTTCGGAATAAAAATTGAGTACATACGAAGCCGAATCTCTGGACAAAACCCTGTTCCCATGGTCCAAATGTTCTATATTGGCCTTAAAACGTCCCGGCTAAGCCTTGTTGATATTGAGATTTTAGATTCCAAAACAAGTGATTTTCGTCCATTTCCAAGTTCGGACCGAAAACCGAGTAAAGGCCGACTGAACGGACAGACATAAATCTCGATTTTTCCGACGGAACGTTGTTTTTTCACCTTAGAACGACCCGAGTTAAGTAATGGAGTGGCTAGTCTCTTAGGTGTATCGTTTTCCATGCGAAAACATGTGTGTTTCGTCCACTTATAAGTTCGGAACAAAAATCGAGTACATACCAAGCCGAATGTCCAGATAAAACCCCGTTCCCATGGTTCGAATGTTCTATATTGGCCTTAAAACATCCCGGCTAAGCCTTGTCGATATTGAGGTTTTGGATTCCAAAACAAGTGAGTTTCGTCCATTTCCAAGTTTGGACCAAAAACCGAGTAAATACTGACTGAACGGACGGACATAAATCCCGTTTTTACCGACGGAACGTTGTTTTTTCACCTTAGAACGCACCGAGTTAAGTAATGGAGTGGCTAGTCTCTTACGTGTATCGTTTTCCATGCAACAACATGTGTGTTTCGTCCACTTATAAGTTCGGAACAAAAATCGAGTACATACGAAGCCGAATGTCTGGACAAAACCCCGTTCCCATGGTCCAAATGTTCTATATTGGCCTTAAAACGTCCCGGCTATGCCTTGTCGATCTTGAGGTTTTAGATTCCAAAACAAGTGAGTTTCGACCATTTCCAAGTTCGGACCGAAAGCCGGGGAAATTCCGACTGAACGGACGGAACGTTGTTTTTTCACCCTAGAACACCCGAGTTAAGTAATGGAGTGGCTAGTCTCTTAGGTGTATCGTTTTCCATGCGAAAACATGTGTGTTTCATCCACTTATAAGTTTGGAACAAAAATCGAGTACATACCAAGCCGAATGTCTGGACAAAACCCCGTTCACATGGTCCAGATGTTCTATATTGGCCTTAAAACGTCCCGGATAAGCCTTGTCGATCTTGAGGTTTTATATTCCAAAACAGGTGAGTTTCGTCCATTTTCAAGTTCGAACAAAACCGAGTAAATGTCGACCGAACGGACGGACATAAATCTAGTTTTTACGGACGGAACATTGTTTTTTAACCTTAGAACGCTCTGAGTTAAGTAATGGAGTGGCTAGTCTCTTAAGTGTATCGTTTTCCATGCGAAAATATGTGTGTTTCCTCCACGTATAAGTTCGGGACAAAATTCGAGTACATACCAAGCCGAATGTCCGAACAAAACCCCGTTCCCATGGTCCAAATGTTCTATATTGGCCTTAAAATGTCCCGGTTAAGCCTTGTCGATATTTAGGTTTTAGATTTCAAAATAAGTGAGTTTCGTCCATTTCCAATTTCGGACCGAAAACCGAGTAAATGCCGACTGAACGGACGGACATAAATCTCGTTTTTACCGACGGAACGTTGTTTTTTCACCTTAGAACGCACCGAGTTAAGTAATGGAGTGGCTAGTCTCTTACGTGTATCGTTTTCAATGCGAAAACATGTGTGTTTCGTCCACTTATAAGTTCGGAACAAAAATCGAGTACATACCAAGCCGAATGTCTGGACAAAACCCCGTTCCCATGGTCAAAATGTTCTATATTGGCCTTAAAACATCCCGGCTAAGCCTTGTCGATCTTGAGATTTTAGATTCCAAAACAAGTGAGTTTCGTCCATTTCCAAGTTCGGATAAAAAACCGAGTAAATGCTGACCGAATGGACGGACATAAATCTCGTTTTTACGGACGGAACATTGTTTTTTCACCTTAGAACTCCCCGAGTTAAGTAATGGAGTGGCTAGTCTCTTAGGTGTATCGTTTTCCATGCTAAAACATGTGTGTTTCGTCCACTTATAAGTTCAGAACAAAAATCGAGTACATACAAAGCCGAATGTCCGGACAAAACCCCGTTTCCATTGTCCAAATGTTCTATATAGGCCTTAAAGCGTCCCGGCTAAACCTTGTCGATATTGAGGTTTTAGAGTCCAAAACAAGTGAGTTTCGTCCATTTCTTAGTTCGGACCGAAAACCGAGTAAATGCCGACTGAACGGACGGACATAAATTTCGTTTTTCCCGACGGAACATTGTTTTTTCACCTTAGAACGCCCCGAGTTAAGTAATGGAGTTGCTAGTCTCTTAGGTGTATCGTTTTCCATGCGAAAACATGTGTGTTTCGTCCACTTATAAGTTCGGAACAAAAATCGAGTACATACCAAGCCGAATGTCCAGACAAAACCCTGTTCCCATGGTCTAAATGTTCTATATTGGCCATAAAACGTCCCGGATAAGCCTTGTCGATCTTGAGGTTTTATATTCCAAAACAAGTGAGTTTCGTCCATTTTCAAGTTTGGACCGAAAACCGAGTAAATGCCGACCGAACGGACAAACATAAATCTTGTTTTTATGGACGGAACGTTATTTTTTCACCTTAGAACGCCTGAGTTAAGTAATGGAGTGGCTAGTCTCTTAGGTGTATCGTTTTCCATGCGAAAACATGTGTGTTTCGTCCATTTATAAGTTCGGAACAAAAATCGAGTACATACCAAGCCGAATGTCCGGACAAAACTCCGTTCCCATGGTCCAAATGTTCTATATTGGCCTTAAAACGTCCCGGCTAACCCTTGTCGATATTGAGGTTTTAGATTCCAAAACAAGTGATTCTCGTCCATTTTCAAGTTCGGACCGAAAACCGAGTAAATGCCGACTGAACGGACGGACATAAATCTCGTTTTTACCGACGGAACGTTGTTTTTTCACCTTAGAACGCCTCGAGTTAAGTAATGGAGTGGCTAGTCTCTTAGGTGTATCGTTTTCCATGCGAAAACATGTGTGTTTCCTCAACTTATAAGTTTGAACCAAAAATCGAGTACATACCAAGCCGAATGTCCGGATATAACCCCGTTCCCATGGTCCAAATGTTCTATATTGTCCTTAAAACGTCCCAGCTATGCCTTGTCGATATTGAGGTTTTAGATTCCAAAACAAGTGAGTTTCGTCCATTTCCTAGTTCGGACCGAAAACCGAGTAAATGCTGACTGAACGGACGGACATAAATCTCGTTTTTACCGATGGAACGTTGTTTTTTCAAATTAGAACGCACCAAGTTAAGTAATGGAGTGGCTAGTCTCTTACGTTTATCGTTTTCCATGCGAAAACCTGTGTGTTTCCTCCACTTATAAGTTCGGAACAAAAATCGAGTACATACCAAGCCGAATGTCCGGACAAAACCCCGTTCACATGGTCCAGATGTTCTATATTGGCCTTAAAACGTCCCGGATAAGCCTTGTCGATCTTGAGGTTTTATATTCCAAAACAGGTGAGTTTCGTCCATTTTCAAGTTCGGACAAAACCGAGTAAATGCCGACCGAACGGACGGACATAAATCTAGTTTTTACGGACGGAACATTGTTTTTTAACCTTAGAACGCTCTGAGTTAAGTAATGGAGTGGCTAGTCTCTTAAGTGTATCGTTTTCCATGCGAAAATATGTGTGTTTTCTCCAAGTATAAGTTCGGGACAAAATTCGAGTACATACCAAGCCGAATGTCCGAACAAAACCCCGTTCCCATGGTCCAAATGTTCTATATTGGCCTTAAAATGTCCCGGTTAAGCCTTGTCGATATTTAGGTTTTAGATTTCAAAATAAGTGAGTTTCGTCCATTTCCAATTTCGGACCGAAAACCGAGTAAATGCCGACTGAACGGACGGACATAAATCTCGTTTTTACCGACGGAACGTTGTTTTTTCACCTTAGAACGCACCGAGTTAAGTAATGGGGTGGCTAGTCTCTTACGTGTATCGTTTTCAATGCGAAAACATGTGTGTTTCGTCCACTTATAAGTTCGGAACAAAAATCGAGTACATACCATGCCGAATGTCTGGACAAAACCCCGTTCCCATGGTCAAAATGTTCTATATTGGCCTTAAAACATCCCGGCTAAGCCTTGTCGATCTTGAGATTTTAGATTCCAAAACAAGTGAGTTTCGTCCATTTCCAAGTTCGGATAAAAAACCGAGTAAATGCTGACCGAATGGACGGACATAAATCTCATTTTTACGGACGGAACATTGTTTTTTCACCTTAGAACTCCCCGAGTTAAGTAATGGAGTGGCTAGTCTCTTAGGTGTATCGTTTTCCATGCTAAAACATGTGTGTTTCGTCCACTTATAAGTTCAGAACAAAAATCGAGTACATACCAAGCCGAATGTCCGGACAAAACCCCGTTTCCATTGTCCAAATGTTCTATATTGGCCTTAAAGCGTCCCGGCTAAACCTTGTCGATATTGAGGTTTTAGAGTCCAAAACAAGTGAGTTTCGTCCATTTCTTAGTTCGGACCGAAAACCGAGTAAATGCCGACTGAACGGACGGACATAAATTTCGTTTTTCCCGACGGAACATTGTTTTTTCACCTTAGAACGCCCCGAGTTAAGTAATGGAGTTGCTAGTCTCTTAGGTGTATCGTTTTCCATGCGAAAACATGTGTGTTTCGTCCACTTATAAGTTCGGAACAAAAATCGAGTACAAACCAAGCCGAATGTCTAGACAAAACCCTGTTCCCATGGTCTAAATGTTCTATATTGGCCATAAAACGTCCCGGATAAGCCTTGTCGATCTTGAGGTTTTATATTCCAAAACAAGTGAGTTTCGTCCATTTTCAAGTTTGGACCGAAAACCGAGTAAATGCCGACCGAACGGACAAACATAAATCTTGTTTTTATGGACGGAACGTTATTTTTTCACCTTAGAACGCCTGAGTTAAGTAATGGAGTGGCTAGTCTCTTAAGTGTATCGTTTTCCATGCGAAAACATGTGTGTTTCCTCCACTTATAAGTTCGGGATAAAATTCGAGTACAAACCAAGCCGATTGTCCGGACAAAACCCCGTTCCCATGGTCCAAATGTTCTATATTGGCCTTAAAACGTCCCGGTTAAGCCTTGTCGATATTGAGGTTTTAGATTCCAAAACAAGTGAGTTTCGTCCATTTCCAAGTTCGGACCGAAAACCGAGTAAATGCCGACTGAACGGACGGACATAAATCTCGTTTTTACCGACGGAACGTTGTTTTTCCACCTTAGAACGCCCCAAGTTAAGTAATGGAGTGGCTAGTCTCTTAGGTGTATCGTTTTCCATGCGAAAACATGTGTGTTTCGTCCACTTATAAGTTCGGAACAAAAATCGAGTACATAACAAGCGGAATGTCCGGACAAAACCCCGTTCCCATGGACCAAATGTTCTATATTGGCCTTAAAACGTCCCAGTTAAGCCTTGTCGATATTGAGGTTTTAGATTCCAAAACAAGTGAGTTTCGTCCATATCCAAGTTCACACCGAAAGTCGAGTAAATGCCGACTGAACGGACGGACATAACTTTCGTTTTTACCGACGGAACGTTGTTTTTCACCTTAGAACGCCCCGAGTTAAGTAATGGAGTGGCTAGTCTCTTAGGTGTATCATTTTCCATGCGAAAACACGTGTGTTTCGTCCACTTATAAGTTTGGAACAAAAATCGAGTACATACCAAGCCGAATGTCTGGACAAAACCCTGTTCCCATGGTCCCAATGTTCTATATTGGGCTTAAAACGTCCCGGCTAAGCCTTGTCGATCTTGAGGTTTTAGATTCCAAAACAAGTGAGTTTTGTCCATTTCCAAGTTCGGACCGAAAACCGAGTAAATACCGACCGAACGGACGGACATAAATCTCGTTTTTACCGATGGAACGTTGTTTTTTCACCTTAGAACGCACCGAGTTAAGTAATGGAGTGGCTAGTCTCTTACGTGTATCGTTTTCCATGCGAAAATATGTGTGTTTCGTCCACTTATAAGTTCGGAACAAAAATCGAGTACACACCAAGCCGAATGTCAGGAAAAAACCCCGTTCCAATGGACCAAATGTTCTATATTGGCCTTAAAACGTCCCGGCAAAGCCTTGTCGATATTGAGGTTTTAGATTCCAAAACAAGTGAGTTTCGACCATTTCCAAGTACGGACCGAAAGCCGAGTAAATGCCGACTGAACGGACGGACCTAAATTTTATTTTTACCGAAGGAACGTTGTTTGTTCACCCTAGAACACCCGTGTTAAGTAATGGAGTGGCTAGTCTCTTAGGAGTATCGTTTTCCATGCGAAAACATGTGTGTTTCGTCCACTTATAAGTTCGGAACAAAAATCGAGTACATACCAAGCCGAATGTCTGGACAAAACCTCGTTCCCATGGTCCAAATGTTCTATATTGGCCTTAAATAGTCCCGGCTATGCCTTGTCGATCTTGAGGTTTTAGATTCCAAAACAAGTGAGTTTCGTACATTTCCAAGTTCGGACCGAAAGCAGAGTAAATGCCGACTGAACGGACGGTCATAAATCTTGTTTTTACCGACGAAACGTTGTTTTTTCACCTCAGATCGCCTCGAGTTAAGTAATGGAGTGGCTAGTCTCTTAGGTGTATCGTTTTCCATGCGAAAACATGTGTGTTTCCTCCACTTATAAGTTCGGAACAAAAATCGAGTACATACCAAGCCGAATGTCCGGACAAAATCCCGTTCCCATGGTCCAAATGTTCTATATTGGCCTTAAAACGTCCCGGCTATGCATTCTCGATCTTGACGTTTTAGATTCCAAAACAAGTGAGTTTCGTCCATTTTCAAGTTCGGACCGAAAACCGAGTAAATGCCGACCGAACGGACAAACATAAATCTCGTTTTTACGGACGGAACGTTATTTTTTCACCTTAGAAAGCCCTGAGTTAAGTAATGGAGTGGCTAGTCTCTTAAGTGTACCGTTTTCCATGCGAAAACATGTGTGTTTCGTCCACTTATAAGTTCGGAACAAAAATCGAGTACATACCAAGCCGAATGTCAGGAAAAAACCCCGTTCCAATGGACCAAATGTTCTATATTGGCCTTAAAATGTCCCGGCAAAGCCTTGTCGATATTGAGGTTTTAGATTCCAAAATAAGTGAGTTTCGACCATTTCCAAGTACGGACCGAAAGCCGAGTAAATGCCGACTGAACAGACGGACATAAATTTTGTTTTTACCGACGGAACGTTGTTTTTTCACCCTAGAACACCCGTGTTAAGTAATGGAGTGGCTAGTCTCTTAGGTGTATCGTTTTCCATGCGAAAACATGTGTGTTTTGTCCACTTATAAGTTCGGAACAAAAATCGAGTACATACCAAGCCGAATGTCTGGACAAAACCCTGTTCCCATGGTCCAAATGTTCTATATTGGCCTTAAAACGTCCCGATATGCCTTGTCGATCTTGAGGTTTTAGATTCCAAAACAAGTGAGTTTCGTCCATTTTCAAGTTCGGACCGAAAACCGAGTAAAGGCCGACCGAACGGACGGACATAAATCTCGTTTTTATGGACGGAACATTGTTTTTTAACCTTAGAACGCCCCGAGTTAAGTAATGGAGTGGCTAGTCTCTTAGGTGTATCGTTTTCCATGCGAAAACATGTGTGTTTCGTCCACTTATAAGTTCGGAACAAAAATCGAGTACATACCAAGCCGAATGTCCGGACAAAACTCCGTTCCCATGGTCCAAATGTTCTATATTGGCCTTAAAACGTCCCGGCTAAGCCTTGTCGATATTAAGGTTTTAGATTCCAAAACAAGTGAGTTTCGTCCATTTCCAAGTTCGGACCGAAAATCGAGTAAATGCCGACTGAACGGACGGACATAAATCTCGTTTTTACCAACGGAACGTTGTTTTTTCACCTTAGAACGCCCCGAGTTAAGTAATGGAGTGGCTAGTCTCTTAGGTGTATCGTTTTAAATGCGAAAACATGTGTGTTTCTTCCACTTATAAGTTTGGAACAAAAATCGAGTACATACCAAGCCGAATGTCCGGATAAAACCCCGTTCCCATGGTCCAAATGTTCTATATTGGCCTTAAAACGTCCCAGCTATGCCTTGTCGATATTGAGGTTTTAGATTCCAAAAGAATTGAGTTTCTTCCATTTCCAAGTTCGGACCGAAAACCGAGTAAATGCCGACTGAACGGACGGACATAAATATCGTTTTTACCGACGGAACGTTGTTTTTTCACCTTAGAACGCCCCGAGTTTAGTAATGGAGTGGCTAGTCTCTTAGGTGTATCGTTTTCCATGCGAAAACATGTGTGTTTCGTCCACTTATAAGTTCAGAACAAAAATCGAGTACATACCAAGCCGAATGTCCAGACAAAACCCTGTTCCCATGGTCTAAATGTTCTATATTGGCCATAAAACGTCCCGGCTAAGCCTTGTCGATCTTGAGGTTTTAGATTCCAAAACAAGTGAGTTTCGTCCATTTCTAAGTTCGGACCGAAAACCGAGTAAATGCCGACTGAACGGACGGACATAAATTTCGTTTTTCCCGACGGAACGTTGTTTTTTAACCTTAGAACGCCCCGAGTTAAGTAATTGAGTTGCTAGTCTCTTAGGTGTATCGTTTTCCATGCAAAAACATGTGTGTTCCGTCCACTTATAAGTTCGGAACAAAAATCGAGTACATACCAAGCCGAATGTCCAGACAAAACCCTGTTCTCATGGTCAAAATGTTCTATATTGGCCATAAAATGTCCCGGCTAACCCTTGTCGAACTTGAGGTTTTAGATTCCAAAACAAGTGAGTTTGTCCATTTCCAAGTTCGCCCGAAAACCGAGTAAATGCCGACCGAACGGACGGACATAAATCTCATTTTTACGGACGGAACGTTGTTTTTTCAGCTTAGAACGCCCTGAGTTAAGTAATGGAGTGGCTAGTCTCTTAGGTGTATCGTTTTCCATGCGAAAACATGTGTGTTTCCTCCACTTATAAGTTCGGAAAAAATCGAGTACATACCAAGCCGAATGTCCGGACAAAACCCCGTTCCCATGGTCCAAATTTTCTATATTGGCCTTAAAACGTCCCGACTAAGCCTTGTCGATATTGAGGTTTTAGATTCCAAAACAAGTGAGTTTCGCCCATTTCCAAGTTCGGACCGAAAACCGAGTAAATGCCGACTGAACGGACGAACATAAATCTCGTTTTTACCAACGGAACATTGTTTTTTCACCTTAGAACGCCCCGAGTTAAGTAATGGAGTGGCTAGTCTCTTAGGTGTATCGTTTTCCATGCGAAAACATGTGTGTTTCGTCCACTTATAAGTTCGGAACAAAAATCGAGTACATACCAAGCCGAATGTCCGGACAAAACCCCGTTCCCATGGTCCAAATGTTCTATATTGGCCTTAAAACGTCCCGGTTAAGCCTTGTCGATATTTAGGTTTTAGATTTCAAAATAAGTGAGTTTCGTCCATTTCCAAGTTCGGAGCGAAAACCGAGTAAATGCCGACTGAACGGACGGAAATAAATATCGTTTTTACCGACGGAACGTTGTTTTTTCACCTTAGAACGCCCCGAGTTTAGTAATGGAGTGGCTAGTCTCTTAGGTGTATCGTTTTCCATGCGAAAACATGTGTGTTTCGTCAACTTATAAGTTCAGAACAAAAATCGAGTACATACCAAGCCGAATGTCCAGACAAAACCCTGTTCCCATGGTCTAAATGTTCTATATTGGCCATAAAACGTCCCGGCTAAGCCTTGTCGATCTTGAGGTTTTAGATTCCAAAACAAGTGAGTTTGTCCATTTCCAAGTTCACCCGAAAACCGAGTAAATGCCGACCGAACGGACGGACATAAATCTCGTTTTTACGGACGAAACGTTGTTTTTTCAGCTTAGAACGCCCTGAGTTAAGTAATGGAGTGGCTAGTCTCTTAGGTGTATCGTTTTCCATGCGAAAACATGTGTGTTTCCTCCACTTATAAGTTCGGAACAAAAATCGAGTACATACCAAGCCGAATGTCCGGACAAAACCCCGTTCCCTTGGTCCAAATTTTCTATATTGGCCTTAAAACGTCCCGACTAAGCCTTGTCGATATTGAGGTTTTAGATTCCAAAACAAGTGATTTTCGTCCATTTCCAATTTCGGACCGAAAACCGAGTAAATGCCGACTGAACGGACGGACATAAATCTCGTTTTTCTCGACGGAACGTTGTTTTTTCACCTTAGATTGCCTCGAGTTAAGTAATGGAGTGGCTAGTCTCTTAGGTGTATCGTTTTCCATGCGAAAACATGTGTGTTTCGTCCGCTTATAAGTTTGGAACCAAAATCGAGTACATAGCAAGCCGAATGTCTGGACAAAACCTCGTTCACATGGTCCAGATGTTCTATATTGGCCTTAAAACGTCCCGGATATGCCTTGTCGATCTTGAGGTTTTAGATTCCAAAACAAGTGAGTTTCGTCCATTTCCAAGTTCGGACCGAAAACCGAGTAAAGGCCGACCGAACGGACGGACATAAATCTCGTTTTTATGGACGGAACATTGTTTTTTATCCTTAGAACGCCCCGACTTAAGTAATGGAGTGGCTAGTCTCTTAGGTGTATCGTTTTCCATGCGAAAACATGTGTGTTTCGTCCACTTATAAGTTCAGAACAAAAATCGAGTACATACCAAGCCGAATGTCAGGAAAAAACCCCGTTCCAATTTACCAAATGTTCTATATTGGCCTTAAAACGTCCCGGCAAAGCCTTGTCGATATTGAGGTTTTAGATTCCAAAACAAGTGAGTTTCGACCATTTCCAAGTACGGACCGAAAGCCGAGTAAATGCCGACTGAACGGACGGACATAAATTTTGTTTTTACCGACGGAACGTTGTTTTTTCACCTTAGAACGCCCCGAGTTAAGTAATGGAGTGGCTAGTCTCTTAGGTGTATCGTTTTCCATGTGAAAACATGTGTGTTTCGTCTACTTATAAGTTCGGAACAAATATCGAGTACATAACAAGCCGAATGTCCGGACAAAACCCTGATCCTATTGTTCTAATGCTCTATATGGGCCTTAAAACATCCCAACTAAGCCTTGTCGATCTTGAGGTTTTAGATTCCAAAACAAGTGAGTTTCTTCCATTTCCAAGTTTGGACCGACAACCGAGTAAATGCAGACCGAACGGACGGACATAAATGTCGTTTTTACGGAAGGAACGTTGTTTTTTCACCTTAGAACGCCCCGAGTTAAGTAATGGAGTGGCTAGTCTCTTAGGTTTATCATTTTCCATGCGAAAACATGTGTGTTTCTTCCACTTATAAGTTTGAAACAAAAATCGAGTACATACCAAGCCGAATGTCCAGATAAAACCCCGTTCCCATGGTCCAAATGTTCTATATTGGCCTTAAAACGTCCCGGCTAAGCCTTGTCGATCTTGAGGTTTTAGATTCCAAAACAAGTGAGTTTCGTCCATTTCCAAGTTCGGACCGAAAACCGAGTAAATGCCGACTGAACGGACAGACATAAATCTCGTTTTTACGGACGGAACGTTGTTTTTTAACCTTAGAATGCCCTGAGTTAAGTAATGGAGTGGCTAGTCTCTTGGGTGTATCGTTTTCCATGTGAAAACATGTGTGTTTCGTCTAGTTATAAGTTCGGAACAAAAATCGAGTACATACCAAGCCGAATGTCCGGAGAAAACCCTGTTCCTATGGTTCTAATGCTCTATATTGGCCTTAAAACGTCCCGGCTAAACCTTGTCGATCTTAAGGTTTTAGATTCCAAACCAAGTGAGTTTCTTCCATTTCCAAGTTCGGGCCTAAAACCGAGTAAACGCCGACCGAACGGACGGACATAAATCTCGTTTTTACGGACGAAACGTTGTTTTTTCACCTTAGAACGCCCCGAGTTAAGTAATGGAGTGGCTAGTCTCTTAGGTGTATCGTTTTCCATGTGAAAACATGTGTGTTTCCAACACTTATAAGTTTGAAACAAAAATTGAGTACATACCAAGCCGAATGTCCGGATAAAACCCCGTACCCATGGTCCAAATGTTCTATATTGGCCTTAAAACATCCCGGCTAAGCCTTGTCGATCTTGAGGTTTTAGATTCCAAAACAAGTGAGTTTCATCCATTTCCAAGTTCGGACCGAAAACCGGCTAAATGCCGAACGAACGGCAGGACATAAATCTCGTTTTTACAGACGGAACGTTGTTTTTTCAACTTAGAACGCCCCGAGTTAAGTAATGGAGTGGCTAGTCTCTTAGGTGTATCGTTTTCCATGTGGAAACATGTGTGTTTCCTCCACTTATAAGTTTGGAACAAAAATCGAGTACATACCAAGCCAAATGTCCGAATAAAACCCCGTTCCCATGGTCCAAATGTTCTATATTGGCGTTAAAACGTCCCGGCTAAGCCTTGTCGATCTTGAGGTTTTAGATTCCCAAACAAGTGAGTTTCGTCCATTTCCAAGTTCGAACCGAAAACCGGGTAAATGCCGACCGAACGGACGGGCATAAATTACGTTGTTACAGACGGAACGTTGTTTTTTCAACTTAGAACGCCCCGAGTTAAGTAATGGAGTGGCCAGTCTCTTAGGTGTATCGTTTTCCATGCGAAAACATGTGTGTTTCCTCCACTTATAAGTTTGGAACAAAAATCGAGTACATACCAAGCCAAATGTCCGGATAAAACCCTGTTCCCATGGTCCAAATGTTCTATATTGGCCTTAAAACGTCCCGGCGAAGCCTTGTCGATCTTGAGGTGTTAGATTCCAAAACAAGTGAGTTTCGTCCATTTCCAAGTTCGGACCGAAAACCGAGTAAATGCCGACTGAACGGACAGACATAAATCTCGTTTTTACGGACGGAAAGTTGTTTTTTAACCTTAGAACGCCCTGAGTTAAGTAATGGAGTGGCTAGTCTCTTGGGTGTATCGTTTTCCATGTGAAAACATGTGTGTTTCGTCTACTTAAAAGTTCGGAACAAAAATTGAGTACATACCAAGCCGAATGTCCGGAGAAAACCCTGTTCCTATGGTTCTAATGCTCTATATTGGCCTTAAAACGTCCCGGCTAAACCTTGTCGATCTTAAGGTTTTAGATTCCAAAACAAGTGAGTTTCTTCCATTTCCAAGTTCGGGCCGAAAACCGAGTAAATGCCGACCGAACGGACGGACATAAATCTAGTTTTTACGGACGGAACGTTGTTTTTTCACCTTAGAACGCCCCGAGTTAAGTAATGGAGTGGCTAGTCTCTTAGGTGTATCGTTTTCCATGCGAAAACATGTGTGTTTCGTCCACTTATAAGTTCGGAACAAAAATCAAGTACATACCAAGCCGAATGTCGGGACAAAACCCCGTTCCCAGGGACCAAATTTTCTATATTGGCCTTAAAACGTCCCAACTAAGCCTTGTCGATCTTAAGGTGTTAGATTCCAAAACAAGTGAGTTTCGTCCATTTCCGAGTTCGGACCGAAAACCGAGTAAATGCCGACCGAACGGACAGACATAAATCTTGTTTTTACGGACGGAACGTTGTTTTTCACCTTAGAACGCCCCGAGTTAAGTAATGGAGTGGCTACTCTCTTAGGTGTATCGTTTTCCATGCGAAAACATGTGTGTTTCCTCCACTTATAAGTTTGGAACAAAAATCGAGTACATACCAAGCCAAATGTCCGGATAAAACCCCGTTCCCATGGTCCAAATGTTCTATATTGGCCTTAAAATGTCCCGGCTAAGCCTTGTTGATCTTGAGGTTTTAGATTCCAAAACAAGTGAGTTTCGTCCATTTCAAAGTTCGGACCGAAAACCGAGTAAATGCCCACCGAACGGACGGACATAAATCTCGTTTTTACGGACGGAACGTTGTTTTTTCACCTTATAATGCCCCGAGTTAAGTAATGGAGTGGCTAGTCTCTTAGGTGTATCGTTTTCCATGCGAAAACATGTGTGTTTCCTCCACTTATAAGTTTGAAACAAAAATCGAGTACATACCAAGCCGAATGTCCGGATAAAACCCCGTTCCCATGGTCCAAATGTTCTATATTGGCCTTAAAACGTCCCGGCTAAGCCTTTTCGATCTTGAAGTTTTAGATTCCAAAACAAGTGAGTTTCATCCATTTCCAAATTCGGACCGAAAACCGGGTAAATGCCGACAGAACGGACGGACATAAATCTCGTTGTTACAGACGGAACGTTGTTTTTTCAACTTAGAACGCCCCGAGTTAAGTAATGGAGTGGCTAGTCTCTTAGGTGTATCGTTTTCCATGCGAAAACATGTGTGTTTCCTCCACTTATAAGTTCGGAACAAAAATCGAGTACATACCAAGCCGAATGTCCGGAGAAAACCCTGTTCCTACGGTTCTAATGCTCTATATTGGCCTCAAAACATCCCAACTAAGCCTTGTCGATCTTGAGGTTTTAGATTCCAAAACAAGTGAGTTTCTTCCATTTCCGAGTTTGGACCGAAAACCGAGTAAATGCCGACCGAACGGACGGACATAAATCTCGTTTTTACGGAAGAAACGTTGTTTTTTCACCTTAGAACGCCCTGAGTTAAGTAATGGAGTGGCTAGTCTCTTAGGTGTATCGTTTTCCATGCGAAAACATGTGTGCTTCGTCCACTTATAAGTTCGGAACAAACATCGAGTACATACCAAGCCGAATGTCCGGACAAAACCCTGTTCCTATGGTTCTAATGCTCTGTATTGGCCTTGAAACGTCCCGGATAAGCCTTGTCGATCTTGAGGTTTTAGATTCCAAAACAAGTGAGTTTCTTCCATTTCCAAGTTCGGGCCGAAAACCGAGTAAATCCAGACCGAACGGAGGACATAAATGTCGTTTTTACGGACGGAACATTGTTTTTTCACCTTAGAACGCCCCGAGTTAAGTAATGTAGTGGCTAGTCTCTTAGGTGTATCGTTTTCCATGCGAAAACATGTGTGTTTCCTCCACTTATAAGTTTGAAACAAAAATCGAGTACATACCAAGCCGAATGTCCGGATAAAACCCCGTTCCCATGGTCCAAATGTTCTATATTGGCCTTAAAACGTCCCGGCTAAGCCTTGTCGATCTTGAGGTTTTAGATTCCAAAACAAGTGAGTTTCGTCCATTTCCAAGTTCGGACCGAAAACGAGTAAATGCCGACTGAACGGACGGACATAAATCTCGTTTTTACGGACGGAAAGTTGTTTTTTAACCTTAGAACGCCCTGAGTTAAGTAATGGAGTGGCTAGTCTCTTGGGTGTATCGTTTTCCATGTGAAAACATGTGTGTTTCGTCTACTTAAAAGTTCGGAACAAAAATTGAGTACATACCAAGCCGAATGTCCGGAGAAAACCCTGTTCCTATGGTTCTAATGCTCTATATTGGCCTTAAAACGTCCCGGCTAAACCTTGTCGATCTTAAGGTTTTAGATTCCAAAACAAGTGAGTTTCTTCCATTTCCAAGTTCGGGCCGAAAACCGAGTAAATGCCGACCGAACGGACGGACATAAATCTAGTTTTTACGGACGGAACGTTGTTTTTTCACCTTAGAACGCCCCGAGTTAAGTAATGGAGTGGCTAGTCTCTTAGGTGTATCGTTTTCCATGCGAAAACATGTGTGTTTCGTCCACTTATAAGTTCGGAACAAAAATCAAGTACATACCAAGCCGAATGTCGGGACAAAACCCCGTTCCCAGGGACCAAATTTTCTATATTGGCCTTAAAACGTCCCAACTAAGCCTTGTCGATCTTAAGGTGTTAGATTCCAAAACAAGTGAGTTTCGTCCATTTCCGAGTTCGGACCGAAAACCGAGTAAATGCCGACCGAACGGACAGACATAAATCTTGTTTTTACGGACGGAACGTTGTTTTTCACCTTAGAACGCCCCGAGTTAAGTAATGGAGTGGCTACTCTCTTAGGTGTATCGTTTTCCATGCGAAAACATGTGTGTTTCCTCCACTTATAAGTTTGGAACAAAAATCGAGTACATACCAAGCCAAATGTCCGGATAAAACCCCGTTCCCATGGTCCAAATGTTCTATATTGGCCTTAAAATGTCCCGGCTAAGCCTTGTTGATCTTGAGGTTTTAGATTCCAAAACAAGTGAGTTTCGTCCATATCCAAGTTCACACCGAAAGTCGAGTAAATGCCGACTGAACGGACGGACATAACTTTCGTTTTTACCGACGGAACGTTGTTTTTCACCTTAGAACGCCCCGAGTTAAGTAATGGAGTGGCTAGTCTCTTAGGTGTATCATTTTCCATGCGAAAACACGTGTGTTTCGTCCACTTATAAGTTTGGAACAAAAATCGAGTACATACCAAGCCGAATGTCTGGACAAAACCCTGTTCCCATGGTCCCAATGTTCTATATTGGGCTTAAAACGTCCCGGCTAAGCCTTGTCGATCTTGAGGTTTTAGATTCCAAAACAAGTGAGTTTTGTCCATTTCCAAGTTCGGACCGAAAACCGAGTAAATACCGACCGAACGGACGGACATAAATCTCGTTTTTACCGATGGAACGTTGTTTTTTCACCTTAGAACGCACCGAGTTAAGTAATGGAGTGGCTAGTCTCTTACGTGTATCGTTTTCCATGCGAAAACATGTGTGTTTCCTCCACTTATAAGTTTGAAACAAAAATCGAGTACATACCAAGCCGAATGTCCGGATAAAACCCCGTTCCCATGGTCCAAATGTTCTATATTGGCCTTAAAACGTCCCGGCTAAGCCTTTTCGATCTTGAAGTTTTAGATTCCAAAACAAGTGAGTTTCATCCATTTCCAAATTCGGACCGAAAACCGGGTAAATGCCGACAGAACGGACGGACATAAATCTCGTTGTTACAGACGGAACGTTGTTTTTTCAACTTAGAACGCCCCGAGTTAAGTAATGGAGTGGCTAGTCTCTTAGGTGTATCGTTTTCCATGCGAAAACATGTGTGTTTCCTCCACTTATAAGTTTGGAACAAATATCGAGTACATACCAAGCCAAATGTCCGGATAAAACCCCGTTCCCATGGTCCAAATGTTCTATATTGGCCTTAAAACGTCCCGGCTAAGTCTTGTCGATCTTGAGGTTTTAGATTCCCAAACAAGTGAGTTTCGTCCAATTCCAAGTTCGGACCGAAAACCGAGTAAATGCCGACCGAACGGACGGACATAAATCTCGTTTTTACGGACGGAACGTTGTTTTTTCACCTTAGAATGCCCCGAGTTAAGTAATGGAGTGGCTAGTCTCTTAGGTGTATCGTTTTCCATGTGAAAACATGTGTGTTTCGTCTATCTATAAGTTCGGAACAAAAATCGAGTACATACCAAGCCAAATGTTCGGAGAAAACCCTGTTCCTATGGTTCTAATGCTCTATATTGGCCTTAAAACGTCCCAGCTAAGCCTTGTCGATCTTGAGGTTTTAGATTCCAAAACAAGTGAGTTTCGTCCATTTCCAAGTTCGGACCGAAAACCGAGTAAATGCCGACTGAACGGACGGACATAAATCTCGTTTTTACGAACAGAACGTTGTTTTTTAACCTTTAAACACCCCGAGTTAAGTAACGGAGTGGCTAGTCTCTTCGGTGTATCGTTTTCCATGCGAAAACATGTGTGTTTCGTCCACTTATAAGTTCGGAACAAAAATCAAGTACATACCAAGCCGAATGTCGGGACAAAACCCCGTCCCCATGGACCAAATGTTCAATATTGACCTTAAAACGTCCCGGCTAAGCCTTGTCGATCTTGAGGTGTTAGATTCCAAAACAAGTGAGTTTCGTCCATTTCCAAGTTCGGACCGAAAACCGAGTAAATGTCGACCGAATGGACGGACATAAATCTCGTTTTTACGGACGAAACGTTGTTTTTTCACCTTAGAACGCTTTGAGTTAAGTAATGGAGTGGCTAGTCTCTTAGGTGTATCGTTTTCCATGAGAAAACATGTGTGTTTCGTCCACTTATAAGTTCGGAACAAAAATCAGGTACATACCAAGCCGAATGTCCGGAGAAAACGCTGTTCCTATGGTTCTAATGCTCTATATTGGCCTTAAAATGTCCCAGCTAAGCTTTGTCGATCTTGAGGTGTTAGATTCCAAAACAGGTGAGTTTCGTCCATTTCCAAGTTCGAACCGAAAACCGAGTAAATGCCGACCGAACGGACGGACATAAATCTCGTTGTTACAGACGGAACGTTATTTTTTCACCTTAGAACGCTTTGAGTTAAGTAATGGAGTGGCTAGTCTCTTAGGTGTATCGTTTTCCATGCGAAAACATGTGTGTTTAGTCCACTTATAAGTTCGGAACAAAAATCAAGTACATACCAAGCCGAATGTCGGGACAAAACCCCGTTCCCATGGACAAAATGTTCTATATTGACCTTAAAACGTCCTGGCTAAGCCTTGTCGATCTTGAGGTGTTAGATTCCAAAACAAGTGAGTTTCGTCCATTTCCAAGTTCGGACCAAAAACCGAGTAAATGCTGACCGAACGGACGGACATAAATCTCGTTTTTACGGACGAAACGTTGTTTTTTCACCTTAGAACGCCCTGAGTTAAGTAATGGAGTGGCTAGTCTCTTAGGTGTATCGTTTTCCATGCGAAAACATGTTTATTTCGTCCACTTATAAGTTCGGAACAAAAATCGAGTACATACCAAGCCGAATGTCCGGAGAAAACCCTGTTCCTATGGTTCTAATGCTCTATATTGGCCTTAAAACGTCCCGGCTAAGCCTTGTCGATCTTGAGGTTTTAGATTCCAAAACAAGTAAGTTTCTTCCATTTCCAAGTTCGGGCCGAAAACCGAGTAAATGCCGACCGAACGGACGGACATAAATCTCGTTTTTACGGACGGAACGTTGTTTTTTCACCTTAGAACGCTTTGAGTTAAGTAATGGAGTGGCTAGTCTCTTAGGTGTATAGTTTTCCATGCGAAAACATGTGTGTTTCCTCCACTTATAAGTTTGAAACAAAAATCGAGTACATACCAAGCCGAATGTCCGGATAAAACCCCGTTCCCATGGTCCAAATGTTCTATATTGGTCTTAAAACGTCCCGGCTAAGCCTTGTCGATCTTGAGGTTTTAGATTCCAAAACAAGTGAGTTTCGTCCATTTCCAAGTTCGGACCGAAAACCGAGTAAATGCCGACTGAACGAACGGACATAAATCTCATTTTTACGGACGGAACGTTGTTTTTTAACCTTAGAACGCCCTGAGTTAAGTAATGGAATGGTTAGTCTCTTAGGTGTATCGTTTTCCATGCGAAAACATATGTGTTTCGTCCACTTATAAGTTCGGAACAAAAATCAAGTACATACCAAGCCGAATGTCGGGACAAAACCCCGTTCCCAGGGACCAAATTTTCTATATTGGACTTAAAACGTCCCAACTAAGCCTTGTCGATCTTAAGGTGTTAGATTCCAAAACAAGTGAGTTTCGTCCATTTCCGAGTTCGGATCGAAAACCGAGTAAATGCCGACCGAACGGACAGACATAAATCTTGTTTTTACGGACGAAACGTTGTTTTTCACCTTAGAACGCCAAGAGTTAAGTAATGGAGTGGCTACTCTCTTAGGTGTATCGTTTTCCATGGGAAAACATGTGTGTTTCCTCCACTTATAAGTTTGGAACAAAAATCGAGTACATACCAAGCCAAATGTCCGGATAAAACCCCGTTCCCATGGTCCAAATGTTCTATATTGGCCTTTAAAGGTCCCGGCTAAGCCTTGTCGATCTTGAGGTTTTAGATTCCAAAACAAGTGAGTTTCGTCCATTTCAAAGTTCGGACCGAAAACCGAGTAAATGCCGACTGAACGGACGGACATAAATCTCGTTTTTACGGACGGAACGTTGTTTTTTCTCCTTAGAACGCCCCGAGTTAAGTAATGGAGTGGCTAGTCTCTTAGGTGTATCGTTTTCCATGCGAAAACATGTGTGTTTCCTCCACTTATAAGTTTGAAACAAAAATCGAGTACATACCAAGCCGAATTTCCGGATAAAACCCCGTTCCCATGGTCCAAATGTTCTATATTGGCCTTAAAACGTCCCGGCTAAGCCTTGTCGATCTTGAGGTTTTAGATTCCAAAACAAGTGAGTTTCATCCATTTCCAAGTTTGGACCGAAAACCGGGTAAATGCCGAACGAACGGCCGGACATAAATCTCGTTGTTACAGACGGAACGTTGTTTTTTCAACTTAGAACGCCCCGAGTTAAGTAATGGAGTGGCTAGTCTTTTAGGTGTATCGTTTTCCATGCGGAAACATGTGTGTTTCCTCCACTTATAAGTTTGGAACAAAAATCGAGTACATACCAAGACAAATGTCCGAATAAAACCCCGTTCAAATGGTCCAAATGTTCTATATTGGCCTTAAAACGTCCTGGCTAAGCCTTGTCGATCTTGAGGTTTTAGATTCCCAAACAAGTGAGTTTCGTCCATTTTCAAGTTCGAACCAAAAACCGGGTAAATGCCGACCGAACGGACGGGCATAAATTACGTTGTTACAGACGGAACGTTGTTTTTTCAACTTAGAACGCCCCGAGTTAAGTAATGGAGTGGCCAGTCTCTTAGGTGTATCATTTTCCATGCGAAAACATGTGTGTTTCCTCCACTTATAAGTTTGGAACAAAAATCGAGTACATACCAAGCCAAATGTCCGGATAAAACCCTGTTCCAATGGTCCAAATGTTCTATATTGGCCTTAAAACGTCCCGGGTAAGCCTTGTCGATCTTGAGGTTTTAGATTCCACAACAAGTGAGTTTCGTCCATTACCAAGTTCGGACCGAAAACCGGGTAAATGCCGACCGAACGGACAGACATAAATCTCGTTGTTACAGACGGAACGTTATTTTTTGAACTTAGAACGCCCCGAGTTAAGTAATGGAGTCGCTAGTCTCTTAGGTGTATCGTTTTCCATGCGAAAACATGTGTGTTTCCTCCACTTATAAGTTTGGAAAAAAAATCGAGTACATACCAAGCGAAATGTCCGGATAAAACCCCGTTCTCATGGTCCAAATGTTCTATATTGGCCTTAAAACGTCCCGGCTAAGCCTTGTCGATCTTGAGGTTTTAGATTCCAAAACAAGTGAGTTTCGTCCATTTCCAAGTTCGGACCGAAAACCGAGTAAATGCCGACTGAACGGACAGACATAAATCTCGTTTTTACGGACGGAACGTTATTTTTTAACCTTAGAACGCCCTGAGTTAAGTAATGGAATGGCTAGTATCTTAGGTGTATCGTTTTCCATGCGAAAACATGCGTGTTTCGTCCACTTATAAGTTCGGAACAAAAATCAAGTACAAACCAAGCCGAATGTCGGGACAAAACCCCGTTCCCAGGGACCAAATTTTCTATATTGGCCTTAAAACGTCCCAACTAAGCCTTGTCGATCTTAAGGTGTTAGATTCCAAAACAAGTGAGTTTCGTCCATTTCCGAGTTCGGACCGAAAACCGAGTAAATGCCGACCGAACGGACAGACTTAAATCTTGTTTTTACGGACGGAACGTTGTTTTTCAACTTAGAACGCCCCGAGTTAAGTAATGGAGTGGCTACTCTCTTAGGTGTATCGTTTTCCATGGGAAAACATGTGTGTTTCCTCCACTTATAAGTTTGGAACAAAAATCGAGTACATACCAAGCCAAATGTCTGGATAAAACCCCGTTCCCATGGTCCAAATGTTCTATATTGGCCTTAAAACGTCCCGGCTAAGCCTTGTCGATCTTGAGGTTTTAGACTCCAAAACAAGTGAGTTTCGTCCATTTCAAAGTTCGGACCGAAAACCGAGTAAATGCCGACCGAACGGACGGATATAAATCTCGTTTTTACGGACGAAACGTTGTTTTTTCACCTTAGAACGCCCCGAGTTAAGTAATGGAGTGGCTAGTCTCTTAGGTGTATCGTTATCCATGCGAAAACATGTGTGTTTCCTCCACTTATAAGTTTGAAACAAAAATCGAGTACATACCAAGCCGAATTTCCGGATAAAACCCCGTTCCCATGGTCCAAATGTTCTATATTGGCCTTAAAACGTCCCGGCTAAGCCTTGTCGATCTTGAGGTTTTAGATTCCAAAACAAGTGAGTTTCATCCATTTCCAAGTTCGGACCGAAAACCGGGTAAATGCCGAATGAACGGCCGGACATAAATCTCGTTTTTACAGACGGAACGTTGTTTTTTCAACTTAGAACTCCCCGAGTTAAGTAATGGAGTGGCTAGTCTCTTAGGTGTATCGTTTTCCATGTGGAAACATGTGTGTTTCGTCCACTTATAAGTTTGGAACAAAAATCGAGTACATACCAAGCCAAATGTCCGAATAAAACCCCGTTCCCATGGTCCAAATGTTCTATATTGGCCTTAAAACGTCCCGGCTAAGCCTTGTCGATCTTGAGGTTTTAGATTCCCAAACAAGTGAGTTTCGTCCATTTCCAAGTTCGAACCGAAAACCGGGTAAATGCCGACCGAACGGACGGGCATAAATTACGTTGTTACAGACGGAACGTTGTTTTTTCAACTTAGAACGCCCCGAGTTAAGTAATGGAGTGGCCAGTCTCTTAGGTGTATCGTTTTCCATGCGAAAACATGTGTGTTTCCTCCACTTATAAGTTTGGAACAAAAATCGAGTACATACCAAGCCAAATGTCCGGATAAAACCCTGTTCCCATGGTCCAAATGTTCTATATTGGCCTTAAAACGTCCCGGCTAAGCCTTGTCGATCTTGAGGTTTTAGATTCCACAACAAGTGAGTTTCGTCCATTACCAAGTTCGGACCGAAAACCGGGTAAATGCCGACCGAACGGACGGACATAAATCTCGTTGTTACAGACGGAACGTTGTTTTTTCAACTTAGAACGCCCCGAGTTAAGTAATGGAGTCGCTAGTCTCTTAGGTGTATCGTTTTCCATGCGAAAACATGTGTGTTTCCTCCACTTATAAGTTTGAAACAAAAATCGAGTACATACCAAGCCGAATTTCCGGATAAAACCCCGTTCCCATGGTCCAAATGTTCTATATTGGCCTTAAAACGTCCCGGCTAAGCCTTGTCGATCTTGAGGTTTTAGATTCCAAAACAAGTGAGTTTCATCCATTTCCAAGTTCGGACCGAAAACCGAGTAAATGCCGACCGAACGGACGGACATAATTCTCGTTGTTATAGACGGAACGTTGTTTTTTCAACTTAGAACGCCCCGAGTTAAGTAATGGAGTGGATACTCTCTTAGGTGTATCGTTTTCCATGGGAAAACATGTGTGTTTCCTCCACTTATAAGTTTGGAACAAAAATCGAGTACATACCAAGCCAAATGTCCGGATAAAACCCCGTTCCCATGGTCCAAATGTTCTATATTGGCCTCAAAACGTCCCGGCTAAGCCTTGTCGATCTTGAGGTTTTAGATTCCAAAACAAGTGAGTTTCGTCCATTTCAAAGTTCGGACCGAAAACCGAGTAAATGCCGACCGAACGGACGGACATAAATCTCGTTTTTACGGACGGAACGTTGTTTTTTCACCTTAGAACGCTTTGAGTTAAGTAATGGAGTGGCTAGTCTCTTAGGTGTATAGTTTTCCATGCGAAAACATGTGTGTTTCCTCCACTTATAAGTTTGAAACAAAAATCGAGTACATACCAAGCCGAATGTCCGGATAAAACCCCGTTCCCATGGTCCAAATGTTCTATATTGGTCTTAAAACGTCCCGGCTAAGCCTTGTCGATCTTGAGGTTTTAGATTCCAAAACAAGTGAGTTTCGTCCATTTCCAAGTTCGGACCGAAAACCGAGTAAATGCCGACTGAACGAACGGACATAAATCTCATTTTTACGGACGGAACGTTGTTTTTTAACCTTAGAACGCCCTGAGTTAAGTAATGGAATGGTTAGTCTCTTAGGTGTATCGTTTTCCATGCGAAAACATATGTGTTTCGTCCACTTATAAGTTCGGAACAAAAATCAAGTACATACCAAGCCGAATGTCGGGACAAAACCCCGTTCCCAGGGACCAAATTTTCTATATTGGACTTAAAACGTCCCAACTAAGCCTTGTCGATCTTAAGGTGTTAGATTCCAAAACAAGTGAGTTTCGTCCATTTCCGAGTTCGGATCGAAAACCGAGTAAATGCCGACCGAACGGACAGACATAAATCTTGTTTTTACGGACGAAACGTTGTTTTTCACCTTAGAACGCCAAGAGTTAAGTAATGGAGTGGCTACTCTCTTAGGTGTATCGTTTTCCATGGGAAAACATGTGTGTTTCCTCCACTTATAAGTTTGGAACAAAAATCGAGTACAAACCAAGCCAAATGTCCGGATAAAACCCCGTTCCCATGGTCCAAATGTTCTATATTGGCCTTTAAAGGTCCCGGCTAAGCCTTGTCGATCTTGAGGTTTTAGATTCCAAAACAAGTGAGTTTCGTCCATTTCAAAGTTCGGACCGAAAACCGAGTAAATGCCGACTGAACGGACGGACATAAATCTCGTTTTTACGGACGGAACGTTGTTTTTTCACCTTAGAACGCCCCGAGTTAAGTAATGGAGTGGCTAGTCTCTTAGGTGTATCGTTTTCCATGCGAAAACATGTGTGTTTCCTCCACTTATAAGTTTGAAACAAAAATCGAGTACATACCAAGCCGAATTTCCGGATAAAACCCCATTCCCATGGTCCAAATGTTCTATATTGGCCTTAAAACGTCCCGGCTAAGCCTTGTCGATCTTGAGGTTTTAGATTCCAAAACAAGTGAGTTTCATCCATTTCCAAGTTTGGACCGAAAACCGGGTAAATGCCGAACGAACGGCCGGACATAAATCTCGTTGTTACAGACGGAACGTTGTTTTTTCAACTTAGAACGCCCAGAGTTAAGTAATGGAGTGGCTAGTCTTTTAGGTGTATCGTTTTCCATGCGGAAACATGTGTGTTTCCTCCACTTATAAGTTTGGAACAAAAATCGAGTACATACCAAGCCAAATGTCCGAATAAAATCCCGTTCAAATGGTCCAAATGTTCTATATTGGCCTTAAAACGTCCTGGCTAAGCCTTGTCGATCTTGAGGTTTTAGATTCCCAAACAAGTGAGTTTCGTCCATTTCCAAGTTCGAACCAAAAACCGGGTAAATGCCGACCGAACGGACGGGCATAAATTACGTTGTTACAGACGGAACGTTGTTTTTTCAACTTAGAACGCCCCGAGTTAAGTAATGGAGTGGCCAGTCTCTTAGGTGTATCATTTTCCATGCGAAAACATGTGTGTTTCCTCCACTTATAAGTTTGGAACAAAAATCGAGTACATACCAAGCCAAATGTCCGGATAAAACCCTGTTCCCATGGTCCAAATGTTTTATATTGGCCTTAAAACGTCCCGGGTAAGCCTTGTCGATCTTGAGGTTTTAGATTCCACAACAAGTGAGTTTCGTCCATTACCAAGTTCGGACCGAAAACCGGGTAAATGCCGACCGAACGGACGGACATAAATCTCGTTGTTACAGACGGAACGTTGTTTTTTGAACTTAGAACGCCCCGAGTTAAGTAATGGAGTCGCGAGTCTCTTAGGTGTATCGTTTTCCATGCGAAAACATGTGTGTTTCCTCCACTTATAAGTTTGGAAAAAAAATCGAGTACATACCAAGCGAAATGTCCGGATAAAACCCCGTTCTCAGGGTCCAAATGTTCTATATTGGCCTTAAAACGTCCCGGCTAAGCCTTGTCGATCTTGAGGTTTTAGATTCCAAAACAAGTGAGTTTCGTCCATTTCCAAGTTCGGACCGAAAACCGAGTAAATGCCGACTGAACGGACAGACATAAATCTCGTTTTTACGGACGGAACGTGGTTTTTTAACCTTAGAACGCCCTGAGTTAAGTAATGGAATGGCTAGTATCTTAGGTGTATCGTTTTCCATGCGAAAACATGTGTGTTTCGTCCACTTATAAGTTCGGAACAAAAATCAAGTACAAACCAAGCCGAATGTCGGGACAAAACCCCGTTCCCAGGGACCAAATTTTCTATATTGGCCTTAAAACGTCCCAACTAAGCCTTGTCGATCTTAAGGTGTTAGATTCCAAAACAAGTGAGTTTCGTCCATTTCCGAGTTCGGACCGAAAACCGAGTAAATGCCGACCGAACGGACAGACTTAAATCTTGTTTTTACGGACGGAACGTTGTTTTTCAACTTAGAACGCCCCGAGTTAAGTAATGGAGTGGCTACTCTCTTAGGTGTATCGTTTTCCATGGGAAAACATGTGTGTTTCCTCCACTTATAAGTTTGGAACAAAAATCGAGTACATACCAAGCCAAATGTCCGGATAAAACCCCGTTCCCATGGTCCAAATGTTCTATATTGGCCTTAAAACGTCCCGGCTAAGCCTTGTCGATCTTGAGGTTTTAGACTCCAAAACAAGTGAGTTTCGTCCATTTCAAAGTTCGGACCGAAAACCGAGTAAATGCCGACCGAACGGACGGATATAAATCTCGTTTTTACGGACGGAACGTTGTTTTTTCACCTTAGAACGCCCCGAGTTAAGTAATGGAGTGGCTAGTCTCTTAGGTGTATTGTTATCCATGCGAAAACATGTGTGTTTCCTCCACTTATAAGTTTGAAACAAAAATCGAGTACATACCAAGCCGAATTTCCGGATAAAACCCCGTTCCCATGGTCCAAATGTTCTATATTGGCCTTAAAACGTCCCGGCTAAGCCTTGTCGATCTTGAGGTTTTAGATTCCAAAACAAGTGAGTTTCATCCATTTCCAAGTTCGGACCGAAAACCGGGTAAATGCCGAACGAACGGCCGGACATAAATCTCGTTTTTACAGACGGAACGTTGTTTTTTCAACTTAGAACGCCCCGAGTTAAGTAATGGAGTGGCTAGTCTCTTAGGTGTATCGTTTTCCATGTGGAAACATGTGTGTTTCCTCCACTTATAAGTTTGGAACAAAAATCGAGTACATACCAAGCCAAATGTCCGAATAAAACCCCGTTCCCATGGTCCAAATGTTCTATATTGGCCTTAAAACGTCCCGGCTAAGCCTTGTCGATCTTGAGGTTTTAGATTCCCAAACAAGTGAGTTTCGTCCATTTCCAAGTTCGAACCGAAAATCGGGTAAATGCCGACCGAACGGACGGGCATAAATTACGTTGTTACAGACGGAACGTTGTTTTTTCAACTTAGAACGCCCCGAGTTAAGTAATGGAGTGGCCAGTCTCTTAGGTGTATCGTTTTCCATGCGAAAACATGTGTGTTTCCTCCACTTATAAGTTTGGAACAAAAATCGAGTACATACCAAGCCAAATGTCCGGATAAAACCCTGTTCCCATGGTCCAAATGTTCTATATTGGCCTTAAAACGTCCCGGCTAAGCCTTGTCGATCTTGAGGTTTTAGATTCCACAACAAGTGAGTTTCGTCCATTACCAAGTTCGGACCGAAAACCGGGTAAATGCCGACCGAACGGACGGACATAAATCTCGTTGTTACAGACGGAACGTTGTTTTTTCAACTTAGAACGCCCCGAGTTAAGTAATGGAGTCGCTAGTCTCTTAGGTGTATCGTTTTCCATGCGAAAACATGTGTGTTTCCTCCACTTATAAGTTTGAAACAAAAATCGAGTACATACCAAACCGAATTTCCGGATAAAACCCCGTTCCCATGGTCCAAATGTTCTATATTGGCCTTAAAACGTCCCGGCTAAGCCTTGTCGATCTTGAGGTTTTAGATTCCAAAACAAGTGAGTTTCATCCATTTCCAAGTTCGGACCGAAAACCGAGTAAATGCCGACCGAACGGACGGACATAAATCTCGTTGTTATAGACGGAACGTTGTTTTTTCAACTTAGAACGCCCCGAGTTAAGTAATGGAGTGGATACTCTCTTAGGTGTATCGTTTTCCATGGGAAAACATGTGTGTTTCCTCCACTTATAAGTTTGGAACAAAAATCGAGTACATACCAAGCCAAATGTCCGGATAAAACCCCGTTCCCATGGTCCAAATGTTCTATATTGGCCTCAAAACGTCCCGGCTAAGCCTTGTCGATCTTGAGGTTTTAGATTCCAAAACAAGTGAGTTTCGTCCATTTCAAAGTTCGGACCGAAAACCGAGTAAATGCCGACCGAACGGACGGATATAAATCTCGTTTTTACGGACGGAACGTTGTTTTTTCACCTTAGAACTCACCGAGTTAAGTAATGGAGTGGCTAGTCTCTTAGGTGTATCGTTTTCCATGCGAAAACATGTGTGTTTCCTCCACTTATAAGTTTGAAACAAAAATCGAGTAAATACCAAGCCGAATTTCCGGATAAAACCCCGTTCCCATGGTCCAAATGTTCTATATTGGCCTTAAAACGTCCCGGCTAAGCCTTGTCGATCTTGAGGTTTTAGATTCCAAAACAAGTGAGTTTCATCCATTTCCAAGTTCGGACCGAAAACCGAGTAAATGCCGACCGAACGGACGGACATAAATCTCGTTGTTATAGACGGAACGTTGTTTTTTCAACTTAGAACGCCCCGAGTTAAGTAATGGAGTGGCTAGTCTCTTAGGTGTATCGTTTTCCATGCGAAAACATGTGTGTTTCCTCCACTTATAAGTTTGGAACAAAAATCGAGTACATACCAAGCCAAATGTCCGAATAAAACCCCGTTCCCATGGTCCAAATGTTCTATATTTTCCTTAAAACGTCCCGGCTAGGCCTTGTCGATCTTGAGGTTTTAGATTCCCAAACAAGTGAGTTTCATCCATTTCCAAGTTCGGACCGAAAACCGAGTAAATGCCGACCGAACGGACGGATATAAATCTCGTTTTTACGGACGGAACGTTGTTTTTTCACCTTAGAATGCCCCGAGTTAAGTAATAGAGTGGCTAGTCTCTTAGGTGTATCGTTTTCCTTGTGAAAACATGTGTGTTTCGTCTACTTATAAGTTCGGAACAAAAATCGAGTACATACCAAGCCAATTGTTCGGAGAAAACCCTGTTCCTATGGTTCTAATGCTCTATATTGGCCTTAAAACGTCCCAGCTAAGCCTTGTCGATCTTGAGGTTTTAGATTCCAAAACAAGTGAGTTTCATCCATTTCCAAGTTCGGACCGAAAATCGGGTAAATGCCGACCGAACGGACGGGCATAAATCTCGTTGTTACAGACGGAACGTTGTTTTTTCAACTTAGAACGCCCCGAGTTAAGTAATGGAGTGGCTAGTCTCTTAGGTGTATCGTTTTCCATGCGAAAACATGTGTGTTTCCTCCACTTATAAGTTTGGAACAAAAATCGAGTACATACCAAGCGAAATGTCCGGATAAAACCCCGTTCCCATGGTCCAAATGTTCTATATTGGCCTTAAAACGTCCCGGCTAAGCCTTGTCGATCTTGAGGTTTTAGATTCCAAAACAAGTGAGTTTCGTCCATTTCCAAGTTCGGACCGAAAACCGAGTAAATGCCGACTGAACGGACGGACATAAATCTCGTTTTTACGGACAGAATGTTGTTTTTTAACCTTAGAACGCCCCGAGTTAAGTAATGGAGTGGCTAGTCTCTTCGATGTATCGTTTTCCATGCGAAAACATGTGTGTTTCGTCCACTTATAAGTTTGGAACAAAAATCGAGTACATACCAAGCCGAATGTCCGGAGAAAACGCTGTTCCTATGGTTCTAATGCTCTATATTGACCTTAAAATGTCCCAGCTAAGCCTTGTCGATCTTGAGGTGTTAGATTCCAAAACAAGTGAGTTTCGTCCATTTCCAAGTTCGGACCGAAAACCGAGTAAATGCCGACCGAACGGACGGACATAAATCTCTTTTTTACGGACGAAACGTTGTTTTTTCACCTTAGAACGCTTTGAGTTAAGTAATGGAGTGTCTAGTCTCTTAGGTGTAGCGTTTTCCATGCGAAAACATGTGTGTTTCGTCAACTTATAAGTTCGGAACAAAAATCAAGTACATACCAAGCCGAATGTCGGGACAAAACCCCGTTCCCATGGACCAAATATTCTATATTGACCTTAAAACGTCTCGGCTAAGCCTTGTCGATCTTGAGGTTTTAGATTCCAAAACAAGTGAGTTTCGTCCATTTCCAAGTTCGGACCGAAAACCGAGTAAATGCCGACCGAACGGACGGACATAAATCTCGTTGTTATAGACGGAACGTTGTTTTTTCAACTTAGAACGCCCCGAGTTAAGTAATGGAGTGGCTATTCTCTTAGGTGTATCGTTTTCCATGCGAAAACATGTGTGTTTCCTCCACTTATAAGTTTGAAACAAAAATCGAGTACATACCAAGCCGAATTTCCGGATAAAACCCCGTTCCCATGGTCCAAATGTTCTATATTGGCCTTAAAACGTCCCGGCTAAGCCTTGTCGATCTTGAGGTTTTAGATTCCAAAACAAGTGAGTTTCGTCCATTTCCAAGTTCGGACCGAAAACCGGGTAAATGCCGACCGAACGGACGGACATAAATCTCGTTGTTACAGACGGAACGTTGTATTTTCAACTTAGAACGCCCCGAGTTAAGTAATGGAGTGGCTATTCTCTTAGGTGTATCGTTTTCCATGCGAAAACATGTGTGTTTCCTCCACTTATAAGTTTGAAACAAAAATCGAGTACATACCAAGCCGAATTTCCGGATAAAACCCCGTTCCCATGGTCCAAATGTTCTATATTGGCCTTAAAACGTCCCGGCTAAGCCTTGTCGATCTTGAGGTTTTAGATTCCAAAACAAGTGAGTTTCATCCATTTCCAAGTTCGGACCGAAAACCGAGTAAATGCCGACCGAACGGACGGACATAAATCTCGTTGTTATAGACGGAACGTTGTTTTTTCAACTTAGAACGCCCCGAGTTAAGTAATGGAGTGGCTAGTCTCTTAGGTGTATCGTTTTCCATGCGAAAACATGTGTGTTTCCTCCACTTATAAGTTTGGAACAAAAATCGAGTACATACCAAGCCAAATGTCCGAATAAAACCCCGTTCCCATGGTCCAAATGTTCTATATTTTCCTTAAAACGTCCCGGCTAAGCCTTGTCGATCTTGAGGTTTTAGATTCCCAAACAAGTGAGTTTCGTCCATTTCCAAGTTCGGACCGAAAACCGAGTAAATGCCGACCGAACGGACGGATATAAATCTCGTTTTTACGGACGGAACGTTGTTTTTTCACCTTAGAATGCCCCGAGTTAAGTAATAGAGTGGCTAGTCTCTTAGGTGTATCGTTTTCCTTGTGAAAACATGTGTGTTTCGTCTACTTATAAGTTCGGAACAAAAATCGAGTACATACCAAGCCAATTGTTCGGAGAAAACCCTGTTCCTATAGTTCTAATGCTCTATATTGGCCTTAAAACGTCCCAGCTAAGCCTTGTCGATCTTGAGGTTTTAGATTCCAAAACAAGTGAGTTTCATCCATTTCCAAGTTCGGACCGAAAATCGGGTAAATGCCGACCGAACGGACGGGCATAAATCTCGTTGTTACAGACGGAACGTTGTTTTTTCAACTTAGAACGCCCCGAGTTAAGTAATGGAGTGGCTAGTCTCTTAGGTGTATCGTTTTCCATGCGAAAACATGTGTGTTTCCTCCACTTATAAGTTTGGAACAAAAATCGAGTACAAACCAAGCGAAATGTCCGGATAAAACCCCGTTCCCATGGTCCAAATGTTCTATATTGGCCTTAAAACATCCCCGCTAAGCCTTATCGATCTTGAGGTTTTAGATTCCAAAACAAGTGACTTTCGTCCATTTCCAAGTTCGGACCAAAAATCGAGTAAATGCCGACCGAACGGACGGATATAAATCTCGTTTTTACTGACGGAACGTTGTTTTTTAACCTTAGAACGCCCCGAGTTAAGTAATGGAGTGGCTAGTCTCTTCGGTGTATCGTTTTCCATGCAAAAACATGTGTGTTTCGTCGACTTATAAGTTCGGAACGAAAATCGAGTACATACCAAGCCGAATGTCCGGAGAAAACGTTGTTCCTATGGTTCTAATGCTCTATATTGGCCTTAAAACGTCCCAGCTAAGCCTTGTCGATCTTGAGGTTTTAAATTCCAAAACAAGTGAGTTTCGTCCATTTCCAAGTTCGGACCGAAAACCGAGTAAATGCAGACCGAACGGACGGACATAAATCTCGTTGTTACGGACGGAACGTTGTTTTTTAACCTTAGAACGCCCCGAGTTAAGTAATGGAGAGGCTAGTCTCTTCGGTGTATCGTTTTCCATGCGAAAACATGTGTGTTTCGTCCACTTATAAGTTCGGAACAAAAATCAAGTACATACCAAGCCGAATGTCGGGACAAAACCCCGTTCCCATGGACCAAATGTTCTATATTGACCTTAAAACGTCCCGGCTAAGCCTTGTCGATCTTGAGGTTTTAGATTCCAAAACAAGTGAGTTTCTTCCATTTCCAAGTTCGGGCCAAAAACCGAGTAAATGCCGACCGAACGGACGAAAATAAATCTCGTTTTTACGGACGGAAATAAATCTCGTTTTTTCGGACGGAACGTTGTTTTTTCACCTTAGAACGCCTCGAGTTAAGTAATGGAGTGGCTAGTCTCTTAGGTGTATCGTTTTCCATGCGAAAACATGTGTGTTTCCTCCACTTATAAGTTTGAAACAAAAATCGAGTACATACCAAGCCGAATGTCCGGATAAAACCCCGTCCCCATGGTCCAAATGTTATATATTGGCCTTAAAATGTCCCGGCTAAGCCTTGTCGATCTTGAGGTTTTAGATTTCAAAACAAGTGAGTTTCGTCCATTTCCGAGTTCGGACCGAAAATCGAGTAAATGCCGACTGAAGGGACGGACATAAATCTCGTTTTTACGGACGGAACGTTGTTTTTTAACCTTAGAACGCCCTGAGTTAAGTAATGGAGTGGCTAGTCTCTTAGGTGTATCGTTTTCCATGCGAAAACATGTGTGTTTCGTCCACTTATAAGTTCGGAACAAAAATCAAGTACATACCAAGCCGAATGTCGGGACAAAACCCGTTTCCAGGGACCAAATTTTCTATATTGGCCTTAAAACGTCCCAGCTAAGCCTTGTCGATCTTGAGGTTTTAGATTCCAAAACAAGTGAGTTTCATCCATTTGCAAGTTCGGACCGAAAACCGGGTAAATGCCGACCGAACGGACGGATATAAATCTCGTTGTTACAGACGGAACGTTGTTTTTTCAACTTAGAACGCCCCAAGTTAAGTAATGGAGTGGCTAGTCTCTTAGGTGTATCGTTTTCCATGCGAAAACATGTGTGTTTCCTCCACTTATAAGTTTGGAACAAAAATCGAGTACATACCAAGCCGAATGTCGGGACAAAATCCCATTCCCAGGGACCAAATTTTCTATATTGGCCTTAAAACGTCCCGGCTAAGTCTTGTCGATCTCGAGGTTTTAGATTCCAAAACAAGTGAGTTTCGTCCATTTCCAAGTTCGGACCGAAAACCGAGTAAATGCCGACCGACGGACGGACATAAATCTTTTTTTTACGGACGGAACGTTGTTTTTTCACCTTAGAACGGCCCGAGTTAAGTAATGGAGTGGCTAGTCTCTTAGGTGTATCGTTTTCCATGTGAAAACATGTGTGTTTCGTCTACTTATAAGTTCGGAACAAAAATCGAGTACATACCAAGCCGAATGTCCGGAGAAAACCCTGTTCCTATGGTTCTAATGCTCTATATTGGCCTTAAAACGTCCCGGCTAAGCCTTGTCGATCTTGAGGTTTTAGATTCCAAAACAAGTGAGTTTCGTCCATTTCCAAGTTCGGACCGAAAACCGAGTAAATGCAGACCGAATGGACGGACATAAATCTCGTTGTTACGGACGGAACGTTGTTTTTTAACCATAGAACGCCCCGAGTTATGTAATGGAGTGGCTAGTTTCTTCGGTGTATCGTTTTCCATGCGAAAACATGTGTGTTTCGTCCACTTATAAGTTCGGAACAAAAATCAAGTACATACCAAGCCGAATGTCGGGACAAAACCCAATTCCCATGGACCAAATGTTCTATATTGACCTTAAAACGTCCCGGCTAAGACTTGTCGATCTTGAGGTTTTAGATTCCAAAACAAGTGAGTTTCTTCCATTTCCAAGTTCGGGCCGAAAACCGAGTAAATGCAGACCGAACGGACGGACATAAATCTCGTTGTTACGGACGGAACGTTGTTTTTTAACCTTAGAACGCCCCGAGTTAAGTAATGGAGTGGCTAGTCTCTTCGGTGTATCGTTTTCCATGCGAACATATGTGTGTTTCGTCCACTAATAGTTCAGAACAAAAATCAAGTACATACCAAGCCGAATGTCGGGACAAAACCCAATTCCCATGGACAAAATGTTCTATATTGACCTTAAAACGTCCCGGCTAAGCCTTGTCGATCTTGAGGTTTTAGATTCCAAAACAAGTGAGTTTCGTCCATTTCCAAGTTCGGACCGAAAACCGAGTAAATGCAGACCGAATGGACGGACATAAATCTCGCTGTTACGGACGGAACGTTGTTTTTTAACCATAGAACGCCCCGAGTTATGTAATGGAGTGGCTAGTTTCTTCGGTGTATCGTTTTCCATGCGAAAACATGTGTGTTTCGTCCACTTATAAGTTCGGAACAAAAATCAAGTACATACCAAGCCAAATGTCGGGACAAAACCCCGTTCCCATGGACCAAATGTTCTATATTGACCTTAAAACGTCCCAACTAAGCCTTGTCGATCTTGAGGTTTTAGATTCCAAAACAAGTGAGTTTCTTCCATTTCCAAGTTCGGGCCGAAAACCGAGTAAATGCCGACCGACCGGACGGAAATAAATCTCGTTTTTACGGACGAAACGTTGTTTTTTCACCTTAGAACGCCTCGAGTTAAGTAATGGAGTGGCTAGTCTCTTAGGTGTATCGTTTTCCATGCGAAAACATGTGTGTTTCCTCCACTTATAAGTTTGAAACAAAAATCGAGTACATACCAAGCCGAATGTCCGGATAAAACCCCGTCCCCATGGACCAAATGTTCTATATTTGCCTTAAAACGTCCCGGCTAAGCCTTGTCGATCTTGAGGTTTTAGATTCCAAAACAAGTGAGTTTCGTCCATTTCCAAGTTCGGACCGAAACCGAGTAAATGCCGACTGAACGGACGGACATAAATCTCGTTTTTACGGACGGAACGTTGTTTTTTAACCTTAGAACGCCCTGAGTTAAGTAATGGAGTGGCTAGTCTCTAAGGTTTATCGTTTTCCATGCGAAAACATGTGTGTTTCGTCCACTTATAAGTTCGGAACAAAAATCAAGTACATACCAAGCCGAATGTCGGGACAAAACCCCGTTCCCAGGGACCAAATTTTCTATATTGGCTTTAAAACGTCCCAACTAAGCCTTGTCGATCTTAAGGTGTTAGATTCCAAAACAAGTGAGTTTCTTCCATTTCCGAGTTCGGACCGAAAACCGAGTAAATGCCGACCGAACGGACGGACATAAATCTTGTTTTTACGGACAGAACGTTGTTTTTTCACCTTAGAACGCCCCGAGTTAAGTAATGGAGTGGCTACTCTCTTAGGTGTATCGTTTTCCATGCGAAAACATGTGTGTTTCATCCACTTATAAGTTCGGAACAAAAATCAAGTACATACTAAGCCGAATGTCGGGACAAAACCCCGTTCCCAGGGACCAAATTTTCTATATTGGCCTTAAAACGTCCCAACTAAGCCTTGTCGATCTTAAGGTGTTAGATTCCAAAACAAGTGAGTTTCTTCCATTTCCGAGTTCGGACCGAAAACCGAGTAAATGCCGACCGAACGGACGGACATAAATCTTGTTTTTACGGACGGAACGTTGTTTTTTCACCTTAGAACGCCCGAGTTAAGTAATGGAGTGGCTACTCTCTTAGGTGTATCAATTTCCATGCGAAAACATGTGTGTTTCGTTCACTTATAAGTTCGGAACAAAAATCAAGTACATACCAAGCCGAATGTCGGGACAAAACCCCGTTCCCAGGGACCAAATTTTCTATATTGGCCTTAAAACGTCCCAACTAAGCCTTGTCGATCTTAAGGTGTTAGATTCCTAAACAAGTGAGTTTCGTCCATTTCCGAGTTCCGACCGAAAACCGAGTAAATGCCGACCGAACTTACGAACATAAATCTTGTTTTTACGGACGGAACGTTGTTTTTTCACCTTAGAACGCCCCGAGTTAAGTAATGGAGTGGCTACTCTCTTAGGTGTATCGTTTTCCATGCGAAAACATGTGTGTTTCGTCCACTTATAAGTTCGGAACAAAAATCAAGTACATACCAAGCCGAATGTCGGGACAAAACCCCGTTCCCAGGGACCAAACTTTCTATATTGGCCTTAAAACGTCCCAACTAAGCCTTGTCGATCTTAAGGTGTTTGTTCTTTGTTTTTTTATGACCTGGACTGATTTCAATTTAGTAAAATGATCCTGATTCTTAAAATGGTTTTTGTATATATACCTATAGATATCTGAAATTTTCTGATCTGGCATAGTATATAAATTTTGATAGCCTTGGGTTACAGAAGTATAATTGGATTGTATTACTGTGCATGTAGTCACCTTTTTGCCGTATTGCCGAATTTCTATTTTGTATTTGATAGCATACAGTAAGTGTATTAGTTGCGATGGATCGGTGTTAATATATGATTCTTGATGTACTGATTAGAATAATAATGTTGGGGATTATGGACGTGAGAATTTAATATATAATAAATGCCTTAGAATGGCTCGACACCATAGATGGTATATATTTAAGTTGGATTAGTGAAAACAAAATATGAAAATGGACTTGGAACTTGAAGTTGACGTGTTTAACTGTTTTGGCGAGTGTTGCTTGTTAGTTTTAATTGTTGTCGTTACCCAAGCATTAGTACATTTGCCACACCTATTGAATTAGGATTAAGGAATTTAGATAGCACCCTAGACGGCTTAGCCTGCGGGTTGACACTTGGAATATATTTTTTTTTTTGTTGGGTATTTCCTAGACGGCTTAGCCTGCGGAACTGACCCTACAAACCTTCATAGCCTTCGGGGTTGGTCTGGGCGCCACATTAGAAAGCTCAAGAGAGCTAGTAGAGGCCATGAGTTAGGCATACGTCGAGGCTAGCCAAAGCTTGCAGGTGAGCACCCACTTGGGTTTTGGTTTCCGCGTAGAGGGTCTTAACCATGGTCAAGGCACACTGGTGCAGTGTGGGTATGGCAAATGTGTGGAGTGCATCCTGTGGGAGGTGTACTAGTGATTGGGTATAGGTTGTGAAATGTTGTTTGGGTGTAATGATTGATTTGTAGTGATTGAGATATAGTGTCGAGACTTGAGATGCCATGAATTATATATTATTGTACTTACATAGTTTTGCAGGAGGATAGGTCAACTAACATTTCTTGCAGGGCTCGACCTATCCTAATAGGAGGTGCAGCTCAGGTAATGTATCACTATAATATATAATATTTATTTAGTAAACGAGATAAATATAGAAAGACCGCGGAGTCTGTTATTTTATTGTTTTTGGGAATGGAGTTCCCTACCCTTGTCCACTCATACCAGCATAATTTGCTGACCCATGTTGCTTGTTTTGCACGTGGGTACGTATCCTTATGGAGCGTAGGCGGAGGAGAGGAGCCAGTTGAGTACGCTCAGGAGAAACACCCGGAAGCTCGTGTAGATCCAGTCGTTCGGGAGGGAGTTTGAGATTTGCAGGAGTTATCATTTCAGAGTAGGTTTAGTTCTTTGATTTGTCGCTAGCTGATTACTCAAGTTCATTATTTCATTTATTGGATTATTATTGATGGGGAAGACAATACCTCAGTAGAAGCTGTTGAATTTTATTATTGGAGTTGTGTAATTCAATATTTGGAGTTTTTGGATTATATATGGAATTTATTGGGAGTTCAAATTATGTGTGTTGAAGTATTTGTGTTTAATGGTTGTGGATTTTACCTTGTGCAAAATGTTTATTTAGATTACTGTCCCGAACCTTTGTCCTTTTATTGGCTTATCGAGGGTAATTTTGTAAATTCTCTTTTTTTGCCAATTTTTGGATATTAGGGTCGTGACAAAATTCGTACACCAGTATATATATACTAGTTAAACATGAAGATATTCTGATTAACTGTAACTTTGCTTGGAATATGTGGCTGGAATCTTTGCTGCTTGATAGGTGTAATGGTTCTAATGACCTGACTTCTATTAATAATGATGTGGGCTGTTTGGAAGTTGACAGTGATGCTGTTTGGTTTGCCCCACCGCCAGGTTTTCTAAAAATTAATTTTGATGCTGCATATAATAGAGTGAATGGGGAAGCTGCTGCTGGGGCAGTTTGTAGAGATGCAGATGGAAGGATGCAGGCTTGTTCCTTTAGAAGATTTAAAGCTAAGTCATCAGAAGAGGCAAAGGCAGTTGCAGCTGAAGTTAGTGTGTTGATGGCGCTTGCACTTGATATGGATAATTTTATAGTTGAAGAAGACTGTCAAGAGGTGATCAAAACACTCAAAACTCAGCCATCAAATGGAAATTGGGAATGTCAGTTAATTCTAGAGCATGTTTTGAGTCTATGTAATAATTTTTCTTTTTGTAACTTTAGGTGGTGTAATAGGTTAGCTAATTCAGTTGCACATGAGCTTGCTTCATGGGCTGTTCGAAATAGTTTGGAGAGTCTGCCACCTAGAGAGTGTCTTGAGTCTGTAAGACCTATTTTTATGATTTAATAAATTGATTTTTTTCAGCGAAAAAAAAAGTATATATAAGTCTTATATGTCACATACCTAGTTAAACAGTGATAATAGATTAAAAACCGTGATATATGATTTTTTAAATGTCACATACCTAATTAAACCGTGATACCAATCATAACCGTGATATATGATATTTGTATTAATTTAGAACTGTGATATATGATATTTTTATTTATCACATGTCTAGTACAACAGTGACAATAGTTTAAAACTGTGATATATGATATTTTTATTTATCACTTACCTCAAAAAACAGTGATATTTGTTCTAAAACCGTGATATATAAATTGCACTTTTCTTTTATCACAGTTATATACACAACAGTGATATATTAAACTTAGAAACCGAGATATATGACCAATTGTGTAGTAGTGACTCTCTTAGGTGTATCGTTTTCCATGCGAAAACATGTGTGTTTCGTCCACTTATAAGTTCGGTACAAAAATCAAGTACATACCAAGCCGAATGTCGGGACAAAACCCCGTTCCCAAGGACCAAATTTTCTATATTGGCCTTAAAACGTCCAACTAAGCCTTGTCGATCTTAAGGTGTTAGATTCCAAAACAAGTGAGTTTCGCCCATTTACGAGTTTGGACAGAAAACCGAGTAAATGTCGACCGAACGGACGGACATAAATCTTGTTTTTACGGACGGAACGTTGTTTTTTCACCTTAGAACGCCCCGAGTTAAGTAACGAAGTGGCTACTCTCTTAGGTGTATCATTTTCCATGCGAAAACATGTGTGTTTCGTCCACTTATAAGTTCAGAACAAAAATCAAGTACATACAAAGCCGAATGTCGGGACAAAACCCCGTTCCCAGGGACCAAATTTTCTATATTGGCCTTAAAACGTCCCAACTAAGCCTTGTCGATCTTAAGGTGTTAGATTCCAAAACAAGTGAGTTTCGTCCATTTCCGAGTTCGGACCGAAAACCGAGTAAATGCCGACCAAACGGCCGGACATAAATCTCGTTTTTACGGACGAAACGTTGTTTTTTCACCTTAGAACGCCCCGAGTTAAGTAATGGATTGGCTAGTCTCTTAGGTGTATCGTTTTCCATGCAAAAACAGGTGTGTTTCCTCCACTTATAAGTTTGGAACAAAAATCGAGTACATACCAAGCCGAATGTCCGGAGAAAACCCTGTTCCTATGGTTCCAATGCTCTATATTGGCCTTAAAACGTCCCAGCTAAGCCTTGTCGATCTTGAGGTTTTCGATTCCAAAACAAGTGAGTTTCGTCCATTTCCAAGTTCGGACCGCAAACCGAGTAAATGCCGACCGAACGGACGGACATAAATCTCGTTTTTACAAACGGAACGTAGTTTTTTCACCTTAGAACGCCCGGAGTTAAGTAATGGAGTGGCTAGTCTCTTAGGTGTATCGTTTTCCATGCGAAAAAATGTGTGTTTCCTCCACTTATAAGTTTGGAACAAAAATCGAGTACATACCAAGCCGAATGTCCGGAGAAAACCCTGTTCCTATGGTTCTAATGCTCTATATTGGCCTTCAAACGTCCCAGCTAAGCCTTGTCGATCTTGAGGTTTTAGATTCCAAAACAAGTGAGTTTCGTCCATTTCCAAGTTTGGACCGCAAACCGAGTAAATGCCGACCGAACGGACGGACATAAATCTCGTTTTTACAAACGGAACGTAGTTTTTTCACCTTAGAACGTCCCGAGTTAAGTAATGGAGTGGCTAGTCTATTAGGTGTATCGTTTTCCATGCGAAAAAATGTGTGTTTCCTCCACTTATAAGTTTGGAACAAAAATCGAGTACATACCAAGCCGAATGTCCGGAGAAAACCCTGTTCCTATGGTTCTAAAGCTCTATATTGGCCTTAAAACATCCCAGCTAAGCCTTGTCGATCTTGAGGTTTTAGATTCCAAAACAAGTGAGTTTCATCCATTTCCAAGTTCGGACCAAAAACCGAGTAAATGCCGACCGAACGGACGGACATAAATCTCGTTTTTACAGACGGAACGTTGTTTTTTCACCTTAGAACGCCCCGAGTTAAGTAATGGAGTGGCTAGTCTCTTAGGTGTATCGTTTTCCATGCGAAAAAATGTGTGTTTCCTCCACTTATAAGTTTGGAACAAAAATCGAGTACATACCAAGCCGAATGTCTGGATAAAACCCCGTTCCCATGGTCCAAATGTTCTATATTGGCCTTAAAACGTCCCAGCTAAGCCTTGTCGATCTTGAAGTTTTAGATTCCAAAACAAGTGAGTTTCGTCCATTTCCAAGTTCGAACCGAAAACCGAGTAAATGCCAACCGAACAGACGGACATAAATCTCGTTTTTACGGACGGAACATTGTTTTTTCACCTTAGAACGCCCCAAGTTAACTAATGGAGTGGCTAGTCTCTTAGGTGTATCGTTTTCCATTCGAAAACATGTGTGTTTCGTCCACTTATAAGTTCGGAACAAAAATCAAGTACATACCAAGCCAAATGTCGGGACAAAACCCCGTTCCCATGGACCAAATGTTGTATATTGGCCTTAAAACGTCCCAACTAAGCCTTGTCGATCTTGAGGTGTTAGATTCCAAAACAAGTGAGGTTCGTCCATTTTCGAGTTTGGACCAAAAAACGAGTAAATGCCGACCGAACGGACGGACATAAATCTTGTTTTTACGGACGTAACGTTGTTTTTTCACCTTAGAACGCCCCGAGTTAAGTAATGGAGTGGCTAGTCTCTTAGGTGTATCGTTTTCCATGTGAAAACATGTGTGTTTCGTCTACTTATAAGGTCGGAACAAAAATCGAGTACATACCAAGCCGAATGTCCGGAGAAAACCCTGTTCCTATGGTTCTAATGCTCTATATTGGCCTTAAAACGTCCCAGCTAAGCCTTGTCGATCTTGAGGCTTTAGATTCCAAAACAAGTGAGTTTCGTCCATTTCCAAGTTCGGACCGAAAACCGAGTAAATGCCAACCGAACAGATGGACATAAATCTCGTTTTTACGGACGGAACATTGTATTTTCACCTTAGAACGCGCCGAGTTAAGTAATGGAATGGCTAGTCTCTTAGGTGTATCGTTTTCCATGCGAAAACATGTGTGTTTCCTCCACTTATAAGTTTGGAACAAAAATCGAGTACATACCAAGCCGAATGTCCGGATAAAACCCCGTTCCCATGGTCCAAATGTCCTATATTGGCCTTAAAACGTCCCAGCTAAGCCTTGTCGATCTTGAGGTTTTAGATTCCAAAACAAGTGAGTTTCATCCATTTCCAAGTTTGGACCGAAAACCGAGTAAATGCCAACCGAACAGACGGACATAAATCTCGTTTTTACGGACGGAACGTTGTTTTTTCACCTTAGAACGCCCCAAGTTAAGTAATGGAGTGGCTAGTCTCTTAGGTGTATCGTTTTCCATGCGAAAACATGTGTGTTTCGTCCACTTATAAGTTCGGAACAAAAATCAAGTACATACCAAGCCAAATGTCGGGACAAAACCCCGTTCCCATGGACCAAATATTGTATATTGGCCTTAAAACGTCCCAACTAAGCCTTGTCGATCTTGAGGTGTTAGATTCCAAAACAAGTGTGTTTCGTCCATTTTCGAGTTCGGACCAAAAAACGAGTAAATGCCGACCGAACGGACGGACATAAATCTTGTTTTTACGGACGTAACGTTGTTTTTTCACCTTAGAACGCCCCGAGTTAAGTAATGGAGTGGCTAGTCTCTTAGGTGTATCGTTTTCCATGTGAAAACATGTGTGTTTCGTCTACTTATAAGTTCGAAACAAAAATCGAGTACATACCAAGCCGAATGTCCGAAGAAAACCCTGTTCCTATGGTTCTAATGCTCTATATTGGCCTTAAAACGTCCCAGCTAAGCCTTGTCGATCTTGAGGTTTTAGATTCCAAAACAAGTGAGTTTCGTCAATTTCCAAGTTCGGACCGCAAACCGAGTAAATGCCGACCGAACGGACGGACATAAATCTCGTTTTTACGGACGGAACGTTGTATTTTCACCTTAGAACGCGCCGAATTAAGTAATGGAATGGCTAGTCTCTTAGGTGTATCGTTTTCCATGCGAAAACATGTGTGTTTCCTCCACTTATAAGTTTTGAACAAAAATCGATTACATACCAAGCCGAATGTCTTGACAAAACCCCGTTCCCATGGTCCAAATGTTCTATATTGGCCTTAAATCGTCATGGCTAAGCCTTGTCATTCTTGAGGATTTAGACTTTAAAACAAGTGAGTTTCGTCCATTTCCAAATTCGGACCGAAAACCGAGTAAATGCCGACCAAACGGACAGACATAAATCTCGTTTTTACGGACGAAACGTTGTTTTTTCAACTTAGAACGCCCCGAGTTAAGTAATGGAGTGGCTAGTCTCTTAGGTGTATCGTTTTCCGTCGAAAAACATGTGTGTTTCGTCCACTTATATGTTCGGAACAAAAATCAAGTACATACCAAGCCAAATGTCGGGACAAAACCCCGTTCCCATGGACCAAATGTTGTATATTGGCCTTAAAACGTCCCAACTAAGCCTTGTCGATCTTGAGGTGTTAGATTCCAAAACAAGTGAGTTTCGTCCATTTTTGAGTTCATACTGAAAAACGAGTAAATGCCGACCGAACGGACGGACATAAATCTTGTTTTTGCGGACGTAACGTTGTTTTTTCACCTTAGAACGCCCCGAGTTAAGTAATGGAGTGGCTAGTCTCTTAGGTATATCGTTTTCCATGTGAAAACACGTGTGTTTCGTCTACTTATAAGTTCGGAACAAAAATCGAGTACATACCAAGCCGAATGTCCAGAGAAAACCATGTTCCTATGGTTCTAATGCTCTATATTGGCCTTAAAACGTCCTAGCTAAGCCTTGTCGATCTTGAGGTTTTTGATTCCAAAACAAGTGAGTTTCGTCCATTTCCAAGTTCGGACCGCAAACCGAGTAAATGCCGACCGAACGGACGGACATAAATCTCGTTTTACAGACGGAACGTTGTATTTTCAGCTTAGAACGCGCCAAGTTAAGTAATGGAATGGCTAGTCTCTTAGGTGTATCGTTTTCCATGCGAAAACATGTGTGTTTCCTCCACTTATAAGTTTGGAACAAAAATCGAGTACATACCAAGCCGAATGTCATGAAAAAACCCCGTTCCGATGGTCCAAATGTTCTATATTGGCTTTAAAACGTCACGGCTAAGCCTTGTCGATCTTGAGGATTTAGACTTTAAAACAAGTGAGTTTCGTCCATTTCCAAGTTCGGACCGAAAACCGAGTAAATGCCGACCGAATGGACGAACATAAATCTCGTTTTTACGGACGGAACGTTGTTTTTTCACCTTAGAACGCCCCGAGTTATGTAATGGAGTGGCTAGTCTCTTAGGTGTATCGTTTTCCATGCGAAAACATGTGTGTTTCCTCCACTTATAAGTTTTGAACAAAAATCGAGTACATACCAAGCCGAATGTCTTGACAAAACCCCGTTCCCATGGTCCAAATGTTCTATATTGGCCTTAAAACGTCATGGCTAAGCCTTGTCATTCTTGAGGATTTAGACTTTAAAACAAGTGAGTTTCGTCCATTTCCAAATTTGGACCGAAAACCGAGTAAATGCCGACCAAACGGACAGACATAAATCTCGTTTTTACGGACGAAACGTTGTTTTTTCAACTTAGAACGCCCCGAGTTAAGTAATGGAGTGGCTAGTCTCTTAGGTGTATCGTTTTCCGTCGAAAAACATGTGTGTTTCGTCCACTTATATGTTCGGAACAAAAATCAAGTACATACCAAGCCAAATGTCGGGACAAAACCCCGTTCCCATGGACCAAATGTTGTATATTGGCCTTAAAATGTCCCAACTAAGCCTTGTCGATCTTGAGGTGTTAGATTCCAAAACAAGTGAGTTTCGTCCATTTTTGAGTTCATACTGAAAAACGAGTAAATGCCGACCGAACGGACGGACATAAATCTTGTTTTTGCGGACGTAACGTTGTTTTTTCACCTTAGAACGCCCCGAGTTAAGTAATGGAGTGGCTAGTCTCTTAGGTATATCGTTTTCCATGTGAAAACACGTGTGTTTCGTCTACTTATAAGTTCGGAACAAAAATCGAGTACATACCAAGCCGAATGTCCAGAGAAAACCATGTTCCTATGGTTCTAATGCTCTATATTGGCCTTAAAACGTCCCAGCTAAGCCTTGTCGATCTTGAGGTTTTTGATTCCAAAACATTTGAGTTTCGTCCATTTCCAAGTTCGGACCGCAAACCGAGTAAATGCCGACCGAACGGACGGACATAAATCTCGTTTTACAGACGGAACGTTGTATTTTCAGCTTAGAACGCACCGAGTTAAGTAATGGAATGGCTAGTCTCTTAGGTGTATCGTTTTCCATGCGAAAACATGTGTGTTTCCTCCACTTATAAGTTTGGAACAAAAATCGAGTACATACCAAGCCGAATGTCATGAAAAAACCCCGTTCCGATGGTCCAAATGTTCTATATTGGCTTTAAAACGTCACGGCTAAGCCTTGTCGATCTTGAGGATTTAGACTTTAAAACAAGTGAGTTTCGTCCATTTCCAAGTTCGGACCGAAAACCGAGTAAATGCCGACCGAATGGACGAACATAAATCTCGTTTTTACGGACGGAACGTTGTTTTTTCACCTTAGAACGCCCCGAGTTATGTAATGGAGTGGCTAGTCTCTTAGGTGTATCGTTTTCCATGCGAAAACATGTGTGTTTCCTCCACTTATAAGTTTTGAACAAAAATCGAGTACATACCAAGCCGAATGTCTTGACAAAACCCCGTTCCCATGGTCCAAATGTTCTATATTGGCCTTAAAACGTCCCAGCTAAGCCTCGTCGATCTTGAGGTTTTAGATTCCAAAACAAGTGAGTTTCGTCCATTTCCAAGTTCGGACCGAAAACCGAGTAAATGATGACCAAACAGACGCACATAAATCTGGTTTTTACAGACGGAACGTTGTTTTTTCACCTTAGAACGCCCCGAGTTAAGTAATGGAATGGCTAGTCTCTTAGGTGTATCGTTTTCCATGCGAAAACATGTGTGTTTCCTCCACTTATAAGTTTTGAACAAAAATCGAGTACATACCAAGCCGAATGTCTTGACAAAACCCCGTTCCCATGGTCCAAATGTTCTATATTGGCCTTAAAACGTCCCAGCTAAGCCTCGTCGATCTTGAGGTTTTAGATTCCAAAACAAGTGAGTTTCGTCCATTTCCAAGGTCGGACTGAAAACCGAGTAAATGACGACCGAACAGACGCACATAAATCTGGTTTTTACAGACGGAACGTTGTTTTTTCACCTTAGAACGCCCCGAGTTAAGTAATGGAGTGGCTAGTCTCTTAGGTGTATCGTTTTCCGTCCAAAAACATGTGTGTTTCGTCCACTTATAAGTTCGGAACAAAAATCAAGTACATACCAAGCCAAATGTCGGGACAAAACCCCGTTCCCATGGACCAAATGTTGTATATTGGCCTTAAAACGTCCCAACTAAGCCTTGTCGATCTTGAGGTGTTAGATTCCAAAACAAGTGAGTTTCGTCCATTTTCGAGTTCAGACTGAAAAACGAGTAAATGCCGAACGAACGGACGGACATAAATCTTGTTTTTACGGACGTAACGTTGTTTTTTCACCTTAGAACGCCCCGACTTAAGTAATGGAGTGGCTAGTCTCTTAGGTATATCGTTTTCCATGTGAAAACACGTGTGTTTCGTCTACTTATAAGTTCGGAACAAAAATCGAGTACATACCAAGCCGAATGTCCGGAGAAAACCCTGTTCCTATGGTTCTAATGCTCTATATTGGCCTTAAAACGTCCCAGCTAAGCCTTGTCGATCTTGAGGTTTTAGATTCCAAAACAAGTGATTTTCGTCCATTTCCAAGTTCGGACCGCAAACCGAGTAAATGCCGACCGAACGGACGGACATAAATCTCGTTTTACAGACGGAACGTTGTATTTTCACCTTAGAACGCGCCGAGTTAAGTAATGGAATGGCTAGTCTCTTAGGTGTATCGTTTTCCATGCGAAAACATGTGTGTTTCCTCCACTTATAAGTTTGGAACAAAAATCGAGTACATACCAAGCCGAATGTCTTGACAAAACCCCGTTCCCATGGTCCAAATGTTCTATATTGGCCTTAAAACGTCACGGCTAAGCCTTGTCGATCTTGAGGATTTAGACTTTAAAACAAGTGAGTTTCGTCCATTTCCAAGTTCAGACCGAAAACCGAGTAAATGCCGACCGAACGGACGAACATAAATCTCGTTTTTACGGACGGAACGTTGTTTTTTCACCTTAAAACGCCCCGAGTTAAGTAGTGGAGTGGCTAGTCTCTTAGGTGTATCGTTTTCCATGCGAAAACATGTGTGTTTCCTCCACTTATAAGTTTGGAACAAAAATCGAGTACATACCAAGCCGAATGTCTTGACAAAACCCCGTTCCCATGGTCCAAATGTTCTATATTGGCCTTAAAACGTCACGGCTAAGCCTTGTCGATCTTGAGGATTTAGACTTTAAAACAAGTGAGTTTCGTCCATTTCCAAGTTCAGACCGAAAACCGAGTAAATGCCGACCGAACGGACGAACATAAATCTCGTTTTTACGGACGGAACGTTGTTTTTTCACCTTAGAACGCCCCGAGTTAAGTAATGGAGTGGCTAGTCTCTTAGGTGTATCGTTTTCCATGCGAAAACATGTGTGTTTCCTCCACTTATAAGTTTGGAACAAAAATCGAGTACATACCAAGCCCAATTTCCGGAGAAAACCCTGTTCCTATGGTTCTAATGCTCTATATTGGCCTTAAAACGTCCCAGCTAAGCCTTGTCGATCTTGAGGTTTTAGATTCCAAAACAAGTGAGTTTCATCCATTTCCAAGTTCGGACCAAAAACCGAGTAAATGCCGACCGAACGGACGGACATAAATCTCCTTTTTACAGACGGAACGTTGTTTTTTCACCTTAGAACGCCCCGAGTTAAGTAATTGAGTGGCTAGTCTCTTAGGTGTATCGTTTTCCATGCGAAAACATGTGTGTTTCGTCCACTTATAAGTTCGGAACAAAAATCAAGTACATACCAAGCCAAATGTCGGGACAAAACCCCGTTCCCATGGACCAAATGTTGTATATTGGCCTTAAAACGTCCCAACTAAGCCTTGTCGATCTTGAGGTGTTAGATTCCAAAATAAGTGAGTTTCGTCCATTTTCGAGTTCGGACCAAAAAACGAGTAAATGTCGACCGAACGGACGGACATAAATCTTGTTTTTACGGACGTAACGTTGTTTTTTCACCTTAGAACGCCCCGAGTTAAGTAATGGAGTGGCTAGTCTCTTAGGTGTATCGTTTTCCATGTGAAAACAAGTTTGTTTCGTCTACTTATAAGTTCGGAACAAAAATCGAGTACATACCAAGCCGAATGTCCGGAGAAAACCCTGTTCCTATGGTTCTAATGCTCTATATGGGCCTTAAAACGTCCCAGCTAAGCCTTGTCGATCTTGAGGTTTTAGATTCCAAAACAAGTGAGTTTCGTCCATTTCCAAGTTCGGACCGCAAACCGAGTAAATGCCGACCGAACGGACGGACATAAATCTTGTTTTTACGGACGAAACGTTGTTTTTTCACCTTAGAACGCGCCGAGTTAAGTAATGGAATGGCTAGTCTCTTAGGTGTATCGTTTTCCATGCGAAAACATGTGTGTTTCCTCCACTTATAAGTTTTGAACAAAAATCGAGTACATACCAAGCCGAATGTCTTGACAAAACCCCGTTCCCATGGTCCAAATGTTCTATATTGGCCTTAAAACGTCACGGCTAAGCCTTGTCGATCTTGAGGATTTAGACTTTCAAACAAGTGAGTTTCGTCCATTTCCAAGTTCGGACCGAAAACCGAGTAAATGCCGACCGAATGGACGAACATAAATCTCGTTTTTACGGACGGAACGTTGTTTTTTCACCTTAGAACGCCCCGAGTTAAGTAATGGACTGGCTATTCTCTTATGTGTATCGTTTTCCATGCGAAAACATGTGTGTTTCCTCCACTTATAAGTTTGGAACAAAAATCGAGTACATACCAAGCCGAATGTCCGGAGAAAACCCTGTTCCTATGGTTCTAATGCTCTATATTGGCCTTAAAACGTCCCAGCTAAGCCTTGTCGATCTTGAGGTTTTAGATTCCAAAACAAGTGAGTTTCGTCCATTTCCAAGTTCGGACCGAAAACCGAGTAAATGCCAACTGAACGGACGGACATAAATCTCGTTTTTACGGACGAAACGTTGTTTTTTAACCTTAGAACGCCCTGAGTTAAGTAATGGGGTGGCTAGTCTCTTAGGTGTATCGTTTTCCGTGCAAAAACATGTGTGTTTCGTCCACTTATAAGTTCGGAACAAAAATCAAGTACATACCAAGCCAAATGTCGGGACAAAACCCCGTTCCCATGGACCAAATGTTGTATATTGGCTTTAAAACGTCCCAACTAAGCCTTGTCGATCTTGAGGTGTTAGATTCCAAAACAAGTGAGTTTCGTCCATTTTCGAGTTCGGACAAAAAAACGAGTAAATGCCGACCGAACGGACGGACATAAATCTTATTTTTACGGACGTAACGTTGTTTTTTCACCTTAGAACGCCCCGAGTTAAGTAATGGAGTGGCTAGTCTCTTAGGTGTATCGTTTTCCATGTGAAAACATGTGTGTTTCGTCTACTTATAAGTTCGGAACAAAAATCGAGTACATACCAAGCCGAATGTCCGGAGAAAACCCTGTTCCTATGGTTCTAATGCTCTATATTGGCCTTAAAACGTCCCAGCTAAGCCTTGTCGATCTTGAGGTTTTAGATTCCAAAACAAGTGAGTTTCGTCCATTTCCAAGTTCGCACCGCAAACCGAGTAAATACTGACCGAACGGACGTCCATAAATCTCGTTTTACGGACGGAACGTTGTATTTTCACCTTAGAACGCGCCAAGTTAAGTAATGGAATGGCTAGTCTCTTAGGTGTATCGTTTTCCATGCGAAAACATGTGTGTATCCTCCATTTATAAGTTTGGAACAAAAATCGAGTACATACCAAGCCGAATGTCTTGACAAAACCCCGTTCCCATGGTCCAAATGTTCTATATTGGCCTTAAAACGTCACGGCTAACCCTTGTCGATCTTGAGGATTTAGACTTTAAAACAAGTGAGTTTCGTCCATTTCAAAGTTCGGACCGAAAACCGAGTAAATGCCGACCGAACGGACGAACATAAATCTCGTTTTTACTGACGGAACGTTGTTTTTTCACCTTAGAACGCCCCGAGTTATGTAATGGAGTGGCTTGTCTCTTAGGTGTATCGTTTTCCATGTGAAAACATGTGTGTTTCGTCTACTTATAAGTTCGGAACAAAAATCGAGTACATACCAAGCCGAATGTCCGGAGAGAACCCTGTTCCTATGGTTCTAATGCTTTATATTGGCCTTAAAACGTCCCAGCTAAGCCTTGTCGATCTTGAGGTTTTAGATTCCAAAACAAGTGAGTTTCGTCCATTTCCAAGTTTGGACCGCAAACCGAGTAAATACTGACCGAACGGACGTCCATAAATCTCGTTTTACGGACGGAACGTTGTATTTTCACCTTAGAACGCGCCAAGTTAAGTAATGGAATGGCTAGTCTCTTAGGTGTATCGTTTTCCATGCGAAAACATGTGTGTTTCCTCCATTTATAAGTTTGGAACAAAAATCGAGTACATACCAAGCCGAATGTCTTGACAAAACCCCGTTCCCATGGTCCAAATGTTCTATATTGGCCTTAAAACGTCACGGCTAACCCTTGTCGATCTTGAGGATTTAGACTTTAAAACAAGTGAGTTTCGTCCATTTCAAAGTTCGGACCGAAAACCGAGTAAATGCCGACCGAACGGACGAACATAAATCTCGTTTTTACGGACGGAACGTTGTTTTTTCACCTTAGAACACCCCGAGTTATGTAATGGAGTGGCTTGTCTCTTAGGTGTATCGTTTTCCATGTGAAAACATGTGTGTTTCGTCTACTTATAAGTTCGGAACAAAAATCGAGTACATACCAAGCCGAATGTCCGGAGAGAACCCTGTTCCTATGGTTCTAATGCTCTATATTGGCCTTAAAACGTCCCAGCTAAGCCTTGTCGATCTTGAGGTTTTAGATTCCAAAACAAGTGAGTTTCGTCCATTTCCAAGTTTGGACCGCAAACCGAGTAAATACTGACCGAACGGACGTCCATAAATCTCGTTTTACGGACGGAACGTTGTATTTTCACCTTAGAACGCGCCAAGTTAAGTAATGGAATGGCTAGTCTCTTAGGTGTATCGTTTTCCATGCGAAAACATGTGTGTTTCCTCCATTTATAAGTTTGGAACAAAAATCGAGTACATACCAAGCCGAATGTCTTGACAAAACCCCGTTCCCATGGTCGAAATGTTCTATATTGGCCTTAAAACGACCCAGCTAAGCCTTGTCGATCTTGAGGTTTTAGATTCCAAAACAAGTGAGTTTCATCCATTTCCAAGTTCGGACCAAAAACCGAGTAAATGCCGACCGAACAGACGGACATAAATCTCGTTTTTACAGACGGAACGTTTTTTATTCACCTTAGAACGCCCCGAGTTAAGTAATGGAGTGGCTGGTCTCTTAGGTGTATCGTTTTCCATGCGAAAACATGTGTGTTTTGTCCACTTATAAGTTCGGAACAAAAATCGAGTACATACCAAGCCGAATGTCCGGACAAAACCCTGTTCCTATGGTTCTAATGCTCTATATTGGCCTTAAAACGTCCCGGCTAAGCCTTGTCGATCTTGAGGTTTTAGATTCCAAAACAAGTGAGTTTCGTCCATTTCCAAGTTCGGATCGAAAACCGAGTAAATGCCGACCGAACGGACGCACATAAATCTCGTTTTTACAGACGGAACGTTGTTTTTTAACCTTAGAACGCCCCGAGTTAAGTAATGGAGTGGCTAGTCTCTTAGTGTATCGTTTTCCATGCGAAAACATGTGTGTTTCCTCCACCTATAAGTTTGGAACAAAAATCGAGTACATACCAAGCCGAATGTCCGGATAAAACCCCGTTCCCATGGTCCAAATGTTCTATATTGGTCTTAAAACGTCCCGGCTAAGCCTTGTCGATCTTGAGGTTTTAGATTCCAAAACAAGTGAGTTTCGTCCATTTCCAAGTTCGGACCCAAAACCGAGTAAATGCCGACTGAATGAACGGACATAAATCTCGTTTTTACGGACGGAACGTTGTTTTTTAACCTTCGAACGCCCTGAGTTAAGTAATGGAGTGGCTAGTCTCTTAGGTGTATCGTTTTCCGTGCGAAAACATGTGTGTTTCGTCCACTTATAAGTTCGGAACAAAAATCAAGTACATACCAAGCCAAATGTCTGGACAAAACCCCGTTCCCATGGACCAAATGTTGTATATTGGCCTTAAAACGTCCCAACTAAGCCTTGTCGATCTTGAGGTGTTAGATTCCAAAACAAGTGAGTTTCGTCCATTTTCGAGTTCGGACCAAAAAACGAGTAAATGCCGACCGAACGGACGGACATAAATCTTGTTTTTACGGACGTAACGTTGTATTTTCACCTTAGAACGCCCCGAGTTAAGTAATGGAGTGGCTAGTCTCTTAGGTGTATCGTTTTCCATGTGAAAACATGTGTGTTTCGTCTACTTATAAGTTCGGAACAAAAATCGAGTACATACCAAGCCGAATGTCCGGAGAAAACCCCGTTCCCATGGTCCAAATGTTCTATATTGGCCTTAAAACGTCACGGCTAACCCTTGTCGATCTTGAGGATTTAGACTTTAAAACAAGTGAGTTTCGTCCATTTCAAAGTTCGGACCGAAAACCGAGTAAATGCCGACCGAACGGACGAACATAAATCTCGTTTTTACGGACGGAACGTTGTTTTTTCACCTTAGAACGCCCCGAGTTATGTAATGGAGTGGCTTGTCTCTTAGGTGTATCGTTTTCCATGTGAAAACATGTGTGTTTCGTCTACTTATAAGTTCGGAACAAAAATCGAGTACATACCAAGCCGAATGTCCGGAGAGAACCCTGTTCCTATGGTTCTAATGCTCTATATTGGCCTTAAAACGTCCCAGCTAAGCCTTGTCGATCTTGAGGTTTTAGATTCCACAACAAGTGAGTTTCATCCATCTCCAAGTTTGGACCGAAAACCGAGTAAATGCCGACCGAACGGACGGACATAAATCTCGTTTTTACAGACGGAACGTTGTTTTTTCACCTTAGAACGCCCCGAGTTAAGTAATGGAGTGGCTAGTCTCTTAGGTGTATTGTTTTCCATGCGAAAACATGTGTGTTTCGTCCACTTATAAGTTCGGAACAAAAATTGAGTACATACCAAGCCGAATGTCCGCACAAAACCCTGTTCCGATGGTTCTAATGCTCTATATTGGCCTTAAAACGTCCCAGCTAAGCCTTGTCGATCTTGAGGTTTTAGATTCCAAAACAAGTGAATTTCGTCCATTTCCAAGTTCGGACCGAAAACCGAGTAAATGCCGACCGAACGGACGCACATAAATCTCGTTTTTACAGACGTAACGTTGTTTTTTAACCTTAGAATGCCCCGAGTTAAGTAATGGAGTGGCTAGTCTCTTAGTGTATCGTTTTCCATGCGAAAACATGTGTGTTTCCTCCACTTATAAGTTTGGAACAAAAATGGAGTACATACCAAGCCGAATGTCCGGATAAAACCCCGTTCCCATGGTCCAAATGTTCTATATTGGTCTTAAAACGTCCCGGCTAAGCCTTGTCGATCTTGAGGTTTTAGATTCCAAAACAAGTGAGTTTCGTCCATTTCCAAGTTCTGACCGAAAACCGAGTAAATGCCGACTGAACGGACGGACATAAATCTCATTTTTACGGTCGGAACGTTGTTTTTTAACCTTAGAACGCCCTGAGTTAGGTAATGGAGTGGCTAGTCTCTTAGGTGTATCGTTTTCCGTGCAAAAACATGTGTGTTTCGTTCACTTATAAGTTCGGAACAAAAATCAACTACATACCTAGCCAAATGTCGGGACAAAACCCTGTTCCCATGGACCAAATGTTGTATATTGGCCTTAAAACGTCCCAACTAAGCCTTGTCGATCTTGAGGTGTTAGATTCCAAAAGAAGTGAGTTTCGTCCATTTTCGAGTTCGGACCGAAAAACGAGTAAATGCCGACCGAACGGACGGACATAAATCTTGTTTTTACGGACGTAACGTTGTTTTTTCACCTTAGAACGCCCGAGTTAAGTAATGGAGTGGCTAGTCTCTTAGGTGTATCGTTTTCCAAGTGAAAACATGTGTGTTTCGTCTACTTATAAGTTCGGAACAAAAATCGAGTACATACCAAGCCGAATGTCCGGAGAAATCCCTGTTCCTATGGTTCTAATGCTCTATATTGGCCTTAAAACGTCCCAGCTAAGCCTTGTCGATCTTGAGCTTTTAGATTCCAAAACAAGTGAGTTTCGTCCATTTCCAAGTTCGGACCGTAAACCGAGTAAATGCCGACCGAACGGACGGACATAAATCTCGTTTTACAGACGGAACGTTGTATTTTCACCTTAGAACGCGCCGAGTTAAGTAATGGAATGGCTAGTCTCTTAGGTGTATCGTTTTCCATGCGAAAACATGTGTGTTTCCTCCACTTATAAGTTTGGAACAAAAATCGAGTACATACCAAGACGAATGTCTTGACAAAACCCCGTTCCCATGGTCCAAATGTTCTATATTGGCCTTAAAACGTCACGGCTAAGCCTTGTCGATCTTGAGGATTTAGACTTTAAAACAACTGAGTTTCGCCCATTTCCAAGTTCGGACCGAAAACCGAGTAAATGCCGACCGAACGGACGGACATAAATCTCGTTTTTACGGACGAAACGTTGTTTTTTCACCTTAGAACGCCCCGAGTTAAGTAATGGAGTGGCTAGTCTCTTAGGTGTATCGTTTTCCATGCGAAAACATGTGTGGTTCCTCCACTTATAAGTTTGGAACAAAAATCGAGTACATACCAAGCCGAATGTCCAGAGAAAACCCTTTTCCTATGGTTCTAATGCTCTATATTGGCCTTAGAACGTCCCAGCTAAGCCTTGTCGATCTTGAGGTTTTAGATTCCAAAACAAGTGAGTTTCGTCCATCTCCAAGTTTGGACCAAAAACCGAGTAAATGCCGACCGAACGGATGCACATAAATTTCGTTTTTACAGACGGAACGTTGTTTTTTCACCTTAGAACGCCCCGAGTTAAGTAATGGAGTGGCTAGTCTCTTAGTGTATCGTTTTCCATGCGAAAACATGTGTGTTTCCTCCACTTATAAGTTTGGAACAAAAATCGAGTACATACCAAGCCGAATGTCCGGATAAAACCCCGTTCCCATGGTCCAAATGTTCTATATTGGTCTTAAAACATCCCGGCTAAGCCTTGTCGATATTGAGGTTTTAGATTCCAAAACAAGTGAGTTTCGTCCATTTCCAGGTTCGGACCGAAAATCGAGTAAATGCCGACTGAACGGATGCACATAAATCTCGTTTTTACAGACGTAACGTCGTTTTTTCACCTTAGAACGCCCCGAGTTAAGTAATGGAGTGGCTAGTCTCTTAGGTGTATCGTTTTCCATGTGAAAACATTTGTGTTTCGTCTACTTATAAGTTCGGAACAAAAATCGAGTACATACCAAGACGAATGTCCGGAGAAAACCCTGTTCCTATGGTTCTAATGCTCTATATTGGCCTTAAAACGTCCCATCTAAGCCTTGTCGATCTTGAGGTTTTAGATTCCAAAACAAGTGAGTTTCTTCCATTTCCAAGTTCGGACCGCAAACCGAGTAAGTGTCGACCGAACGGACGGACATAAATCTCGTTTTTACAGATGGAACGTTGTATTTTCACTTTAGAACGCGCCGAGTTAAGTAATGGAATGGCTAGTCTCTTAGGTGTATCATTTTCCATGCGAAAACATGTGTGTTTCCTCCACTTATAAGTTTGGAACAAAAATCGAGTACATACCAAGCCGAATATCTTGACAAAACCCCGTTCCCACCAAATGTTCTATATTGGCCTTAAAACGTCACGGCTAAGCCTTGTCGATCTTGAGGATTTAGACTTTAAAACAAGTGAGTTTCGTCCATTTCCAAGTTCAGACCGAAAACCGAGTAAATGCCGACCAAACAGACGGACGTAAATCTCGTTTTTACGGACGAAACGTTGTTTTTTCACCTTAGAACGCCCCGAGTTAAGTAATGGATTGGCTAGTCTCTTAGGTGTATCGTTTTCCATGCGAAAACATTTGTGTTTCCTCCACTTATAAGTTTGGAACAAAAATCGAGTACATACCAAGCCGAATGTCCGGAGAAAACCCTGTTCCTATGGTTCTAATGCTCTATATTGGCCTTAAAACGTCCCAGCTAAGCCTCGTCGATCTTGAGGTTTTAGATTCCAAAACAAGTGAGTTTCGTCCATTTCCAAGTTCGGACCGAAAACCGAGTAAATGACGACCGAACAGACGCACATAAATCTGGTTTTTACAGACGGAACGTTGTTTTTTCACCTTAGAACGCCCCGAGTTAAGTAATGGAATGGCTTACTCTTAGGTGTATCGTTTTCCATGCGAAAACATGTGTGTTTCCTCCACTTATAAGTTTGGAACAAAAATCGAGTACATACCAAGCCGAATGTCCAGAGAAAACCCTGTTCCTATGGTTCTAATGCTCTATATTGGCCTTAGAACGTCCCAGCTAAGCCTTGTCGATCTTGAGGTTTTAGATTCCAAAACAAGTGAGTTTCGTCCATCTCCAAGTTCGGACCGAAAACCGAGTAAATGCCGACCGAACGGATGCACATAAATCTCGTTTTTACAGACGGAACGTTGTTTTTTCACCTTAGAACGCCCCGAGTTAAGTAATGGAGTGGCTAGTCTCTTAGTGTATCGTTTTCCATGCGAAAACATGTGTGTTTCCTCCACTTATAAGTTTGGAACAAAAATCGAGTACATACCAAGCCGAATGTCCGGATAAAACCCCGTTCCCATGGTCCAAATGTTCTATATTGGTCTTAAAACGTCCCGGCTAAGCCTTGTCGATATTGAGGTTTTAGATTCCAAAACAAGTGAGTTTCATCCATTTCCAGGTTCGGACCGAAAACCGAGTAAATGCCGACTGAACGGATGCACATAAATCTCGTTTTTACAGACGTAACGTCGTTTTTTCACCTTAGAACGCCCCGAGTTAAGTAATGGAGTGGCTAGTCTCTTAGGTGTATCGTTTTCCATGTGAAAACATTTGTGTTTCGTCTACTTATAAGTTCGGAACAAAAATCGAGTACATACCAATACGAATGTCTTGACAAAACCCCGTTCCCACCAAATGTTCTATATTGGCCTTAAAACGTCACGGCTAAGCCTTGTCGATCTTGAGGATTTAGACTTTAAAACAACTGAGTTTCGTCCATTTAAAAGTTCGGACCGAAAACCGAGTAAATGCCGACCAAACAGACGGACATAAATCTCGTTTTTACGGACGAAACGTTGTTTTTTAACCTTAGAACGCCCCGAGTTAAGTAATGGATTGGCTAGTCTCTTAGGTGTATCGTTTTCCATGCGAAAACATTTGTGTTTCCTCCACTTATAAGTTTGGAACAAAAATCGAGTACATACCAAGCCGAATGTCCGGAGAAAACCCTGTTCCTATGGTTCTAATGCTCTATATTGGCCTTAAAACGTCCCAGCTAAGCCTCGTCGATCTTGAGGTTTTAGATTCCAAAACAAGTGAGTTTCGTCCATTTCCAAGTTCGGACCGAAAACCGAGTAAATGACGACCGAACAGACGCATATAAATCTGGTTTTTACAGACGGAACGTTGTTTTTTCACCTTAGAACGCGCCGAGTTAAGTAATGGAATGGCTAGTCTCTTAGGTGTATCGTTTTCCATGCGAAAACATGTGTGTTTCCTCCACTTATAAGTTTGGAACAAAAATCGAGTACATACCAAGCCGAATGTCTTGACAAAACCCCGTTCCCATGGTCCAAATGTTCTATATTGGCCTTAAAACATCACGGCTAAGCCTTGTCGATCTTGAGGATTTAGACTTTAAAACAAGTGAGTTTCGCCCATTTCCAAGTTCGGACCGAAAACCGAGTAAATGCCGACCGAAAGGACGGACATAAATCTCGTTTTTACGGACAGAACGTTGTTTTTTCACCTTAGAACGCCCCGAGTTAAGTAATGGATTGGCTAGTCTCTTAGGTTTATCGTTTTGCATGGGAAAACATGTGTGTTTCGTCCACTTATAAGTTCGGAACAAAAATCGAGTACATACCAAGCCGAATGTCCGGACAAAACCCCGTTCCCATGGTACAAATGTTCTATATTGGCCTTAAGACGTCCCGGCTAAGCCTTGTCAATCTTGAGGATTTAGATTTTAAAACAAGTGAGTTTCGTCCATTTCCAAGCTCGGACCGAAAACCGAGTAAATGACGACCGAACGGACGGACATAAATCTCATTTTTACGGACGAAACGTTGTTTTCACCTTAGAACGCCCCGAGTTAATTAATGGAGTGGCTAGTCTCTTAGGTGTATCGTTTTCCACGCGAAAACATGTGTGTTTCGTCCACTTATAAGTTCGGAACAAAAATCGAGTACATACCGAGCCGAATGTCGGGACAAAACCCCGTTCCCATGGACCAAATGTTCTATATTGCCATTAAAACGTCCCGTCTAAGCCTTGTCAATCTTGAGGTTTTAGATTCCAAAACAAGTGAGTTTCGTCCATTTCCAAGTTCGGACCGAAAAACGAGTAAAGGCCGACTGAACGGACGGACATAAATCTCGTTTTTACGGACGGAACATTGTTTTTTGACCTTAGAACGCCCCGAGTCAAGTAATGGAGTGGCTAGTCTCTTAGGTGTATCGTTTTCCATGCGAAAACATGTGTGTTTCGTCCACTTATAAGTTCGGAAAAAAAATCGAGTACATACCAAGCCGAATGTCCGGACAAAACCCCGTTCCCATGGTACAAATGTTCTATATTGGCCTTAAGACGTCCCGGCTAAGCCTTGTCAATCTTGAAGATTTAGATTTTAAAACAAGTGAGTTTCGTCCATTTCCAAGCTCGGACCGAAAACCGAGTAAATGACGACCGAACGGACGGACATAAATCTCATTTTTACGGACGAAACGTTGTTTTCACCTTAGAACGACCCGAGTTAAGTAATGGAGTGGCTAGTCTCTTAGGTGTATCGTTTTCCATGCGAAAACATGTGTGTTTCGTCCACTTATTAGTTCGGAACAAAAATCGAGTACATACCAAGCCGAATGTCAAGACAAAACCCCGTTCCCATGGTCCAAATGTTCTATATTGGCCTTAAAACGTCCCGACTAAGCCTTGTCGATCTTGAGGTTTTAGATTCCAAAACAAGTGAGTTTCTTCCATTTCCAAGTTCGGACCAAAAACCGAGTAAATGCCGACCGAACGGACGGACATAAATCTCGTTTTTACTAACAGAACATTGTTTTTTCACCTTAGAACGCCCCGAGTTGAGTAATGGATTGGGTAGTCTCTTAGGTGTATCGTTTTCCATGCGAAAACATGTGTGTTTCTGAAACCGGCATGAAGTGGTTTGACATCAATTTTGTGACAAAGTGTCCTTGGTTATTTCGCCTTGAGTTCATTGTTAAGAAAACCTAGTTGTACGCACATCGTCCCTCGTCCTTGTCTTCGCGTCGTGTGTCATTAGTGTGTTTTCTGGTTCAGGACGTACGTACTGCTTAAGGACGTACGTACGTACCGTATGTCAGCAAGTTAGTTTGAATTCTGGACGTACGTACCTTTACAGGACGTTCGTACGTCGCAGCAGGCAGCAGACATATTTTCGTATGGGGACGTACGAACGTCATATCGACGTACGTACGTCCAATGTGGGTTTTCACTATTTCGGCCCATTTTCCTTGGTTTCCAACCCTAAGTATATATAGGGTTTCTCTTCCAAAGAACAAGTTAGTTCTTTGGCCGTCCAATTCACCTCTTGTTTCTTGGAGTTTGTTTAGTTTTTGGTTTAGGTTGTTTTGGTGATTGAACTCATCTTCTTCTTCCCCATTCATCTTCTTCTTTCTTCTTCCTTGTTCATCTTCTTCTACATTATTGAATAGTGATAGCTTCGAGTCTTCTTGTGTGTTCATCAAGAAGTCGAGTATCCTTGTGTGTTCATCAAGGAACTCTGGTGTAAGCTTGTTACATAGATCGGCTTCGAGTCTTCTTGTGTGTTCATCAGGATGTCGAGTGTCTTGTGCGTACATCAAGGTGCTCTGGTGAAGTCAAGGTGTTAGAGATAACCAGGAGTGTCAACTCCCAGTGATTGCAGGTAGTTGATAGGTTTGTACATCTCTTTTCATCTAGTGGATTTATTTGTTGTCGCGAGGACAACCGTGGACGTTTCCCATATTGGGTTTTACCACGTTAAAAATTCCTGTGTGTTATTTACTTTCTGCGTATCGTTTGATTTGTTTGAATATTGAACTGTTACATTAGCACTATTTGTAGTTTCTCAATTGGTATCAGTCGCTGGGGGCTGGTTAAGGAGCGTCATGGCTCACGCTAACGATCCTATGAGTGCAATGATGGTTCATGAGTCTGGTCATAATAATTTTATTGCTAAATCGTTTAAATCTACAAAACCAAAATCTGATTTTGAAAAGGATGATAATTTGTATGTTGTTAGCAATAGTGATTGGGTTCTTCTTTACAGACTTTCTGCAAAAGAATGTGAAAGATTACAAAAAGCTAATATTGATTTGCAGGAAAAATTTAATAAAGCTAATTGTAATGTGTCTACTATTTCTGATAATGTTTGTTTTGAAGATAATGGTGTTTTGCAGACTAAGGTTGATTCTCTAGAACAACGACTCAGACATTGTGCAGAGGACTATATGCTTCAAGGGGAAGTTTATGAATCCAAAATTGAAAATTTGGAAAAGGCTAATCTTTCTTTGCAGGATAAAATTGAGATTCTTGAAAAACAGATTTCTTGTGCTGCAGATGATACAATTTCTATTTCTCAATTATTTGACAAAGAGAAACTTGACTTGTTATGTAGAATTGCAGCTTTAGAGAAGGCCAATCAGGAGGTCGATGAGAAATACAAATCTCTATTGGTGGAGTATGAGGTAACAAAGAACGATTTAACGTCTACTCAACTCCAATTGCAGGTTTTGGACAAAACTAGATTTGATTCTCCTATTGATAGTTCTACTAGTTCATCTAGTGTGATTACTCCTGTAAAATCTACTAGTTTGCCTGCCCTTTTGCCTACCCCACCTATTGAGACTAGACTTAATGCTACTAATGTTCAGCATGTTTCTCATAAGAACTTTAAGTCTAAGGTTAATGGTAAGGCTGTTTTTACTGATAAGCCATATTGTTCTCATAATGGAGGTATAGGTTTTGTTAAGGCACCATGTCACAAATACAATGGTGACATACATGTTTCATCTTCTACCACCACATCTTCTTATAAGAACTCTTTGAGTAAGTCTAATGTTTTTCATTGTTCTTATTGTGGTAGAGATGGTCATTTGGATATCTTTTGTTGGGATTTTAATCAACATGTTAAATGTTATTCTCATATTCCTTATAATTATGATCTTGTTGATTCTTATGTTCCTTCTTGTGCATTTTCTAGACCTTGGAATTATAATGGTTCTCATCACAGGTTTAAGAAAAACAGGTATTCCAACAAAGAGAAGTCTAAGACTAAGGTGGAATTGGTTAAGGACAAATGTATTGCAAAGCGTGTTAAGGGAAAATCTCATGTCATTTCACCTCCTAAGGTGTGCACGCCTAGTGTTAAACATGTATGGGTAAGAAAGGATAAGTTGAAGGTTTTTCTGGACTTGCAAAGGTCTGGTGGTGTCCCATATTTGGGATGATGTGGTTTGTTTCTAGCCTTGTGTTATTTGAATTGCATATTTCTCTAACCACATAGGCTATTTGTTTGGTGTTTCTACTTTTTATGCTTTGTTTGTTTAGCTTGCAGATCATGTTGCATGTCTGAATACATTGTTAATAAAAAAAAAAAGGGTTGTTGGTTATTCCTTCTATTTTTTTTGATTTATTTATTTATTCCATGTATGTGTTGTTGGTTGCATCTTTTCTGAGATATTGGTTTAATTCAATTGTCTTAAATAAGTTGCAATATGTTTGGGTGTTTTCTCTTTCTGAACTCTTAAGTATGTTTTGGTATGTATCATGCATTTTTCCTCGTTTGTTTGCACAGTGCACGGCATGCTTGCATGATGGGAGTTTTTGGAAACCACTTACATATTCCTTGAGCTCATAGAACTTCTCTATCTCTCGAGTATTTATGTGATCTTGAGCTATCTCTCCTTTGTTTTGGTTAATGTTCATCTTGTTGTTCGTGTTATTGAGCATTCTTATCTTCCTATTACAACTCTTGTTAGTGGTCAATGACTCACTTTATCCCCAGCCATTTGATTGTCTTTGAAGCAATATCAGTTGGCTAAGAACCCGTTGGGGTTGTGAGGGTCATGCTCTGACGGATGCACTCAAGAGATGTTAGTTCTTGTGTTGCACGTTATCATGGTATTGCACTTCTTGAGTTTGTGTTTGTCAAAAAGATGTAGGCTACACCCTACCCTCGTGTATTTGAAAAGATGGAGGCAAAAATCCCTCCCACGCGGGAATGACATTAGAGTGATGTAGACTAAACTCCACCACATGCGGCAAAATAAAAATCCAAGCGCATATTCATTGTTTTTTATGTAAGGCATACAAAGTTATATTCCTTTGCCTTTTAATGTCTTGGTTTTCATTTGAAAGATCATATTTATATATTTATATTCGTTTGCCTTCTACTCATAACGTTTGTTTCAAAGGGGGTTGAAGTTTGTTTCTTCTATGCTTACTTACTAATCGTATGTCTCTTGTTGATGGTTCTATATTCTAGGTCCTCAAGGGTGTGTTCTAGTGGTGAACTTTATCTCTCTTTATGCATTGCATTGCATCTACACACCGAGGTTTAGTTTATGATGCATTTCAATTCTCTTAATTGTTCAATATTTTGTTTATCCCAACATATTGCCTCTTATTTTTGTACGGATTGGGATTGGCTACTGTTTTTGGAAGTTCATGATGTGTTCCTCTTCACTTCTATGGTACATCGGTTATTTTCCTTTTATCTTCTTATTATGGTTTGTGTTGTTAGTTATTAGGTTTGTTTTTCTGCTATTAAAGTTAGTCCTTAAGGTTAGTCTTCACATGGTTGGATATGGGTTGCTAGTTTTGTCGTTAAAATTGATTCTTAGATATGGTGCAGCCTCTATTTGCTATTGTTTGTGTTTGGTTCTTCATTATCCTAGTCTAACAAGTTTAGTGCGATTCTCATTGCTTGGTTGTTATCGTGTGCACACTTCATGATTCTGCACACCATGTGTTCGATAAAATGTCTACATGGGTATTCTTACATTTCTTGTGCTAGGTTCGCCATTTCTCTTACATTTGTTAGTTTGGTTAATGTTGTGTTTATGCAGGACATGCCTCCTAAGCGCGCTCGGACTACTCCCACCAAAGAAACACCCGGTTCCAAGGGTGCTTCGTCATCGGGCACACGTCCTCCTCGTGCTTAAAGGAGTAGAGGCGCCATTCCTTTGGATTCTTGTAGATGTTCTTGCTGAAAGTGTTTATGGCTTACTCTATTTTGGTTCTATTCCTTGGTAATTCTTTTCAGTCGGTGTTTCATTGACATACTAAGGTCAGATTGTTAGTATTATTTGGTTTTACACTTCATGCTTTCTATTTTTGTCATTGGATCACATGTGTTTGATGTGATTTCTCAAGGTAATAGTTCTCAATTTGTTTTAAGAAGGCTACAAGGTATGCATAAGCAAATTTTGGTGATGAAATCATGTTATTGGTGTATTCGGTTGTCATGATTTATATTGATTCATGTTTTCTCATAGGTTCTCATCATACTTTTCTATGTTGGGCTAATATTCTTGAATTACCTTGTTGGCTAGCTGGTGTTTGATTAAATGCTTATGAGACTTGCCTATCCTCTTATTGTTGCTTCTTGTGCCTGGTTGATCCTATTTTTTTTCCTGCAATAGGTTTGATTAGATGTGTTCTTGTAGTCTTCTGCTATAATCCTCATGCAATGGTTTTGGGCTACCACTGTTCTACTTTGGGATGCATATGCTCAGTTTGGTCATCTATTGTTAGCAATTCTCTTCTATTGACTCTCTAATCTTTCTGACAATGTATGGCATGTCATCGGAGTCTTAGTGTTCTGGCAGGAAATTGCTCTGAAGTTGGATTGTTGTTTTGTGCCTTGGTGGCATCGATAATCCTTGCTCATTTTTCAGTTACAGCATTTTTTTTATGAGCTTGATGATTGCTTATCTTGTTTGGCATATGTTGAACTAATTTTTGGGTTTCACTAGGGTGGGCTTACAGGTTTGTTCCTTTTATGTCTCTATTCCATTGTGTTTGGGATAATATTTTCTTCTCCTTGTTTATAAGATTCTCTAATTCTCTTTTTGTGGTTGGATGAGTTGTTTCAGGAACATGTACAGATTGAATTCTCCATGGATTCTCAATGGATTTTCTTATACTTTACGTATCTCTTCCTGCAGATACTCATATTCCTGTAGTTTTGTCATGGGATATTGTTGGATGTGTCTAATATGCATGGTTTCCCTATTCTCTTTCATATCTCCTCCTAACTATTGTTTATCTCTTCTTCTTTCTCTTTTTGCATATTCTTTTCTTGCACATTTCTCACAGGTTTGACTATTTGGTTCTTGGTCATTATTGTACCTTCCCAATTTCATCAGGTATGATATTTCTTCCTTTTTGTTTGTTTGCTCTTTTTCTCTAGATATCTTGCTACTATGAAGTCGGTTCTCTGGAATCTATCTCAGGTGGTTATGGTCGGTTGTTTAAAGTGATATTCTAGTGAATCATTTGTTCTGATTGTTGGTGTCCTGACTCTTTCTTCTATGTATAGGTTTCTCTTGGTTTCTATCAGGGATTCATGTTATGTTTTCTTTTCTTCCCTCTGTTACCTATATAAGTATTCAGTGTCTTTTCACTATCTCCTTCTTATCTCGTTTTGGCTCTTATCTAATATCCTTTCTTGTGTCTGTGTTGGTACTCTTTCTTCTTCATTTATATGCCTAGATCTCTCTCATGTCTTTTAGTTTTGTGTGTCATGGATTCCAGATTTATGGTATGGTTTTCTCTTTACTCTCTTCTACCCTTGTATGCTTGGTTCTTTGTGTGTTTCAAATACCCTTATTTGGTTTGTTTGTTCTAGGTGCATCTTTCTCATATGCATTGCATTTAGGTGACGCTTTTGTTTAGGGAGAGAATTCTTTGTATTGACATCGTGTTAACAAGTGTTTATTTTATGACTTCCGTTGCATATCCTTTTTGTTGTTAACATGATTGTTCTCTTATTTTTCTTCTTTAAACTTATTTGTTATGGTTTGGTATTTATCTTTTCTCTTTCTTTTGTTACCTTGCTTCATTTGTGACAAAAAGGGGGAGATTTATGACTCTAATACTAACACCTTCTTCTTCCTTGTTAGTGTATTTTTGGGTTATGTTTCAGGTATGCTACACGTATGGGGGAGTGAACGTGTTGATGTTTAGAGGTTGTACAGTTTTGGGTCATGTTTCTACAGTTATGGGGGAGCTCGAGTGTCAAACTTTGGAGCTCATGAAGTATGGGGGAGTTGTTCGAGGAACTTCTGTTGGCTCTTTGATTGTTTCAGAATTTCTTGTTGCTTCCGTTCGGTCTCTGATGGGTAAAACGTCTTATTCAAGCTGGTTATCAAGTGTTGGTGATTTGGTATGCATTTCTCTATGAGTGATTTTGTAGGCATGTTTTATAAATGCCATGGTTTGGGTTTGTAAGCACGTTTTATAAGTGCTATTAGAGTCATAGGTTTTTGTCACAAAATCAATGTCAAAGGGGGAGATTGAAACCGGCATGAAGTGGTTTGACATCAATTTTGTGACAAAGTGTCCTTGGTTATTTCGCCTTGAGTTCATTGTTAAGAAAACCTAGTTGTACGCACATCGTCCCGCGTCCTTGTCTTCGCGTCGTGTGTCATTAGTGTGTTTTCTGGTTCAGGACGTACGTACTGCTTAAGGACGTACGTACGTATCGTATGTCAGCAAGTTAGTTTGAATTCTGGACGTACGTACCTTTACAGGACGTTCGTACGTCGCAGCAGGCAGCAGACATATTTTCGTATGGGGACGTACGAACGTCATATCGACGTACGTACGTCCAATGTGGGTTTTCACTATTTCGGCCCATTTTCCTTGGTTTCCAACCCTAAGTATATATAGGGTTTCTCTTCCAAAGAACAAGTTAGTTCTTTGGCCGTCCAATTCACCTCTTGTTTCTTGGAGTTTGTTTAGTTTTTGGTTTAGGTTGTTTTGGTGATTGAACTCATCTTCTTCTTCCCCATTCATCTTCTTCTTTCTTCTTCCTTGTTCATCTTCTTCTACATTATTGAATAGTGATTTAGCTTCGAGTCTTCTTGTGTGTTCATCAAGAAGTCGAGTATCCTTGTGTGTTCATCAAGGAACTCTGGTGTAAGCTTGTTACATAGATCGGCTTCGAGTCTTCTTGTGTGTTCATCAGGAAGTCGAGTGTCTTGTGCGTACATCAAGGTGCTCTGGTGAAGTCAAGGTGTTAGAGATAACCAGGAGTGTCAACTCGCAGTGATTGCAGGTAGTTGATAGGTTTGTACATCTCTTTTCATCTAGTGGATTTATTTGTTGTCGCGAGGACAACCGTGGACGTTTCCCATATTGGGTTTTACCACGTTAAAAATTCCTGTGTGTTATTTACTTTCTGCGTATCGTTTGATTTGTTTGAATATTGAACTGTTACATTAGCACTATTTGTAGTTTCTCAGTTTCTTCTACTTATAAGTTCGGAACAAAAATTGAGTACATACCAAGCCGAATGTCAGGACAAAACCCCGTTCCCATGGACCAAATGTTCTATATTGGCATTAAAACGTCCCGGCTAAGACTTGTCGATCCTGAGGTTTTAGATTTTAAAACAAGTGAGTTTCGTCCATTTCCAAGTTCGGACCGAAAACCGAGTAAATGCCCACCGAACGAACGGACATAAATCTCGGTTTTACGGACCGAACGTTGTTTTTTCACCTTAGAACGCCCCGAGTTAAGTAATGGATTGGCTAGTCTCTTAAGTGTATCATTTTCCATGCGAAAACATGTGTGTTTCGTACACTTATAACTACGGAACAAAAATCGAGTACATACCAAGCCGAATGTCCGGACAAAACCCCGTTCCCATGGTCCAAATGTTCTATATTGGCCTTAAAACGTCCCGGCTAAGCCTTGTCGATCTTGAGGTTTTAGATTTTAAAACAAGTGAGTTTCGTCCAGTTCTTAGTTCGGACCGAAAACCAAGTAAATACCGACCGAACGGACGGAACGTTGTTTTTTCACCTTAGAACGCCCCGAGTTAAGTAATGGATTGGCTAGTCTCTTAGGTTTATCGTTTTGCATGGGAAAACATGTGTGTTTCGTCCACTTATAAGTTCGGAACAAAAATCGAGTACATACCAAGCCGAATGTCCGGACAAAACCCCGTTCCCATGGTACAAATGTTCTATATTGGCCTTAAGACATCCCGGCTAAGCCTTGTCAATCTTGAGGATTTAGATTTTAAAACAAGTGAGTTTCGTCCATTTCCAAGCTCGGACCGAAAACCGAGTAAATGACGACCGAACGGACGGACATAAATCTCATTTTTACGGACGAAACGTTGTTTTCACCTTAGAATGCCCCGAGTTAAGTAATGGAGTGGCTAGTCTCTTAGGTGTATCGTTTTCCATGCGAAAACATGTGTGTTTCGTCCACTTTTTAGTTCGGAACAAAAATCGAGTACATACCAAGCCGAATGTCAAGACAAAACCCCGTTCCCATGGTCCAAATGTTCTATATTGGCCTTAAAACGTCCCGACTAAGCCTTGTCGATCTTGAGGTTTTAGATTCCAAAACAAGTGAGTTTCGTCCATTTCCAAGTTCGGACCGAAAACCGAGTAAATGCCGACCGAACGGACATAAATCTTGTTTTAACGGACAGAACATTGTTTTTTCACCTTAGAACGCCCCGAGTTAAGTAATGGAGTGGCTAGTCTCTTAGGTGTATCGTTTTCCATGCGAAAATATGTGTGTTTAGTCCACTTATAAGTTCGGAACAAATATCGAGTACATACCAAGCTGAATGTCAGGACAAAACCCCGTTCCCATTGACCAAATGTTCTATATTGGCATTAAAACGTCCCGGCTAAGACTTGTCGATCTTGAGGTTTTAGATTTTAAAACAAGTGTGTTTCGTCCATTTCCAAGTTCGGACCGAAAATCGAGTTAATGTCGACCGAACGGACGGACATAAATCTCGTTTTTACGAACAGAACGTTGTTTTTTCACCTTAGAACGCCCCGAGCTAAGTAATGGATTGGCTAGTCTCTTAGGTGTATCGTTTTCCATGCGAAAACATGTGTGTTTCTTCTACTTATAAGTTCGGAACAAAAATTGAGTACATACCAAGCCGAATGTCAGGACAAAACCCCGTTCCCATGGACCAAATGTTCTATATTGGCATTAAAACGTCCTGGCTAAGACTTGTCGATCCTGAGGTTTTAGATTTTAAAACAAGTGAGTTTTGTCCATTTCCAAGTTCGGACCAAAAACCGAGTAAATGCCCACCGAACGGACGGACATAAATCTCGGTTTTACGGACAGAACGTTGTTTTTTCACCTTAGAACGCCCCGAGTTAAGTAATGGATTGGCTAGTCTCTTAAGTGTATCATTTTCCATGCGAAAACATGTGTGTTTCGTACACTTATAACTACGGAACAAAAATCGAGTACATACCAAGCCGAATGTCCGGACAAAACCCCGTTCCCATGGTCCAAATGTTCTATATTGGCCTTAAAACGTCCCGGCTAAGCCTTGTCGATCTTGAGGTTTTAGATTTTAAAACAAGTGAGTTTCGTCCAGTTCTTAGTTCGGACCGAAAACCAAGTAAATACCGACCGAACGGACGGAACGTTGTTTTTTCACCTTAGAACGCCCCGAGTTAAGTAATGGATTGGCTAGTCTCTTAGGTTTATCGTTTTGCATGGGAAAACATGTGTGTTTCGTCCACTTATAAGTTCGGTACAAAAATCGAGTACATACCAAGCCGAATGACCGGACAAAACCCCGTTCCCATCGTACAAATGTTCTATATTGGCCTTAAGACGTCCCGGCTAAGCCTTGTCAATCTTGAGGATATAGATTTTAAAACAAGTGAGTTTCGTCCATTTCCAAGCTCGGACCAAAAACCGAGTAAATGACGACCGAACGGACGGACATAAATCTCATTTTTACGGATGAAACGTTGTTTTCACCTTAGAACGCCCCGAGTTAATTAATGGAGTGGCTAGTCTCTTTGGTGTATCGTTTTCCACGCGAAAACATGTGTGTTTCGTCCACTTATAAGTTCGGAACAAAAATCGAGTACATACCGAGCCGAATGTCGGGACAAAACCCCATTCCCATGGACCAAATGTTCTATATTGGCATTAAAACGTCCCGTCTAAGCCTTGTCAATCTTGAGGTTTTAGATTCCAAAACAAGTGAGTTTCGTCCATTTCCAAGTTCGGACCGAAAAACGAGTAAAGGCCGACTGAACGGACGGACATAAATCTCGTTTTTACGGACGGAACGTTGTTTTTTGACCTTAGAACGCCCCGAGTCAAGTAATGGAGTGGCTAGTCTCTTAGGTGTATCGTTTTCCATGCGAAAACATGTGTGTTTCGTCCACTTATAAGTTCGGAACAAAAATCGAGTACATACCAAGCCGAATGTCCGGACAAAACCCCGTTCCCATGGTACAAATGTTCTATATTGGCCTTAAGACGTCCCGGCTAAGCCTTGTCAATCTTGAGGGTTTAGATTTTAAAACAAGTGAGTTTCGTCCATTTCCAAGCTCGGACCGAAAATCGAGTAAATGACGACCGAACGGACGGACATAAATCTTATTTTTACGGACGAAACGTTGTTTTCACCTTAGAACGCCCCGAGTTAAGTAATGGAGTGGCTAGTCTCTTAGGTGTATCGTTTTCCATACGAAAACATGTGTGTTTCGTCCACTTATTAGTTCGTAACAAAAATCGAGTACATACCAAGCCGAATGTCAAGACAAAACCCCGTTCCCATGGTCCAAATGTTCTATATTGGCCTTAAAACGTCCCGACTAAGCCTTGTCGATCTTGAGGTTTTAGATTCCAAAACAAGTGAGTTTCGTCCATTTCCAAGTTCGGACCGAAAACCGAGTAAATGCCGACCGAACGGACATAAATCTTGTTTTAACGGACAGAACGTTGTTTTTTCACCTTAGAACGCCCCGAGTTAAGTAATGGAGTGGCTAGTCTCTTAGGTGTATCGTTTTCCATGCGAAAACATGTGTGTTTAGTCCACTTATAAGTTCGGAACAAATATCGAGTACATACCAAGCTGAATGTCAGGACAAAACCCCGTTCCCATTGACCAAATGTTCTATATTGGCATTAAAACGTCCCGGCTAAGACTTGTCGATCTTGAGGTTTTAGATTTTAAAACAAGTGAGTTTCGTCCATTTCCAAGTTCGGACCGAAAATCGAGTTAATGTCGACCGAACGGACGGACATAAATCTCGTTTTTACGAACAGAACGTTGTTTTTTCACCTTAGAACGCCCCGAGCTAAGTAATGGATTGGCTAGTCTCTTAGGTGTATCGTTTTCCATGCGAAAACATGTGTGTTTCTTCTACTTATAAGTTCGGAACAAAAATTGAGTAAATACCAAGCCGAATGTCAGGACAAAACCCCGTTCCCATGGACCAAATGTTCTATATTGGCATTAAAACGTCCCGGCTAAGACTTGTCGATCCTGAGGTTTTAGATTTTAAAACAAGTGAGTTTTGTCCATTTCCAAGTTCGGACCAAAAACCGAGTAAATGCCCACCGAACGGACGGACATAAATCTCGGTTTTACGGACAGAACGTTGTTTTTTCACCTTAGAACGCCCCAAGTTAAGTAATGGATTGGCTAGTCTCTTAAGTGTATCATTTTCCATGCGAAAACATGTGTGTTTCGTACACTTATAACTACGGAACAAAAATCGAGTACATACCAAGCCGAATGTCCGGACAAAACCCCGTTCCCATGGTCCAAATGTTCTATATTGGCCTTAAAACGTCCCGGCTAAGACTTGTCGATCTTGAGGTTTTAGATTTTAAAACAAGTGAGTTTCGTCCAGTTCTTAGTTCGGACCGAAAACCAAGTAAATGCCGACCGAACGGACGGAACGTTGTTTTTTCACCTTAGAACGCCCCGAGTTAAGTAATGGATTGGCTAGTCTCTTAGGTGTATCGTTTTCCATGCGAAACCATGTGTGTTTCGTCCACTTATAACTTTGGAACAAAAATCGAGTACATACAAAGCCGAATGTCAGGACAAAACCCCGTTAACATTGACCAAATGTTCTATATTGGCATTAAAACGTCCCGGCTAAGACTTGTCGATCTTGAGGTTTTAGATTTTAAAACAACTGAGTTTCGTCCATTTCCAAGTTCGGACCGAAAAACGAGTAAATGCCCACCGAACGGATGGACATAAATCTCGGTTTTACGGACGGAACGTTGTTTTTTCAACTTAGAACGCCCCGAGTTAAGTAATGGATTGGATAGTCTCTTAAGTGTATCATTTTCCATGCGAAAACATGTGTGTTTCGTACACTTATAACTACGGAACAAAAATCGAATACATACCAAGCCGAATGTCCGGACAAAACCCCGTTCCCATGGTCCAAATGTTCTATATTGGCCTTAAAACGTCCCGGCTAAGCCTTGTCGATCTTGAGGTTTTAGATTTTAAAACAAGTGAGTTTCGTCCAGTTCTTAGTTCGGACCGAAAACCAAGTAAATGCCGACCGAACGGACGGAACGTTGTTTTTTCATCTTAGAACGCCCCGAGTTAAGTAATGGATTGGCTAGTCTCTTAGGTTTATCGTTTTGCATGGGAAAACATGTGTGTTTCGTCCACTTATAAGTTCGGAACAAAAATCGAGTACATACCAAGCCGAATGTCCGGACAAAATCCCGTTCCCATGGTACAAATGTTCTATATTGGCCTTAAGACGTCCCGGCTAAGCCTTGTCAATCTTGAGGATTTAGATTTTAAAACAAGTGTGTTTCGTCCATTTCCAAGCTCGGACCGAAAACCGAGTAAATGACGACCGAACGGACGAACATAAATCTCATTTTTACGGACGAAACGTTGTTTTCACCTTAGAACGCCCCGAGTTAAGTAATAGAGTGGCTAGTCTCTTAGGTGTATCGTTTTCCACGCGAAAACATGTGTGTTTCGTCCACTTATAAGTTCAGAACAAAAATCGAGTACATACCAAGCCGAATGTCGGGACAAAACCCCGTTCCCATGGACCAAATGTTCTATATTGGCATTAAAACGTCCCGGCTAAGACTTGTCGATCTTGAGGTTTTAGATTTTAAAACAAGTGAGTTTCGTCCATTTCCAAGTTCGGACCGAAAATCGAGTTAATGTCGACCGAACGGACGGACATAAATCTCGTTTTACCGAACAGAACGTTGTTTTTTCACCTTAGAACGCCCCGAGCTAAGTAATGGATTGGCTAGTCTCTTAGGTGTATCGTTTTCCATGCGAAAACATGTGTGTTTCTTCTACTTATAAGTTCGGAACAAAAATTGAGTAAATACCAAGCCGAATGTCAGGACAAAACCCCGTTCCCATGGACCAAATGTTCTATATTGGCATTAAAACGTCCCGGCTAAGACTTGTCGATCCTGAGGTTTTAGATTTTAAAACAAGTGAGTTTTGTCCATTTCCAAGTTCGGACCAAAAACCGAGTAAATGCCCACCGAACAGACGGACATAAATCTCGGTTTTACGGACAGAACGTTGTTTTTTCACCTTAGAACGCCCCGAGTTAAGTAATGGATTGGCTAGTCTCTTAAGTGTATCATTTTCCATGCGAAAACATGTGTGTTTCGTACACTTATAACTACGGAACAAAAATCGAGTACATACCAAGCCGAATGTCCGGACAAAACCCCGTTCCCATGGTCCAAATGTTCTATATTGGCCTTAAAACGTCCCGGCTAAGCCTTGTCGATCTTGAGGTTTTAGATTTTAAAACAAGTGAGTTTCGTCCAGTTCTTAGTTCGGACCGAAAACCAAGTAAATGCCGACCGAACGGACGGAACGTTGTTTTTTCACCTTAGAACGCCCCGAGTTAAGTAATGGATTGGCTAGTCTCTTAGGTTTATCGTTTTGCATGGGAAAACATGTGTGTTTCGTCCACTTATAAGTTCGGAACAAAAATCGAGTACATACCAAGCCGAATGTCCGGACAAAACCCCGTTCCCATGGTACAAATGTTCTATATTGGCCTTAAGGCGTCCCGGCTAAGCCTTGTCAATCTTGAGGATTTAGATTTTAAAACAAGTGAGTTTCGTCCATTTCCAAGCTCGGACAAAAAACCGAGTAAATGACGACCGAACGGACGGACATAAATCTCATTTTTACGGACGAAACGTTGTTTTCACCTTAGAACGCCCTGAGATAAGTAATGGAGTGGCTAGTCTCTTAGGTGTATCATTTTCCACGCGAAAACATGTGTGTTTCGTCCACTTATAAGTTCGGAACAAAAATCGAGTACATACCAAGCCGAATGTCGGGACAAAACCACGTTCCCATGGACCAAATGTTCTATATTGGCATTAAAACGTCTCGTCTAAGCCTTGTAAATCTTGAGGTTTTAGAATCCAAAACAAGTGAGTTTCGTCCATTTCCAAGTTCGGACCGAAAACCGAGTAAAGACCGACTGAACGGACGGACATAAATCTTGTTTTTACGGACGGAACGTTGTTTTTTGACCTTAGAACGCCCCGAGTCAAGTAATGGAGTGGCTAGTCTCTTAGGTGTATCGTTTTCCATGCGAAAACATGTGTGTTTCGTCTACTTATAAGTTCGGAACGAAAATTGAGTACATACCAATCCGAATGTCCGTACAAATCTTCGTTCCCATGGACCAAATGTTCTATATTGGCATTAAAACTTCCCGGCTAAGACTTGTCGATCTTGAGGTTTTAGATTTTAAAACAAGTGAGTTTCGTCCATTTCCAAGTTCGGACCAAAAACCGAGTAAATGCCGACTGAACGGACGGAAATAAATTTCGTTTTTACGGACAGAACGTTGTTTTTTCACCTTAGAACGCTCCGAGTTAAGTAATGGATTGGCTAGTCTCTTAGGTGTATCATTTTCCATGCGAAACCATGTGTGTTTCGTCCACTTATAACTTTGGAACAAAAATCGAGTACATACAAAGCCGAATGTCAGGACAAAACCCCGTTAACATTGACCAAATGTTCTATATTGGCATTAAAACGTCCCGGCTAAGACTTGTCGATCTTGAGGTTTTAGATTTTAAAAAAAGTGAGTTTCGTCCATTTCCAAGTTCGGACCGAAAACCGAGTAAATGCCCACCGAACGGACGGAAATAAATCTCGTTTTTACGGACGGAACTTTGTTTTTTCACCTTAGAACGCCCCGAGTTAAGTAATGGAGTGGCTAGTCTCTTAGGTGTATCGTTTTCCATGCGAAAACATGTGTGTTTCGTCCACTTATAAGTTTGGAACAAAAATCGAGTACATACCAAGCCGAATGTCCGGACAAACCCCTGTTCCCATGGTCCAAATCTACTATATTGGCCTTAAAACGTCCCAGCTAAGCCTTGTCGATCATGAGGTTTTAGATTCCAAACCAAGTGAGTTTCGTCCATTTCCAAGTTCGGACTGAAAACCGAGTAAATACCGACCGAACGGACGGACATAAATCTTGTTTTTACGGACAGAACGTTATTTTTTCACCTTAGAACGCCCCGAGTTAAGTAATGGAGTGGCTAGTCTCTTAGGTGTATCGTTTTCCATTGGAAAACATGTGTGTTTCGTCCACTTAAAACGTCCCGGCTAAGCCTTGTCGCTCTTGAGGTTTTAGATTCCAAAACAAGTGAGTTTCGTCCATTTCCAAGTTCGGACCGAAAACCGAGTAAATGCCGACCGAACGGACGGACATAAATCTCGTTTTTACGGACGAAACATTATTTTTTCACCTTAGAACGCCCCGAGTTAAGTAATGGAGTGGCTATTCTCTTAGGTGTGTCGTTTTCTATGCGAAAACATATGTGTTTCGTCCACTTATAAGTTTGGAACAAAAATCGAGTACATACCAAGCCGAATGTCCGGATAAAACCCTGTTCCCATGGTCCAAATGTATTATATTGGCCTTAAAACTTCCCGGCTAAGCCTTGTCGATCTTGGGGATTTGGATTCCAAAACAAGTGAGTTTCGTCCATTTACCAGTTCGGACCGAAAACTGAGTAAATGCCAACTGAACGGACAGAAATAAATCTCGTTTTTACGGACGGAACGTTGTTTTTTCACCTTAAAACTCCCCGAGTTAAGTAATGGAGTGGCTAGTCTCTTAGGTGTATGGTTTTCCATGGGAACACAAGTGTGTTTCGTCCACTTATAAGTTCGGAACAAAAACCGAGTACGTACCAAGCCGAATGTCAGGACAAAAACCCCTTCCCATGGACCAAATGTTCTTTATTGGCATTAAAACGTCGCGGCTAAGCCTTGTCGATTTTGAGGTTTTAGATTTTAAAACAAGTGAGTTTCGTCCATTTCCAAGTTCAGACCAAAAATCGAGTAAATGCCGACCGAACGGACGGACATAAATCTCGTTTTTAGCTACGGAACGTTGTTTTTTCACCTTAGAAGGCCCCGAGTTAAGTAATGGAATGGCTAGTCTCTTAGGTGTATCGTTTTCCGTGGGAAAACATGTGTGTTTCGTCCACTTATAAGTTCGGAACAAATATCGAGTACATACCAAGCCGAATGTCAGGACAAAACCCCGTTCCCATGGACCAAATGTTCTATATTGGCATTAAAACGTCCCGGCTAAGCCTTGTCGATCTTGAGGTTTTAGATTTTAAAATATGTGAGTTTCGTCCATTTTCCAAGTTCGGACCGAAAACCGAGTGAATGCCGACCGAACGGACGGACATAAATCTCGTTTCTACTGACAGAACGTTGTTTTTTCACCTTAGAACGCCCCGAGTTAAGTAATGGAGTGGCTAGTCTCTTAGGTGTATGGTTTTCCATGGGAAAACAAGTGTGTTTCGTCCACTTATAAGTTTGGAACAAAAATCGAGTACATACCAAGCCGAATGTCAGGACAAAACTCTGTTCCCATGGTCCAAATGTTCTATATTAGCCTTAAAACGTCCCGGCTAAGCCTTGTCGATCTTGAGATTTTAGATTCCAAAACAAGTGAGTTTCGTCCATTTCCAAGTTCCTACCAAAAACCGAGTACCGACCGAACGGACGGACATAAATCTTGTTTTTTACGGACAGAACGTTGTTTTTTCACCTTAGAACGCCCCAAGTTAAGTAATGGAAGGGCTATTCTCTTAGGTGTATCGTTTACCATGGGAAAACTTGTGTGTTTCGTTAACTTATAAGTTCGGAACAAAAATCGAGTACATACCAAGCCGAATGTCCGGACAAAACCCCGTTCCCATGGTCCAAATGTTCTATATTGGCCTTAAAACGTCCCGGCTAAGCCTTGTCGATCTTGAGGATTTAGATTTTAAAACAAGTGAGTTTCGTCGATTTCCAAGTTCGGACCGAAAACCGAGTAAATGCCGACCGAACGGACGGACATAAATCTCGTTTTTAGCTACGGAACGTTGTTTTTTCACCTTAGAACGCCCCAAGTTAAGTAATGGAATGGCTAGTCTCTTAGGTGTATCGTTTTCCATTGGAAAACATGTGTGTTTCGTCCACTTATAAGTTCGGAACAAAAATCGAGTACATACCAAGCCGAATGTCAGGACAAAACCCCGTTCCCATGGACCAAATGTTCTATATTGGCATTAAAACGTCCTGGCTAAGCCTTGTCGATCTTGAGGTTTTAGATTTTAAAACAAGTGAGTTTCGTCCATTTCCAAGTTCGGACCGAAAACCGAGTAAATGCCGACCGAACGGACGGACATAAATCTCGTTTTTACGGACAGAACGTTGTTTTTTCACCTTAGAACGCCCCGAGTTAAATAATGGAGTGGCTAGTCTCTTAGGTGTATCGTTTTCCATGGGAAAACATGTGTGTTTCGTCCACTTATTAGTTCAGAACAAAAATCGAGTACATACCAAGCCGAATGTCAGGACAAAACCCTGTTCCCATGGTCCAAATGTTCTATATTGGCCTTAAAACGTCCCGGCTAAGCCTTGTCGATCTTGAGGTTTTAGATTCGAAAACAACTGAGTTTCGTCCATTTCCAAGTTCGGACCAAAAACCGAGTAAATGCCGACCGAACGGACGGATATAAATTTTGTTTTTACGGACAGAACGTTGTTTTTTCACCTTAGAACGCCCCGAGTTAAGTAATGGAGTGGCTAGTCTCTTAGGTGTATGGTTTTCCATGGGAAAACAAGTTTGTTTCGTCCACTTATAAGTTCGGAACAAAAATCGAGTACATACCAACCCATGTCAGGAGAAAACCCCGTTCCCATGGACCGAATGTTCTATATTGGCATTAAAACGTCCCAGTTAAGCCTTCTAAATCTTGAGGTTTTAGATTTTAAAACAAGTGAGTTTCGTCCATTTCCAAGTTCGGACCGAAAACCGAGTAAATGCCGACCGAACGGACGGACATAAATCTCGTCTTTAGCTACGGAACGTTGTTTTTTCACCTTAGAACGTCCCGAGTTAAGTAATGGAATACCTGGTCTCTTAGGTGTATCGTTTTCCATGGGAAAACGTGTGTGTTTCATCCACTTATAAGTTCGGAACAAAAATCGAGTACATACCAAGCCGAATGTCAAGACAAAATCCCGTTCCCATGGACCAAATGTTCTATATTGGCATTAAAACGTCCCGGCTATGCCTTGTCGATCTTGAGATTTTAGATTTTAAAACAAGTGAGTTACGTCCATTTCCAAGTTCAGACCGAAAACCGAGTAAATGCCGACTGAACGGACGGACATAAATCTCGTTTTTACGGACGGAACGTTGTTTTTTCACCTTAGAACACCCCGAGTTAAGTAATGGATTGGCTAGTCTCTTAGGTGTATCGTTTTCCATTGGAAAACATGTGTGTTTCGTCCACTTATAAGTTCGGAACAAAAAACGAGTACATACAAAGCCGAATGTCAGGACAAAACCCCGTTCCCATGGTCCAAATATTCTATATTGGCATTAAAACGTCCTGGCTAAGCCTTGTCGATCTTGAGGTTTAAAATTTTAAAACAAGTCAGTTTCATCCATTTCCAAGTTTGGACCGAAAACCGAGTAAATACCGACCGAACGGACGGACATAAATCTCGTTTTTCGGACGGAACGTTGTTTTTTCACCTTAGAACGCCCCGAGTTAAGTAATGGAGTGGCTAGTCTCTTAGGGGTATCGTTTTCCATGCGAAAACATGTGTGTTTCGTCCACTTATAAGTTCGGAACAAAAATCGAGTACATACCAAGCCGTATGTCCGGACAAAACCCTGTTCCCATGGTCCAAATGTTCTATATTGGCCTTAAAACATCCCGGCTAAGCCTTGTCGATCTTGAGGTTTTAGATTCCAAAACAAGTGAGTTTCGTCCATTTCCAAGTTCGGATCGAAAACCGAGTAAATGCCGACCGAACGGACGCACATAAATCTCGTTTGTACAGACGGAACGTTGTTTTTTCACCTTAGAACGCCCCGAGTTAAGTAATGGAGTGGCTAGTCTCTTAGGTGTATGGTTTTCCATGGGAAAACAAGTGTGTTTCGTCCACTTATAAGTTCGGAACAAAAACCGAGTACGTACCAAGCCGAATGTCAGGACAAAACCCCGTTCCCATGGACCAAATGTTCTTTATTGGCATTAAAACATCCCGGCTAAGCCTTGTCGATTTTGAGGTTTTAGATTTTAAAACAAGTGAGTTTCGTCCATTTCCAAGTTCAGACCGAAAACCGAGTAAATGCCGACCGAACGGACGGTCAGAAATCTCGTTTTTAGCTACGGAACGTTGTTTTTTCACCTTAGAAGGCCCCGAGTTAAGTAATGGAATGGCTAGTCTCTTAGGTGTATCGTTTTCCATGGGAAAACATGTGTGTTTCGTCCACTTATAAGTTCGGAACGAAAATCGAGTACATACCAAGCCGAATGTCAGGACAAAACCCCGTTCACATGGACCAAATGTTCTATATTGGCCTTAAAACGTCCCGGCTAAGCCTTGTCGATCTTGAGGTTTTAGATTCCAAAACAAGTGAGTTTCGTCCATTTCCAAGTTCGTACCGAAAACCGAGTAAATGCCGACCGAACGGATGGACATAAATCTTGTTTTTACAGACAGAACGTTGTTTTTTCACCTTAGAACGCCCCGGGTTAAGTAATGGAAGGGCTAGTCTCTTAGGTGTATCGTTTACCATGGGAAAACTTGTGTGTTTCGTGAACTTATAAGTTCGGAACAAAAACAGAGTTCGTACCAAGCCGAATGTCCGGACAAAACCCCGTTCCCATGGTCCAAATGTTCTATATTGGCCTTAAAAGGTCCCGGTTAAGCCTTGTCGATCTTGAGGTTTTAGATTTTAAAACAAGTGAGTTTCGTCCATTTCCAAGTTCGAACCAAAAACCGAGTAAATGCCGACCGAACAGACGGACATAAATCTCGTTTTTAGCTACGGAACGTTGTTTTTTCACCTTAGAACACCCCGAGTTAAGTAATGGAATAGCTAGTCTCTTAGGTGTATCGTTTTCCATGGGAAAACATGTGTGTTTCGTCCACTTATAAGTTCGGAACAAAGATCGAGTACATACCAAGCCGAATGTCAGGACAAAACCCCGTTCCCATGGACCAAATGTTCTATATTGGCCTTAAAACGTCCCGGCTAAGCCTTGTCGATCTTGAGGTTTTAGATTCCAAAACAAGTGAGTTTCGTCCATTTCCAAGTTCGTACCGAAAACCGAGTAAATGCCGACCGAACGAATGGACATAAATCTTGTTTTTACGGACAGAACGTTGTTTTTTCACCTTAGAACGCCCCGGGTTAAGTAATGGAAGGGCTAGTCCCTTAGGTGTATCGTTTACCATTAGAAAACTTGTGTGTTTCGTGAACTTATAAGTTCGGAACAAAAACCGAGTACGTACCAAGCCGAATGTCCGGACAAAACCCCGTTCCCATGGTCCAAATGTTCTATATTGGCCTTAAAACGTCCCGGTTAAGCCTTGTCGATCTTGAGGTTTTAGATTTTAAAACAAGTGAGTTTCGTCCATTTCCAAGTTCGGACCAAAAACCGAGTAAATGCCGACCGAACGGACGGACATAAATCTCGTTTTTAGCTACGGAACGTTGTTTTTTCACCTTAGAATACCCCGAGTTAAGTAATGGAATAGCTAGTCTCTTAGGTGTATCGTTTTCCATGGGAAAACATGTGTGTTTCGTCCACTTATAAGTTCGGAACAAAAATCGAGTACATACCAAGCCGAATGTCAGGACAAAACCCCGTTCCCATGGACCAAATGTTTTATATTGGCATTAAAACGTCCCGGCTAAGCCTTGTCGATCTTGAGGTTTTAGATTTTCAAACAAGTGAGTTTCGTCCATTTCCGAAAACCGAGTAAATGCCGACTGAACGGACGGACATAAATCTCGTTTTTACGGACAGAACGTTGTTTTTTCACCTTAGAACGCCCCGAGTTAAGTAATGGATTGGCTAGTCTCTTAGGTGTATCGTTTTCCATTGGAAAACATGTGTGTTTCGTCCACTTATAAGTTCGGAACAAAAAACGAGTACATACAAAGCCGAATGTCAGGACAAAACCCCGTTCCCATGGTCCAAATATTCTATATTGGCATTAAAACGTCCTGGCTAAGCCTTGTCGATCTTGAGGTTTAAAATTTTAAAACAAGTCAGTTTCATCCATTTCCAAGTTTGGACCGAAAACCGAGTAAATACCGACCGAACGGACGGACATAAATCTCGTTTTTCGGACGGAACGTTGTTTTTTCACCTTAGAACGCCCCGAGTTAAGTAATGGAGTGGCTAGTCTCTTAGGGGTATCGTTTTCCATGCGAAAACATGTGTGTTTCGTCCACTTATAAGTTCGGAACAAAAATCGAGTACATACCAAGCCGTATGTCCGGACAAAACCCTGTTCCCATGGTCCAAATGTTCTATATTGGCCTTAAAACATCCCGGCTAAGCCTTGTCGATCTTGAGGTTTTAGATTCCAAAACAAGTGAGTTTCGTCCATTTCCAAGTTCGGATCGAAAACCGAGTAAATGCCGACCGAACGGACGCACATAAATCTCGTTTGTACAGACGGAACGTTGTTTTTTCACCTTAGAACGCCCCGAGTTAAGTAATGGAGTGGCTAGTCTCTTAGGTGTATGGTTTTCCATGGGAAAACAAGTGTGTTTCGTCCACTTATAAGTTCGGAACAAAAACCGAGTACGTACCAAGCCGAATGTCAGGACAAAACCCCGTTCCCATGGACCAAATGTTCTTTATTGGCATTAAAACATCCCGGCTAAGCCTTGTCGATTTTGAGGCTTTAGATTTTAAAACAAGTGAGTTTCGTCCATTTCCAAGTTCAGACCGAAAACCGAGTAAATGCTGACCGAACGGACGGTCAGAAATCTCGTTTTTAGCTACGGAACGTTGTTTTTTCACCTTAGAAGGCCCCGAGTTAAGTAATGGAATGGCTAGTCTCTTAGGTGTATCGTTTTCCATGGGAAAACATGTGTGTTTCGTCCACTTATAAGTTCGGAACAAAAATCGAGTACATACCAAGCCGAATGTCAGGACAAAACCCCGTTCACATGGACCAAATGTTCTATATTGGCCTTAAAACGTCCCGGCTAAGCCTTGTCGATCTTGAGGTTTTAGATTCCAAAACAAGTGAGTTTCGTCCATTTCCAAGTTCGTACCGAAAACCGAGTAAATGCCGACCGAACGGATGGACATAAATCTTGTTTTTACGGACAGAACGTTGTTTTTTCACCTTAGAACGCCCCGGGTTAAGTAATGGAAGGGCTAGTCTCTTAGGTGTATCGTTTACCATGGGAAAACTTGTGTGTTTCGTGAACTTATAAGTTCGGAACAAAAACAGAGTTCGTACCAAGCCGAATGTCCGGACAAAACCCTGTTCCCATGGTCCAAATGTTCTATATTGGCCTTAAAAGGTCCCGGTTAAGCCTTGTCGATCTTGAGGTTTTAGATTTTAAAACAAGTGAGTTTCGTCCATTTCCAAGTTCGAACCAAAAACCGAGTAAATGCCGACCGAACAGACGGACATAAATCTCGTTTTTAGCTACGGAACGTTGTTTTTTCACCTTAGAACACCCCGAGTTAAGTAATGGAATAGCTAGTCTCTTAGGTGTATCGTTTTCCATGGGAAAACATGTGTGTTTCGTCCACTTATAAGTTCGGAACAAAGATCGAGTACATACCAAGCCGAATGTCAGGACAAAACCCCGTTCCCATGGACCAAATGTTCTATATTGGCCTTAAAACGTCCCGGCTAAGCCTTGTCGATCTTGAGGTTTTAGATTCCAAAACAAGTGAGTTTCGTCCATTTCCAAGTTCGTACCGAAAACCGAGTAAATGCCGACCGAACGAATGGACATAAATCTTGTTTTTACGGACAGAACGTTGTTTTTTCACCTTAGAACGCCCCGGGTTAAGTAATGGAAGGGCTAGTCCCTTAGGTGTATCGTTTACCATTAGAAAACTTGTGTGTTTCGTGAACTTATAAGTTCGGAACAAAAACCGAGTACGTACCAAGCCGAATGTCCGGACAAAACCCCGTTCCCATGGTCCAAATGTTCTATATTGGCCTTAAAACGTCCCGGTTAAGCCTTGTCGATCTTGAGGTTTTAGATTTTAAAACAAGTGAGTTTCGTCCATTTCCAAGTTCGGACCAAAAACCGAGTAAATGCCGACCGAACGGACGGACATAAATCTCGTTTTTAGCTACGGAACGTTGTTTTTTTACCTTAGAATACCCCGAGTTAAGTAATGGAATAGCTAGTCTCTTAGGTGTATCGTTTTCCATGGGAAAACATGTGTGTTTCGTCCACTTATAAGTTCGGAACAAAAATCGAGTACATACCAAGCCGAATGTCAGGACAAAACCCCGTTCCCATGGACCAAATGTTTTATATTGGCATTAAAACGTCCCGGCTAAGCCTTGTCGATCTTGAGGTTTTAGATTTTCAAACAAGTGAGTTTCGTCCATTTCCGAAAACCGAGTAAATGCCGACTGAACGGACGGACATAAATCTCGTTTTTACGGACAGAACGTTGTTTTTTCACCTTAGAACGCCCCGAGTTAAGTAATGGATTGGCTAGTCTCTTAGGTGTATCGTTTTCCATTGGAAAACATGTGTGTTTCGTCCACTTATAAGTTCGGAACAAAAAACGAGTACATACAAAGCCGAATGTCAGGACAAAACCCCGTTCCCATGGTCCAAATATTCTATATTGGCATTAAAACGTCCTGGCTAAGCCTTGTCGATCTTGAGGTTTAAAATTTTAAAACAAGTCAGTTTCATCCATTTCCAAGTTTGGACCGAAAACCGAGTAAATACCGACCGAACGGACGGACATAAATCTCGTTTTTCGGACGGAACGTTGTTTTTTCACCTTAGAACGCCCCGAGTTAAGTAATGGAGTGGCTAGTCTCTTAGGTGTATCGTTTTCCATGCGAAAACATGTGTGTTTCGTCCACTTATAAGTTCGGAACAAAAATCGAGTACATACCAAGCCGTATGTCCGGACAAAACCCTGTTCCCATGGTCCAAATGTTCTATATTGGCCTTAAAACATCCCGGCTAAGCCTTGTCGATCTTGAGGTTTTAGATTCCAAAACAAGTGAGTTTCGTCCATTTCCAAGTTCGGATCGAAAACCGAGTAAATGCCGACCGAACGGACGCACATAAATCTCGTTTGTACAGACGGAACGTTGTTTTTTCACCTTAGAACGCCCCGAGTTAAGTAATGGAGTGGCTAGTCTCTTAGGTGTATGGTTTTCCATGGGAAAACAAGTGTGTTTCGTCCACTTATAAGTTCGGAACAAAAACCGAGTACGTACCAAGCCGAATGTCAGGACAAAACCCCGTTCCCATGGACCAAATGTTCTTTATTGGCATTAAAACATCCCGGCTAAGCCTTGTCGATTTTGAGGTTTTAGATTTTAAAACAAGTGAGTTTCGTCCATTTCCAAGTTCAGACCGAAAACCGAGTAAATGCCGACCGAACGGACGGTCAGAAATCTCGTTTTTAGCTACGGAACGTTGTTTTTTCACCTTAGAAGGCCCCGAGTTAAGTAATGGAATGGCTAGTCTCTTAGGTGTATCGTTTTCCATGGGAAAACATGTGTGTTTCGTCCACTTATAAGTTCGGAACAAAAATCGAGTACATACCAAGCCGAATGTCAGGACAAAACCCCGTTCCCATGGACCAAATGTTCTATATTGGCCTTAAAACGTCCCGGCTAAGCCTTGTCGATCTTGAGGTTTTAGATTCCAAAACAAGTGAGTTTCGTCCATTTCCAAGTTCGTACTGAAAACCGAGTAAATGCCGACCGAACGGATGGACATAAATCTTGTTTTTACGGACAGAACGTTGTTTTTTCACCTTAGAACGCCCCGGGTTAAGTAATGGAAGGGCTAGTCTCTTAGGTGTATCGTTTACCATGGGAAAACTTGTGTGTTTCGTGAACTTATAAGTTCGGAACAAAAACCGAGTTCGTACCAAGCCGAATGTCCGGACAAAACCCCGTTCCCATGGTCCAAATGTTCTATATTGGCCTTAAAAGGTCCCGGTTAAGCCTTGTCGATCTTGAGGTTTTAGATTTTAAAACAAGTGAGTTTCGTCCATTTCCAAGTTCGAACCAAAAACCGAGTAAATGCCGACCGAACGGACGGACATAAATCTCGTTTTTAGCTACGGAACGTTGTTTTTTCACCTTAGAACACCCCGAGTTAAGTAATGGAATAGCTAGTCTCTTAGGTGTATCGTTTTCCATGGGAAAACATGTGTGTTTCGTCCACTTATAAGTTCGGAACAAAAATCGAGTACATACCAAGCCGAATGTCAGGACAAAACCCCGTTCCCATGGACCAAATGTTCTATATTGGCCTTAAAACGTCCTGGCTAAGCCTTGTCGATCTTGAGGTTTTAGATTCCAAAACAAGTGAGTTTCGTCCATTTCCAAGTTCGTACCGAAAACCGAGTAAATGCCGACCGAACGGATGGACATAAATCTTGTTTTTACGGACAGAACGTTGTTTTTTCACCTTAGAACGCCCCGGGTTAAGTAATGGAAGGGCTAGTCCCTTAGGTGTATCGTTTACCATTGGAAAACTTGTGTGTTTCGTGAACTTATAAGTTCGGAACAAAAACCGAGTACGTACCAAGCCGAATGTCCGGACAAAACCCCGTTCCCATGGTCCAAATGTTCTATATTGGCCTTAAAACGTCCCAGTTAAGCCTTGTCGATCTTGAGGTTTTAGATTTTAAAACAAGTGAGTTTCGTCCATTTCCAAGTTCGGACCAAAAACCGAGTAAATGCCGACCGAACGGACGGACATAAATCTCGTTTTTAGCTACGGAACGTTGTTTTTTCACCTTAGAACGCCCCGAGTTAAGTAATGGAGTGGCTAGTCTCTTAGGTGTATCGTTTTCCATGCGAAAACATGTGTGATTCGTCCACTTATAAGTTCGGAACAAAAATCGAGTACATACCAAGCCGTATGTCCGGACAAAACCCTGTTCCCATGGTCCAAATGTTCTATATTGGTTTTAAAACATCCCGGCTAAGCCTTGTCGATCTTGAGGTTTTAGATTCCAAAACAAGTGAGTTTCGTCCATTTCCAAGTTCGGATCGAAAACCGAGTAAATGCCGACCGAACGGACGCACATAAATCTCGTTTGTACAGACGGAACGTTGTTTTTTCACCTTAGAACGCCCCGAGTTAAGTAATGGAGTGGCTAGTCTCTTAGGTGTATGGTTTTCCATGGGAAAACAAGTGTGTTTCGTCCACTTATAAGTTCGGAACAAAAACCGAGTACGTACCAAGCCGAATGTCAGGACAAAACCCCGTTCCCATGGACCAAATGTTCTTTATTGGCATTAAAACATCCCGGCTAAGCCTTGTCGATTTTGAGGTTTTAGATTTTAAAACAAGTGAGTTTCGTCCATTTCCAAGTTCAGACCGAAAACCGAGTAAATGCCGACCGAACGGACGGTCAGAAATCTCGTTTTTAGCTACGGAACGTTGTTTTTTCACATTAGAAGGCCCCGAGTTAAGTAATGGAATGGCTAGTCTCTTAGGTGTATCATTTTCCATGGGAAAACATGTGTGTTTCGTCCACTTATAAGTTCGGAACAAAAATCGAGTACATACCAAGCCGAATGTCAGGACAAAACCCCGTTCCCATGGACCAAATGTTCTATATTGGCCGTAAAACGTCCCGGCTAAGCCTTGTCGATCTTGAGGTTTTACATTCCAAAACAAGTGAGTTTCGTCCATTTCCAAGTTTGTACCGAAAACCGAGTAAATGCCGACCGAACGGATGGACATAAATCTTGTTTTTACGGACAGAACGTTGTTTTTTCACCTTAGAACGCCCCGGGTTAAGTAATGGAAGGGCTAGTCTCTTAGGTGTATCGTTTACCATGGGAAAACTTGTGTGTTTCGTGAACTTATAAGTTCGGAACAAAATCCGAGTTCGTACCAAGCCGAATGTCCGGACAAAACCCCGTTCCCATGGTCCAAATGTTCTATATTGGCCTTAAAAGGTCCCGGTTAAGCCTTGTCGATCTTGAGGTTTTAGATTTTAAAACAAGTGAGTTTCGTCCATTTCCAAGTTCGAACCAAAAACCGAGTAAATGCCGACCGAACGGACGGACATAAATCTCGTTTTTAGCTACGGAACGTTGTTTTTTCACCTTAGAACACCCCGAGTTAAGTAATGGAATAGCTAGTCTCTTAGGTGTATCGTTTTCCATGGGAAAACATGTGTGTTTCGTCCACTTATAAGTTCGGAACAAAAATCGAGTACATACCAAGCCGAATGTCAGGACAAAACCCCGTTCCCATGGACCAAATGTTCTATATTGGCCTTAAAAGGTCCCGGTTAAGCCTTGTCGATCTTGAGGTTTTAGATTTTAAAACAAGTGAGTTTCGTCCATTTCCAAGTTCGAACCAAAAACCGAGTAAATGCCGACCGAACGGACGGACATAAATCTCGTTTTTAGCTACGGAACGTTGTTTTTTCACCTTAGAACACCCCGAGTTAAGTAATGGAATAGCTAGTCTCTTAGGTGTATCGTTTTCCATGGGAAAACATGTGTGTTTCGTCCACTTATAAGTTCGGAACAAAAATCGAGTACGTACCAAGCTGAATGTCAGGACAAAACCCCGTTCCTATGGACCAAATGTTCTATATTGGCCTTAAAACGTCCCGGCTAAGCCTTGTCGATCTTGAGGCTTTAGATTCCAAAACAAGTGAGTTTCGTCCATTTCCAAGTTCGTACCGAAAACCGAGTAAATGCCGACCGAACGGATGGACATAAATCTTGTTTTTACGGACAGAACGTTGTTTTTTCACCTTAGAACGCCCCGGGTTAAGTAATGGAAGGGCTAGTCCCTTAGGTGTATCGTTTACCATGGGAAAACTTGTGTGTTTCGTGAACTTATAAGTTTGGAACAAAAACCGAGTACGTACCAAGCCGAATGTCCGGACAAAACCCCGTTCCCATGGTCCAAATGTTCTATATTGGCCTTAAAACGTCCCGGTTAAGCCTTGTCGATCTTGAGGTTTTAGATTTTAAAACAAGTGAGTTTCGTATATTTCCAAGTTCGGACCAAAAACCGAGTAAATGCCTACCGAACGGACGGACATAAATCTCGTTTTTAGCTACGGAACGTTGTTTTTTCACCTTAGAACACCACGAGTTAAGTAATGGAATAGCTAGTCTCTTAGGTGTATCGTTTTCCATGGGAAAACATGTGTGTTTCGCCCACTTATAAGTTCGGAACAAAAATCGAGTACATACCAAGCCGAATGTCAGGACAAAACCCCGTTCCCATGGACCAAATGTTCTATATTGGCCTTAAAACGTCCCGGCTAAGCCTTGTCGATCTTGAGGTTTTAGATTCCAAAACAAGTGAGTTTCGTCCATTTCCAAGTTCGTACCGAAAACCGAGTAAATGCCGACCGAACGGATGGACATAAATCTTGTTTTTACGGACAGAACGTTGTTTTTTCACCTTAGAACGCCCCGGGTTAAGTAATGGAAGGGCTAGTCCCTTAGGTGTATCGTTTACCATGGGAAAACTTGTGTGTTTCGTGAACTTATAAGTTCGGAACAAAAACCGAGTACGTACCAAGCCGAATGTCCGGACAAAACCCCGTTCCCATGGTCCAAATGTTCTATATTGGCCTTAAAACGTCCCGGTTAAGCCTTGTCGATCTTGAGGTTTTAGATTTTAAAAGAAGTGAGTTTCGTCCATTTCCAAGTTCGGACCAAAAACCGAGTAAATGCCGACCGAACGGACGGACATAAATCTCGTTTTTAGCTACGGAACGTTGTTTTTTCACCTTAGAACACCCCGAGTTAAGTAATGGAATAGCTAGTCTCTTAGGTGTATCGTTTTCCATGGGAAAACATGTGTGTTTCGTCCACTTATAAGTTCGGAACAAAAATCGAGTACATACCAAGCCGAATGTCAGGACAAAACCCCGTTCCCATGGACCAAATGCTTTATATTGGCATTAAAACCTCCCGGCTAAGCCTTGTCGATCTTGAGGTTTTAGATTTTCAAACAAGTGAGTTTCGTCCATTTCCAAGTTCGGACCGAAAACCGAGTAAATACCGACCGAACGGACGGACATAAATCTCGTTTTTACGGACAGAACGTTGTTTTTTCACCTTAGAACGCCCCGAGTTAAGTAATGGAGTGGCTAGTCTCTTAGGTGTATCGTTTTCCATTGGAAAACATCTGTGTTTCGTCCACTTATTACTTCGGAATAAAAATCGAGTACATACCAAGCCGAATGTCAGGACAAAACCCTGTTCCAATGGTCCAAATGTTCTATATTGGCCTTAAAACGTCCCGCTAAGCCTTGTCGATCTTGAGGTTTTAGATTCCGAAACAAGTGAGTTTCGTCCATTTCCAAGTTCGGACCGAAAACCGAGTAAATGCCGACCGAACGGACGGACTTAAATCTCGTTTTTAGCTACAGAACGTTGTTTTTTCACCTTAGAACGCCCCGAGTTAAGTAATGGAATAGCTAGTCTCTTAGGTGTATCGTTTGGCATGGGAAAACATGTGTGTTTCGTTAACTTATAAGTTCGGAACAAAAATCGAGTACATACCAAGCCGAATGTCCGGACAAAACTCCGTTCCCATGATCCAAATGTTCTATATTGGCCTTAAAACGTCTCGGCTAAGCCTTGTCGATCTTCAGGATTTTGATTTTAAAACAAGTGAGTTTCGTCCATTTCCAAGTTCGGACCGAAAACCGAGTAAATGCCGACCGAAGGGACAGACATAAATCTCTTTTTTACGGACGGAACGTTGTTTTTTCACCTTAGAACGCCTCAAGTTAAGTAATGGAGTGGCTAGTCTCTTAGGTGTATCGTTTTCCATGCGCAAACATGTGTGTTTCGTCCACTTATTAGTTCGGAACAAAAATCGAGTACATACCAAGCCGAATGTCTGGACAAAACCCCGTTCCCATGGTCCAAATGTTCTATATTGGCCTTAAAACATCCCGGCTAAGCCTTGTCAATCTTGAGGTTTTAGATTCCAAAACAAGTGAGTTTTGTCCATTTCCAAGTTCGGACCGAAAACCGAGTAAATGCCGACCGAACGGACGGACATATATCTCGTTTTTACGGACGAAACGTTGTATTTTCACCTTAGAACGCCCCGAGTTAAGTAATGGAGTGGCTTGCCTCAGGTGTATTGTTTTCCATGGGAAACATGTGTGTTTCGTCCACTTATAAGTTCGGAACAAAAATCGAGTACATACCAATCCGAATGTCCGGACAAAACCCCGTTCCCATGGTCCAAATGTTCTATATTGGCCTTAAAACGTCCCGGTTAAGCCTTGTCGATCTTGAGGTTTTAGATTTTAAAACAAGTGAGTTTCGTCCATTTCCAAGTTCGGACCAAAAACCGAGTAAATGCCGACCGAACGGACGGACATAAATCTCGTTTTTAGCTACGGAACGTTGTTTTTCACCTTAGAACACCCCGAGTTAAGTAATGGAATAGCTAGTCTCTTAGGTGTATCGTTTTCCATGGGAAAACATGTGTGTTTCGTCCACTTATAAGTTCGGAACAAAAATCGAGTACATACCAAGCCGAATGTCAGGACAAAACCCCGTTCCCATGGACCAAATGTTTTATATTGGCATTAAAACGTCCCGGCTAAGCCTTGTCGATCTTGAGGTTTTAGATTTTCAAACAAGTGAGTTTCGTCCATTTCCAAGTTCGGACCGAAAACCGAGTAAATACCGACCGAACGGACGGACATAAATCTCGTTTTTACGGACAGAACGTTGTTTTTTCACCTTAGAACGCCCCGAGTTAAGTAATGGAGTGGCTAGTCTCTTAGGTGTATCGTTTTCCATGGGAAAACATCTGTGTTTCGTCCACTTATTAGTTCGGAATAAAAATCGAGTACATACCAAGCCGAATGTCAGGACAAAACCCTGTTCCCATGGTCCAAATGTTCTATATCGGCCTTAAAACGTCCCGCTAAGCCTTGTCGATCTTGAGGTTTTAGATTCCGAAACAAGTGAGTTTCGTCCATTTCCAAGTTCGGACCGAAAACCGAGTAAATGCCGACCGAACGGACGGAAATAAATCTCGTTTTTAGCTACAGAACGTTGTTTTTTCACCTTAGAACGCCCCGAGTTAAGTAATGGAATAGCTAGTCTCTTAGGTGTATCGTTTGCCATGGGAAAACATGTGTGTTTCGTTAACTTATAAGTTCGGAACAAAAATCGAGTACATACCAAGCCGAATGTCCGGACAAAACTCCGTTCCCATGGTCCAAATGTTCTATATTGGCCTTAAAACGTCTCAGCTAAGCCTTGTCGATCTTGAGGATTTTGATTTTAAAACAAGTGAGTTTCGTCCATTTCCAAGTTCGGACCGAAAACCGAGTAAATGCCGACCGAAGGGACGGACATAAATCTCTTTTTTACGGACGGAACGTTGTTTTTTCACCTTAGAACGCCCCGAGTTAAGTAATGGAGTGGCTAGTCTCTTAGGTGTATCGTTTTCCATGCGAAAACATGTGTGTTTCGTCCACTTATTAGTTCGGAACAAAAATCGAGTACATACCAAGCCGAATGTCTAGACAAAACCCCGTTCCCATGGTCCAAATGTTCTATATTGGCCTTAAAACATCCCGGCTAAGCCTTGTCAATCTTGAGGTTTTAGCTTCCAAAACAAGTGAGTTTTGTCCATTTCCAAGTTCGGACCGAAAACCGAGTAAATGCCGACCGAACGGACGGACTTATATCTCGTTTTTACAGACGAAACGTTGTATTTTCACCTTAGAACGCCCCGAGTTAAGTAATGGAGTGGCTTGCCTCAGGTGTATTGTTTTCCATGGGAAACATGTGTGTTTCGTCCACTTATAAGTTCGGAACAAAAATCGAGTACATACCAATCCGAATGTCAGGACAAAACCCCGTTCCCATGGACCAAATGTTCTATATTGGCATTAAAACGTCCCGGCTAAGCCTTGTCGATCTTGAGGTTTTAGATTTTAAAACATGTGAGTTTCGTCCATTTCCAAGTTCGGACCGAAAACCGAGTGAATGCCGACCGAACGGACGGACATAAATCTCGTTTTTACGGACAGAACGTTGTTTTTTCACCTTAGAACGCCCCGAGTTAAGTAATGGAGTGGCTAGTCTCTTAGGTGTATCATTTTCCATGCGAAAACATGTGTGTTTCATCCACTTATTAGTTCAGAACAAAAATCGAGTACATACCAAGCCGAATGTCTGGACAAAACCCCGTTCCCATGGTCCAAATGTTCTATATTGGCCTTAAAACATCCCGGCTAAGCCTTGTCAATCTTGAGGTTTTAGATTCCAAAACAAGTGAGTTTTGTCCATTTCCAAGTTCGGACCGAAAACCGAGTAAATGCCGACCGAACGGACGGACATAAACCTCGTTTTTACGGACAGAACGTTGTTTTTTCACCTTAGAACGCCCCGAGTTAAGTAATGGATTGGCTAGTCTCTTAGGTGAATCGTTTTCCATGCGAAAACATGTGTGTTTCGTCCACTTATTAGTTCGGAACAAAAATCGAGTACATACCAAGCCGAATGTCAGGACAAAACCCCGTTCCCATGGTCCAAATATTCTATATTGGCCTTACAACGTCCCGTCTAAGCCTTGTCGATCTTGAGGTTTTAGATTTTAAAACAAGTGCGTTTCGTCCAGTTCCTAGTTCGGACCGAAAACCAAGTAAATGCCGACCGAACGGACGGACATAAATCTCGTTTTTACGGACGGAACGTTGTTTTTTCACCTTAGAACGCCCCGAGTTAAGTAATGGATTGGCTAGTCTCTTAGGTGTATCGTTTTCCATGCGAAAACATGTGTGTTTCGTCCACTTATAACTTGGGAACAAAAATCGAGTACATACCAAGCCGAATGTCAGGAGAAAACCCCGTTCCCATTGACCAAATATTCTATATTGGCATTAAAACGTCCCGGCTAAGACTTGTCGATCTTGAGGTTTTAGATTTTAAAACAAGTGAGTTTCGTCCATTTCCAAGTTTGGACCGAAAACCGAGTAAATGCCGACCGAACGGACGGACATAAATCTCGTTTTTACGGACAGAACGTTGTTTTTTCACCTTAGAACGCCCCGAGTTAAGTAATGGATTGGCTACTCTCTTAGGTGTATCGTTTTCCATGCGAAAACATGTGTGTTTCGTCCACTTATTAGTTCGGAACAAAAATCGAGTACATACCAAGCCGAATGTCAGGACAAAACCCCGTTCCCATGGTCCAAATATTCTATATTGGCCTTACAACGTCCCGTCTAAGCCTTGTCGATCTTGAGGTTTTAGATTTTAAAACAAGTGCGTTTCGTCCAGTTCCTAGTTCGGACCGAAAACCAAGTAAATGCCGACCGAACGGACGGACATAAATCTCGTTTTTACGGACGGAACGTTGTTTTTTCACCTTAGAACGCCCCGAGTTAAGTAATGGATTGGCTAGTCTCTTAGGTGTATCGTTTTCCATGCGAAAACATGTGTGTTTCGTCCACTTATAACTTGGGAACAAAAATCGAGTACATACCAAGCCGAATGTCAGGAGAAAACCCCGTTCCCATTGAGCAAATATTCTATATTGGCAATAAAACGTCCCGGCTAAGACTTGTCGATCTTGAGGTTTTAGATTTTAAAACAAGTGAGTTTCGTCCATTTCCAAGTTTGGACCGAAAACCGAGTAAATGCCGACCGAACGGACGGACATAAATCTCGTTTTTACGGACAAAACGTTGTTTTTTCACCTTAGAACGCCCCGAGTTAAGTAATGGATTGGCTAGTCTCTTAGGTGTATCGTTTTCCATGGGAAAACATGTGTGTTTCATCCACTTATTAGTTCGGAACAAAAATCGAGTACATACAAAGCCGAATGTCAGGACAAAACCCCGTTCCCATGGTCCAAATGTACTATATTGGCCTTAAAACATCCCGGCTAAGCCTTGTCAATCTTGAGGTTTTAGATTCCAAAACAAGTGAGTTTTGTCCATTTCCAAGTTCGGACCAAAAACCGAGTAAATGCCGACCGAACGGACGGACATATATCTCGTTTTTACGGACGAAACGTTGTATTTTCACCTTAGAACGCCCCGAGTTAAGTAATGGAGTGGCTTGCCTCAGGTGTATTGTTTTCCATGGGAAACATGTGTGTTTCGTCCACTTATAAGTTCGGAACAAAAATCGAGTACATACCAATCCGAATGTCCGGACAAAACCCCGTTCCCATGGTCCAAATGTTCTATATTGGCCTTAAAACGTCCCGGTTAAGCCTTGTCGATCTTGAGGTTTTAGATTTTAAAACAAGTGAGTTTCGTCCATTTCCAAGTTCGGACCAAAAACCGAGTAAATGCCGACCGAACGGACGGACATAAATCTCGTTTTTAGCTACGGAACGTTGTTTTTCACCTTAGAACACCCCGAGTTAAGTAATGGAATAGCTAGTCTCTTAGGTGTATCGTTTTCCATGGGAAAACATGTGTGTTTCGTCCACTTATAAGTTCGGAACAAAAATCGAGTACATACCAAGCCGAATGTCAGGACAAAACCCCGTTCCCATGGACCAAATGTTTTATATTGGCATTAAAACGTCCCGGCTAAGCCTTGTCGATCTTGAGGTTTTAGATTTTCAAACAAGTGAGTTTCGTCCATTTCCAAGTTCGGACCGAAAACCGAGTAAATGCCGACCGAACGGACGGACATAAATCTCGTTTTTAGCTACAGAACGTTGTTTTTTCACCTTAGAACGCCCCGAGTTAAGTAATGGAATAGCTAGTCTCTTAGGTGTATCGTTTGCCATGGGAAAACATGTGTGTTTCGTTAACTTATAAGTTCGGAACAAAAATCGAGTACATACCAAGCCTAATGTCCGGACAAAACTCCGTTCCCATGGTCCAAATGTTCTATATTGGCCTTAAAACGTCTCAGCTAAGCCTTGTCGATCTTGAGGATTTTGATTTTAAAACAAGTGAGTTTCGTCCATTTCCAAGTTCGGACCGAAAACCGAGTAAATGCCGACCGAAGGGACGGACATAAATCTCCTTTTTACGGACGGAACGTTGTTTTTTCACCTTAGAACGCCCCGAGTTAAGTAATGGAGTGGCTAGTCTCTTAGGTGTATCGTTTTCCATGCGAAAACATGTGTGTTTCGTCCACTTATTAGTTCGGAACAAAAATCGAGTACATACCAAGCCGAATGTCTAGACAAAACCCCGTTCCCATGGTCCAAATGTTCTATATTGGCCTTAAAACATCCCGGCTAAGCCTTGTCAATCTTGAGGTTTTAGATTCCAAAACAAGTGAGTTTTGTCCGTTTCCAAGTTCGGACCGAAAACCGAGTAAATGCCGACCGAACGGACGGACTTATATCTCGTTTTTACAGACGAAACGTTGTATTTTCACCTTAGAACGCCCCGAGTTAAGTAATGGAGTGGCTTGCCTCAGGTGTATTGTTTTCCATGGGAAACATGTGTGTTTCGTCCACTTATAAGTTCGGAACAAAAATCGAGTACATACCAATCCGAATGTCAGGACAAAACCCCGTTCCCATGGACCAAATGTTCTATATTGGCATTAAAACGTCCCGGCTAAGCCTTGTCGATCTTGAGGTTTTAGATTTTAAAACATGTGAGTTTCGTCCATTTCCAAGTTCGGACCGAAAACCGAGTGAATGCCGACCGAACGGACGGACATAAATCTCGTTTTTACGGACAGAACGTTGTTTTTTCACCTTAGAACGCCCCGAGTTAAGTAATGGAGTGGCTAGTCTCTTAGGTGTATCGTTTTCCATGCGAAAACATGTGTGTTTCGTCCACTTATTAGTTCAGAACAAAAATCGAGTACATACCAAGCCGAATGTCTGGACAAAACCCCGTTCCCATGGTCCAAATGTTCTATATTGGCCTTAAAACATCCCGGCTAAGCCTTGTCAATCTTGAGGTTTTAGATTCCAAAACAAGTGAGTTTTGTCCATTTCCAAGTTCGGACCGAAAACCGAGTAAATGCCGACCGAACGGACGGACATAAATCTCGTTTTTACGGACAGAACGTTGTTTTTTCACCTTAGAACGCCCCGAGTTAAGTAATGGATTGGCTAGTCTCTTAGGTGTATCGTTTTCCATGCGAAAACATGTGTGTTTCGTCCACTTATTAGTTCGGAACAAAAATCGAGTACATACCAAGCCGAATGTCACGACAAAACCCCGTTCCCATGGTCCAAATATTCTATATTGGCCTTACAACGTCCCGTCTAAGCCTTGTCGATCTTGAGGTATTAGATTTTAAAACAAGTGCGTTTCGTCTAGTTCCTAGTTCAGACCGAAAACCAAGTAAATGCCGACCGAACGGACGGACATAAATCTCGTTTTTACGGACGGAACGTTGTTTTTTCACCTTAGAACGCCCCGAGTTAAGTAATGGATTGGCTAGTCTCTTAGGTGTATCGTTTTCCATGCGAAAACATGTGTGTTTCGTCCACTTATAACTTGGGAACAAAAATCGAGTACATACCAAGCCGAATGTCAGGAGAAAACCCCGTTCCCATTGACCAAATATTCTATATTGGCATTAAAACGTCCCGGCTAAGACTTGTCGATCTTGAGGTTTTAGATTTTAAAACAAGTGAGTTTCGTCCATTTCCAAGTTTGGACCGAAAACCGAGTAAATGCCGACCGAACGGACGGACATAAATCTCGTTTTTACGGACAGAACGTTGTTTTTTCACCTTAGAACGCCCCGAGTTAAGTAATGGATTGGCTAGTCTCTTAGGTGTATCGTTTTCCATGCGAAAACATGTGTGTTTCGTCCACTTATTAGTTCGGAACAAAAATCGAGTACATACCAAGCCAAATGTCAGGACAAAACCCCGTTCCCATGGTCCAAATATTCTATATTGGCCTTACAATGTCCCGTCTAAGCCTTGTCGATCTTGAGGTTTTAGATTTTAAAACAAGTGCGTTTCGTCCAGTTCCTAGTTCGGACCGAAAACCAAGTAAATGCCGACCGAACGGACGGACATAAATCTCGTTTTTACGGACGGAACGTTGTTTTTTCACCTTAGAACGCCCCGAGTTAAGTAATGGATTGGCTAGTCTCTTAGGTGTATCGTTTTCCATGCGAAAACATGTGTGTTTCGTCCACTTATAAATTGGGAACAAAAATCGAGTACATACCAAGCCGAATGTCAGGAGAAAACCCCGTTCCCATTGACCAAATATTCAATATTGGCATTAAAACGTCCCGGCTAAGACTTGTCGATCTTGAGGTTTTAGATTTTAAAACAAGTGAGTTTCGTCCATTTCCAAGTTTGGACCGAAAACCGAGTAAATGCCGACCGAACGGACGGACATAAATCTCGTTTTTACGGACAGAACGTTATTTTTTCACCTTAGAACGCCCCGAGTTAAGTAATGGATTGGCTAGTCTCTTAGGTGTATCGTTTTCCATGGGAAAACATGTGTGTTTCATCCACTTATTAGTTCGGAACAAAAATCGAGTACATACAAAGCCGAATGTCAGGACAAAACCCCGTTCCCATGGTCCAAATATTCTATATTGGCATTAAAACGTCCTGGCTAAGCCTTGTCGATCTTGAGGTTTAAAATTTTAAAACAAATCAGTTTCGTCCATTTCCAAGTTTGGACCGAAAACCGAGTAAATACCAACCGAACGGACGGACATAAATCTCGTTTTTACGGACGGAACGTTGTTTTTTCACCTTAGAACGCCCCGAGTTAAGTAATGGAGTGGCTAGTCTCTTAGGTGTATCGTTTTCCATGCGAAAACATGTGTGTTTCGTGCACTTATAAGTTCGGAACAAAAATCGAGTACATACCAAGCCGAATGTCAGGACAAAACCCCGTTCCCATGGACCAAATGTTCTATATTGGCCTTAAAACGTCCCGGCTAAGCCTTGTCGATCTTGAGGTTTTAGATTCCAAAACAAGTGAGTTTCGTCCATTTCCAAGTTCGTACCGAAAACCGAGTAAATGCCGACCGAACGGATGGACATAAATCTTGTTTTTACGGACAGAACGTTGTTTTTTCACCTTAGAACGCCCCGGGTTAAGTAATGGAAGGGCTAGTCTCTTAGGTGTATCGTTTACCATGGGAAAACTTGTGTGTTTCGTGAACTTATAAGTTCGGAACAAAAACCGAGTACGTACCAAGCCGAATGTCCGGACAAAACCCCGTTCCCATGGTCCAAATGTTCTATATTGGCCTTAAAACGTCCCGGTTAAGCCTTGTCGATCTTGAGGTTTTAGATTTTAAAACAAGTGAGTTTCGTCCATTTCCTAGTTCGAACCAAAAACCGAGTAAATGCCGACCGAACGGACGGACATAAATCTCGTTTTTATCTACGGAACGTTGTTTTTTCACCTTAGAACACCCCGAGTTAAGTAATGGAATAGCTAGTCTCTTAGGTGTATCGTTTTCCATGGGAAAACATGTGTGTTTCGTCCACTTATAAGTTCGGAACAAAAATCGAGTACATACCAAGCCGAATGTCAGGACAAAACCTCGTTCCCATGGACCAAATGTTCTATATTGGCCTTAAAACGTCCCGGCTAAGCCTTGTCGATCTTGAGGTTTTAGATTCCAAAACAAGTGAGTTTCGTCCATTTCCAAGTTCGTACCGAAAACCGAGTAAATGCCGACCGAACGGATGGACATAAATCTTGTTTTTACGGACAGAACGTTGTTTTTTCACCTTAGAACGCCCCGGGTTAAGTAATGGAAGGGCTAGTCTCTTAGGTGTATCGTTTACCATGGGAAAACTTGTGTGTTTCGTGAACTTATAAGTTCGGAACAAAAACCGAGTACGTACCAAGCCGAATGTCCGGACAAAACCCCGTTCCCATGGTCCAAATGTTCTATATTGGCCTTAAAACGTCCCGGTTAAGCCTTGTCGATCTTGAGGTTTTAGATTTTAAAAGAAGTGAGTTTCGTCCATTTCCAAGTTCGGACGAAAAACCGAGTAAATGCCGACCGAACGGACGGACATAAATCTCGTTTTTAGCTACGGAACGTTGTTTTTTCACCTTAGAACACCCCGAGTTAAGTAATGGAATAGCTAGTCTCTTAGGTGTATCGTTTTCCATGGGAAAACATGTGTGTTTCGTCCACTTATAAGTTCGGAACAAAAATCGAGTACATACCAAGCCGAATGTCAGGACAAAACCCCGTTCCCATGGACCAAATGCTTTATATTGGCATTAAAACCTCCCGGCTAAGCCTTGTCGATCTTGAGGTTTTAGATTTTCAAACAAGTGAGTTTCGTCCATTTCCAAGTTCGGACCGAAAACCGAGTAAATACCGACCGAACGGACGGACATAAATCTCGTTTTTACGGACAGAACGTTGTTTTTTCACCTTAGAACGCCCCGAGTTAAGTAATGGAGTGGCTAGTCTCTTAGGTGTATCGTTTTCCATTGGAAAACATCTGTGTTTCGTCCACTTATTACTTCGGAATAAAAATCGAGTACATACCAAGCCGAATGTCAGGACAAAACCCTGTTCCAATGGTCCAAATGTTCTATATTGGCCTTAAAACGTCCCGCTAAGCCTTGTCGATCTTGAGGTTTTAGATTCCGAAACAAGTGAGTTTCGTCCATTTCCAAGTTCGGACCGAAAACCGAGTAAATGCCGACCGAACGGACGGACTTAAATCTCGTTTTTAGCTACAGAACGTTGTTTTTTCACCTTAGAACGCCCCGAGTTAAGTAATGGAATAGCTAGTCTCTTAGGTGTATCGTTTGCCATGGGAAAACATGTGTGTTTCGTTAACTTATAAGTTCGGAACAAAAATCGAGTACATACCAAGCCGAATGTCCGGACAAAACTCCGTTCCCATGATCCAAATGTTCTATATTGGCCTTAAAACGTCTCGGCTAAGCCTTGTCGATCTTCAGGATTTTGATTTTAAAACAAGTGAGTTTCGTCCATTTCCAAGTTCGGACCGAAAACTGAGTAAATGCCGACCGAAGGGACAGACATAAATCTCTTTTTTACGGACGGAACGTTGTTTTTTCACCTTAGAACGCCTCGAGTTAAGTAATGGAGTGGCTAGTCTCTTAGGTGTATCGTTTTCCATGCGCAAACATGTGTGTTTCGTCCACTTATTAGTTCGGAACAAAAATCGAGTACATACCAAGCCGAATGTCTGGACAAAACCCCGTTCCCATGGTCCAAATGTTCTATATTGGCCTTAAAACATCCCGGCTAAGCCTTGTCAATCTTGAGGTTTTAGATTCCAAAACAAGTGAGTTTTGTCCATTTCCAAGTTCGGACCGAAAACCGAGTAAATGCCGACCGAACGGACGGACATATATCTCGTTTTTACGGACGAAACGTTGTATTTTCACCTTAGAACGCCCCGAGTTAAGTAATGGAGTGGCTTGCCTCAGGTGTATTGTTTTCCATGGGAAACATGTGTGTTTCGTCCACTTATAAGTTCGGAACAAAAATCGAGTACATACCAATCCGAATGTCCGGACAAAACCCCGTTCCCATGGTCCAAATGTTCTATATTGGCCTTAAAACGTCCCGGTTAAGCCTTGTCGATCTTGAGGTTTTAGATTTTAAAACAAGTGAGTTTCGTCCATTTCCAAGTTCGGACCAAAAACCGAGTAAATGCCGACCGAACGGACGGACATAAATCTCGTTTTTAGCTACGGAACGTTGTTTTTCACCTTAGAACACCCCGAGTTAAGTAATGGAATAGCTAGTCTCTTAGGTGTATCGTTTTCCATGGGAAAACATGTGTGTTTCGTCCACTTATAAGTTCGGAACAAAAATCGAGTACATACCAAGCCGAATGTCAGGACAAAACCCCGTTCCCATGGACCAAATGTTTTATATTGGCATTAAAACGTCCCGGCTAAGCCTTGTCGATCTTGAGGTTTTAGATTTTCAAACAAGTGAGTTTCGTCCATTTCCAAGTTCGGACCGAAAACCGAGTAAATACCGACCGAACGGACCGACATAAATCTCGTTTTTACGGACAGAACGTTGTTTTTTCACCTTAGAACGCCCCGAGTTAAGTAATGGAGTGGCTAGTCTCTTAGGTGTATCGTTTTCCATGGGAAAACATCTGTGTTTCGTCCACTTATTAGTTCGGAATAAAAATCGAGTACATACCAAGCCGAATGTCAGGACAAAACCCTGTTCCCATGGTCCAAATGTTCTATATCGGCCTTAAAACGTCCCGCTAAGCCTTGTCGATCTTGAGGTTTTAGATTCCGAAACAAGTGAGTTTCGTCCATTTCCAAGTTCGGACCGAAAACCGAGTAAATGCCGACCGAACGGACGGAAATAAATCTCGTTTTTAGCTACAGAACGTTGTTTTTTCACCTTAGAACGCCCCGAGTTAAGTAATGGAATAGCTAGTCTCTTAGGTGTATCGTTTGCCATGGGAAAACATGTGTGTTTCGTTAACTTATAAGTTCGGAACAAAAATCGAGTACATACCAAGCCGAATGTCCGGACAAAACTCCGTTCCCATGGTCCAAATGTTCTATATTGGCCTTAAAACGTCTCAGCTAAGCCTTGTCGATCTTGAGGATTTTGATTTTAAAACAAGTGAGTTTCGTCCATTTCCAAGTTCGGACCGAAAACCGAGTAAATGCCGACCGAAGGGACGGACATAAATCTCTTTTTTACGGACGGAACGTTGTTTTTTCACCTTAGAACGCCCCGAGTTAAGTAATGGAGTGGCTAGTCTCTTAGGTGTATCGTTTTCCATGCGAAAACATGTGTGTTTCGTCCACTTATTAGTTCGGAACAAAAATCGAGTACATACCAAGCCGAATGTCTAGACAAAACCCCGTTCCCATGGTCCAAATGTTCTATATTGGCCTTAAAACATCCCGGCTAAGCCTTGTCAATCTTGAGGTTTTAGCTTCCAAAACAAGTGAGTTTTGTCCATTTCCAAGTTCGGACCGAAAACCGAGTAAATGCCGACCGAACGGACGGACTTATATCTCGTTTTTACAGACGAAACGTTGTATTTTCACCTTAGAACGCCCCGAGTTAAGTAATGGAGTGGCTTGCCTCAGGTGTATTGTTTTCCATGGGAAACATGTGTGTTTCGTCCACTTATAAGTTCGGAACAAAAATCGAGTACATACCAATCCGAATGTCAGGACAAAACCCCGTTCCCATGGACCAAATGTTCTATATTGGCATTAAAACGTCCCGGCTAAGCCTTGTCGATCTTGAGGTTTTAGATTTTAAAACATGTGAGTTTCGTCCATTTCCAAGTTCGGACCGAAAACCGAGTGAATGCCGACCGAACGGACGGACATAAATCTCGTTTTTACGGACAGAACGTTGTTTTTTCACCTTAGAACGCCCCGAGTTAAGTAATGGAGTGGCTAGTCTCTTAGGTGTATCATTTTCCATGCGAAAACATGTGTGTTTCATCCACTTATTAGTTCAGAACAAAAATCGAGTACATACCAAGCCGAATGTCTGGACAAAACCCCGTTCCCATGGTCCAAATGTTCTATATTGGCCTTAAAACATCCCGGCTAAGCCTTGTCAATCTTGAGGTTTTAGATTCCAAAACAAGTGAGTTTTGTCCATTTCCAAGTTCGGACCGAAAACCGAGTAAATGCCGACCGAACGGACGGACATAAACCTCGTTTTTACGGACAGAACGTTGTTTTTTCACCTTAGAACGCCCCGAGTTAAGTAATGGATTGGCTAGTCTCTTAGGTGAATCGTTTTCCATGCGAAAACATGTGTGTTTCGTCCACTTATTAGTTCGGAACAAAAATCGAGTACATACCAAGCCGAATGTCAGGACAAAACCCCGTTCCCATGGTCCAAATATTCTATATTGGCCTTACAACGTCCCGTCTAAGCCTTGTCGATCTTGAGGTTTTAGATTTTAAAACAAGTGCGTTTCGTCCAGTTCCTAGTTCGGACCGAAAACCAAGTAAATGCCGACCGAACGGACGGACATAAATCTCGTTTTTACGGACGGAACGTTGTTTTTTCACCTTAGAACGCCCCGAGTTAAGTAATGGATTGGCTAGTCTCTTAGGTGTATCGTTTTCCATGCGAAAACATGTGTGTTTCGTCCACTTATAACTTGGGAACAAAAATCGAGTACATACCAAGCCGAATGTCAGGAGAAAACCCCGTTCCCATTGACCAAATATTCTATATTGGCATTAAAACGTCCCGGCTAAGACTTGTCGATCTTGAGGTTTTAGATTTTAAAACAAGTGAGTTTCGTCCATTTCCAAGTTTGGACCGAAAACCGAGTAAATGCCGACCGAACGGACGGACATAAATCTCGTTTTTACGGACAGAACGTTGTTTTTTCACCTTAGAACGCCCCGAGTTAAGTAATGGATTGGCTACTCTCTTAGGTGTATCGTTTTCCATGCGAAAACATGTGTGTTTCGTCCACTTATTAGTTCGGAACAAAAATCGAGTACATACCAAGCCGAATGTCAGGACAAAACCCCGTTCCCATGGTCCAAATATTCTATATTGGCCTTACAACGTCCCGTCTAAGCCTTGTCGATCTTGAGGTTTTAGATTTTAAAACAAGTGAGTTTCGTCCATTTCCAAGTTTGGACCGAAAACCGAGTAAATGCCGACCGAACGGACGGACATAAATCTCGTTTTTACGGACAAAACGTTGTTTTTTCACCTTAGAACGCCCCGAGTTAAGTAATGGATTGGCTAGTCTCTTAGGTGTATCGTTTTCCATGGGAAAACATGTGTGTTTCATCCACTTATTAGTTCGGAACAAAAATCGAGTACATACAAAGCCGAATGTCAGGACAAAACCCCGTTCCCATGGTCCAAATGTACTATATTGGCCTTAAAACATCCCGGCTAAGCCTTGTCAATCTTGAGGTTTTAGATTCCAAAACAAGTGAGTTTTGTCCATTTCCAAGTTCGGACCGAAAACCGAGTAAATACCGACCGAACGGACCGACATAAATCTCGTTTTTACGGACAAAACGTTGTTTTTTCACCTTAGAACGCCCCGAGTTAAGTAATGGAGTGGCTAGTCTCTTAGGTGTATCGTTTTCCATGGGAAAACATCTGTGTTTCGTCCACTTATTAGTTCGGAATAAAAATCGAGTACATACCAAGCCGAATGTCAGGACAAAACCCTGTTCCCATGGTCCAAATGTTCTATATCGGCCTTAAAACGTCCCGCTAAGCCTTGTCGATCTTGAGGTTTTAGATTCCGAAACAAGTGAGTTTCGTCCATTTCCAAGTTCGGACCGAAAACCGAGTAAATGCCGACCGAACGGACGGACATAAATCTCGTTTTTAGCTACAGAACGTTGTTTTTTCACCTTAGAACGCCCCGAGTTAAGTAATGGAATAGCTAGTCTCTTAGGTGTATCGTTTGCCATGGGAAAACATGTGTGTTTCGTTAACTTATAAGTTCGGAACAAAAATCGAGTACATACCAAGCCTAATGTCCGGACAAAACTCCGTTCCCATGGTCCAAATGTTCTATATTGGCCTTAAAACGTCTCAGCTAAGCCTTGTCGATCTTGAGGATTTTGATTTTAAAACAAGTGAGTTTCGTCCATTTCCAAGTTCGGACCGAAAACCGAGTAAATGCCGACCGAAGGGACGGACATAAATCTCTTTTTTACGGACGGAACGTTGTTTTTTCACCTTAGAACGCCCCGAGTTAAGTAATGGAGTGGCTAGTCTCTTAGGTGTATCGTTTTCCATGCGAAAACATGTGTGTTTCGTCCACTTATTAGTTCGGAACAAAAATCGAGTACATACCAAGCCGAATGTCTAGACAAAACCCCGTTCCCATGGTCTAAATGTTCTATATTGGCCTTAAAACATCCCGGCTAAGCCTTGTCAATCTTGAGGTTTTAGATTCCAAAACAAGTGAGTTTTGTCCGTTTCCAAGTTCGGACCGAAAACCGAGTAAATGCCGACCGAACGGACGGACTTATATCTCGTTTTTACAGACGAAACGTTGTATTTTCACCTTAGAACGCCCCGAGTTAAGTAATGGAGTGGCTTGCCTCAGGTGTATTGTTTTCCATGGGAAACATGTGTGTTTCGTCCACTTATAAGTTCGGAACAAAAATCGAGTACATACCAATACGAATGTCAGGACAAAACCCCGTACCCATGGACCAAATGTTCTATATTGGCATTAAAACGTCCCGACTAAGCCTTGTCGATCTTGAGGTTTTAGATTTTAAAACATGTGAGTTTCGTCCATTTCCAAGTTCGGACCGAAAACCGAGTGAATGCCGACCGAACGGACGGACATAAATCTCGTTTTTACGGACAGAACGTTGTTTTTTCACCTTAGAACGCCCCGAGTTAAGTAATGGAGTGGCTAGTCTCTTAGGTGTATCGTTTTCCATGCGAAAACATGTGTGTTTCGTCCACTTATTAGTTCAGAACAAAAATCGAGTACATACCAAGCCGAATGTCTGGACAAAACCCCGTTCCCATGGTCCAAATGTTCTATATTGGCCTTAAAACATCCCGGCTAAGCCTTGTCAATCTTGAGGTTTTAGATTCCAAAACAAGTGAGTTTTGTCCATTTCCAAGTTCGGACCGAAAACCGAGTAAATGCCGACCGAACGGACGGACATAAATCTCGTTTTTACGGACAGAACGTTGTTTTTTCACCTTAGAACGCCCCGAGTTAAGTAATGGATTGGCTAGTCTCTTAGGTGTATCGTTTTCCATGCGAAAACATGTGTGTTTCGTCCACTTATTAGTTCGGAACAAAAATCGAGTACATACCAAGCCGAATGTCAGGACAAAACCCCGTTCCCATGGTCCAAATATTCTATATTGGCCTTACAACGTCCCGTCTAAGCCTTGTCGATCTTGAGGTTTTAGATTTTAAAACAAGTGCGTTTCGTCCAGTTCCTAGTTCGGACCGAAAACCAAGTAAATGCCGACCGAACGGACGGACATAAATCTCGTTTTTACGGACGGAACGTTGTTTTTTCACCTTAGAACGCCCCGAGTTAAGTAATGGATTGGCTAGTCTCTTAGGTGTATCGTTTTCCATGCGAAAACATGTGTGTTTCGTCCACTTATAAATTGGGAACAAAAATCGAGTACATACCAAGCCGAATGTCAGGAGAAAACCCCGTTCCCATTGACCAAATATTCAATATTGGCATTAAAACGTCCCGGCTAAGACTTGTCGATCTTGAGGTTTTAGATTTTAAAACAAGTGAGTTTCGTCCATTTCCAAGTTTGGACCGAAAACCGAGTAAATGCCGACCGAACGGACGGACATAAATCTCGTTTTTACGGACAGAACGTTGTTTTTTCACCTTAGAACGCCCCGAGTTAAGTAATGGATTGGCTAGTCTCTTAGGTGTATCGTTTTCCATGGGAAAACATGTGTGTTTCATCCACTTATTAGTTCGGAACAAAAATCGAGTACATACAAAGCCGAATGTCAGGACAAAACCCCGTTCCCATGGTCCAAATATTCTATATTGGCATTAAAACGTCCTGGCTAAGCCTTGTCGATCTTGAGGTTTAAAATTTTAAAACAAATCAGTTTCGTCCATTTCCAAGTTTGGACCGAAAACCGAGTAAATACCAACCGAACGGACGGACATAAATCTCGTTTTTACGGACGGAACGTTGTTTTTTCACCTTAGAACGCCCCGAGTTAAGTAATGGAGTGGCTAGTCTCTTAGGTGTATCGTTTTCCATGCGAAAACATGTGTGTTTCGTGCACTTATAAGTTCGGAACAAAAATCGAGTACATACCAAGCTGAATGTCAGGACAAAACCCCGTTCCCATGGACCAAATGTTCTATATTGGCCTTAAAACGTCCCGGCTAAGCCTTGTCGATCTTGAGGTTTTAGATTCCAAAACAAGTGAGTTTCGTCCATTTCCAAGTTCGTACCGAAAACCGAGTAAATGCCGACCGAACGGATGGACATAAATCTTGTTTTTACGGACAGAACGTTGTTTTTTCACCTTAGAACGCCCCGGGTTAAGTAATGGAAGGGCTAGTCTCTTAGGTGTATCGTTTACCATGGGAAAACTTGTGTGTTTCGTGAACTTATAAGTTCGGAACAAAAACCGAGTACGTACCAAGCCGAATGTCCGGACAAAACCCCGTTCCTATGGTCCAAATGTTCTATATTGGCCTTAAAACGTCCCGGTTAAGCCTTGTCGATCTTGAGGTTTTAGATTTTAAAACAAGTGAGTTTCGTCCATTTCCAAGTTCGAACCAAAAACCGAGTAAATGCCGACCGAACGGACGGACATAAATCTCGTTTTTATCTACGGAACGTTGTTTTTTCACCTTAGAACACCCCGAGTTAAGTAATGGAATAGCTAGTCTCTTAGGTGTATCGTTTTCCATGGGAAAACATGTGTGTTTCGTCCACTTATAAGTTCGGAACAAAAATCGAGTACATACCAAGCCGAATGTCAGGACAAAACCTCGTTCCCATGGACCAAATGTTCTATATTGGCCTTAAAACGTCCCTGCTAAGCCTTGTCGATCTTGAGGTTTTAGATTCCAAAACAAGTGAGTTTCGTCCATTTCCAAGTTCGTACCGAAAACCGAGTAAATGCCGACCGAACGGATGGACATAAATCTTGTTTTTACGGACAGAACGTTGTTTTTTCACCTTAGAACGCCCCGGGTTAAGTAATGGAAGGGCTAGTCTCTTAGGTGTATCGTTTACCATGGGAAAACTTGTGTGTTTCGTGAACTTATAAGTTCGGAACAAAAACCGAGTACGTACCAAGCCGAATGTCCGGACAAAACCCCGTTCCCATGGTCCAAATGTTCTATATTGGCCTTAAAACGTCCCGGTTAAGCCTTGTCGATCTTGAGGTTTTAGATTTTAAAACAAGTGAGTTTCGTCCATTTCCAAGTTCGGACCAAAAACCGAGTAAATGCCGACCGAACGGACGGACATAAATCTCGTTTTTAGCTACAGAACGTTGTTTTTTCACCTTAGAACACCCCGAGTTAAGTAATGGAATAGCTAGTCTCTTAGGTGTATCGTTTTCCATGGGAAAACATGTGTGTTTCGTCCACTTATAAGTTCAAAACAAAAATCGAGTACATACCAAGCCGAATGTCAGGACAAAACCCCGTTCCCATGGACCAAATGTTTTATATTGGCATTAAAACGTCCCGGCTAAGCCTTGTCGATCTTGAGGTTTTAGATTTTCAAACAAGTGAGTTTCGTCCATTTCCAAGTTCGGACCGAAAACCGAGTAAATACCGACCGAACGGACGGACATAAATCTCGTTTTTACGGACAGAACGTTGTTTTTTCACCTTAGAACGCCCCGAGTTAAGTAATGGAGTGGCTAGTCTCTTAGGTGTATCGTTTTCCATGGGAAAACATCTGTGTTTCGTCCACTTATTAGTTCGGAATAAAAATCGAGTACATACCAAGCCGAATGTTAGGACAAAACCCTGTTCCCATGGTCCAAATGTTCTATATTGGCCTTAAAACGTCCAGCTAAGCCTTGTCGATCTTGAGGTTTTAGATTCCGAAACAAGTGAGTTTCGTCCATTTCCAAGTTCGGACCAAAACCGAGTAAATGCCGACCGAACGGACGGACATAAATCTCGTTTTTAGCTACAGAACGTTGTTTTTTCACCTTAGAACGCGCCGAGTTAAGTAATGGAATAGCTAGTCTCTTAGGTGTATCGTTTGCCATGGGAAAACATGTGTGTTTCGTTAACTTATAAGTTCGGAACAAAAATTGAGTACATACAATCCGAATGTCCGGACAAAACTCCGTTCCCATGGTCCAAATGTTCTATATTGGCCTTAAAACGTCTCGGCTAAGCCTTGTCGATCTTGAGGATTTTGATTTTAAAACAAGTGAGTTTCGTCCATTTCCAAGTTCGGACCGAAAACCGAGTAAATGCCGACCGAAGGGACGGACATAAATCTCTTTTTTACGGACGGAACGTTGTTTTTTCACCTTAGAACGCCCCGAGTTAAGTAATGGAGTGGCTAGTCTCTTAGGTGTATCGTTTTCCATGCGAAAACATGTGTGTTTCGTCCACTTATTAGTTCGGAACAAAAATCGAGTACATACCAAGCCGAATGTCTGGACAAAACCCCGTTCCCATGGTCCAAATGTTCTATATTGGCCTTAAAACATCCCGGCTAAGCCTTGTCAATCTTGAGGTTTTAGATTCCAAAACAAGTGAGTTTTGTCCATTTCCAAGTACGGACCAAAAACCGAGTAAATGCCGAACGAACGGACGGACATATATCTCGTTTTTACGGACGAAACGTTGTATTTTCACCTTAGAACGCCCCGAGTTAAGTAATGGAGTGGCTTGCCTCAGGTGTATTGTTTTCCATGGGAAACATGTGTGTTTCGTCCACTTATAAGTTCGGAACAAAAATCGAGTACATACCAATCCGAATGTCCGGACAAAACCCCGTTCCCATGGTCCAAATGTTCTATATTGGCCTTAAAACGTCCCGGTTAAGCCTTGTCGATCTTGAGGTTTTAGATTTTAAAACAAGTGAGTTTCGTCCATTTCCAAGTTCGGACCAAAAACCGAGTAAATGCCGACCGAACGGACGGACATAAATCTCGTTTTTAGCTACGGAACGTTGTTTTTCACCTTAGAACACCCCGAGTTAAGTAATGGAATAGCTAGTCTCTTAGGTGTATCGTTTTCCATGGGAAAACATGTGTGTTTCATCCACTTATAAGTTCGGAACAAAAATCGAGTACATACCAAGCCGAATGTCAGGACAAAACCCCGTTCCCATGGACCAAATGTTTTATATTGGCATTAAAACGTCCCGGCTAAGCCTTGTCGATCTTGAGGTTTTAGATTTTCAAACAAGTGAGTTTCGTCCATTTCCAAGTTCGGACCGAAAACCGAGTAAATACCGACCGAACGGACCGACATAAATCTCCTTTTTACGGACAGAACGTTGTTTTTTCACCTTAGAACGCCCCGAGTTAAGTAATGGAGTGGCTAGTCTCTTAGGTGTATCGTTTTCCATGGGAAAACATCTGTTATTCGTCCACTTATTAGTTCGGAATAAAAATCGAGTACATACCAAGCCGAATGTCAGGACAAAACCCTGTTCCCATGGTCCAAATGTTCTATATCGGCCTTAAAACGTCCCGCTAAGCCTTGTCGATCTTGAGGTTTTAGATTCCGAAACAAGTGAGTTTCGTCCATTTCCAAGTTCGGACCGAAAACCGAGTAAATGCCGACCGAACGGACGGACATAAATCTCGTTTTTAGCTACAGAACGTTGTTTTTTCACCTTAGAACGCCCCGAGTTAAGTAATGGAATAGCTAGTCTCTTAGGTGTATCGTTTGCCATGGGAAAACATGTGTGTTTCGTTAACTTATAAGTTCGGAACAAAAATCGAGTACATACCAAGCCGAATGTCCGGACAAAACTCCGTTCCCATGGTCCAAATGTTCTATATTGGCCTTAAAACGTCTCGGCTAAGCCTTGTCGATCTTGAGGATTTTGATTTTAAAACAAGTGAGTTTCGTCCATTTCCAAGTTCGGACCGAAAACCGAGTAAATGCCGACCGAAGGGACGGACATAAATCTCTTTTTTACGGACGGAACGTTGTTTTTTCACCTTAGAACGCCCCGAGTTAAGTAATGGAGTGGCTAGTCTCTTAGGTGTATCGTTTTCCATGCGAAAACATGTGTGTTTCGTCCACTTATTAGTTCGGAACAAAAATCGAGTACATACCAAGCCGAATGTCTGGACAAAACCCCGTTCCCATGGTCCAAATGTTCTATATTGGCCTTAAAACATCCCGGCTAATCCTTGTCAATCTTGTGGTTTTAGATTCCAAAACAAGTGAGTTTTGTCCATTTCCAAGTTCGGACCGAAAACCGAGTAAATGCCGACCGAACGGACGGACTTATATCTCGTTTTTACAGACGAAACGTTGTATTTTCACCTTAGAACGCCCCGAGTTAAGTAATGGAGTGGCTTGCCTCAGGTGTATTGTTTTCCATGGGAAACATGTGTGTTTCGTCCACTTATAAGTTCGGAACAAAAATCGAGTACATACCAATCCGAATGTCAGGACAAAACCCCGTTCCCATGGACCAAATGTTCTATATTGGCATTAAAACGTCCCGGCTAAGCCTTGTCGATCTTGAGGTTTTAGATTTTAAAACATGTGAGTTTCGTCCATTTCCAAGTTCGGACCGAAAACCGAGTGAATGCCGAACGAACGGACGGACATAAATCTCGTTTTTACGGACAGAACGTTGGTTTTTTCACCTTAGAACGCCCCGAGTTAAGTAATGGAGTGGCTAGTCTCTTAGGTGTATCGTTTTCCATGCGAAAACATGTGTGTTTCGTCCACTTATTAGTTCGGAACAAAAATCGAGTACATACCAAGCCGAATGTCCGGACAAAACCCCGTTCCCATGGTCCAAATGTTCTATATTGGCCTTAAAACGTCCCGGTTAAGCCTTGTCGATCTTGAGGTTTTAGATTTTAAAACAAGTGAGTTTCGTCCATTTCCAAGTTCGGACCAAAAACCGAGTAAATGCCGACCGAACGGACGGACATAAATCTCGTTTTTACCTACAGAACGTTGTTTTTTCACCTTAGAACACCCCGAGTTAAGTAATGGAATAGCTAGTCTCTTAGGTGTATCGTTTTCCATGGGAAAACATGTGTGTTTCGTCCACTTATAAGTTCAAAACAAAAATCGAGTACATACCAAGCCGAATGTCAGGACAAAACCCCGTTCCCATGGACCAAATGTTTTATATTGGCATTAAAACGTCCCGGCTAAGCCTTGTCGATCTTGAGGTTTTAGATTTTCAAACAAGTGAGTTTCGTCCATTTCCAAGTTCGGACCGAAAACCGAGTAAATACCGACCGAACGGACGGACATAAATCTCGTTTTTACGGACAGAACGTTGTTTTTTCACCTTAGAACGCCCCGAGTTAAGTAATGGAGTGGCTAGTCTCTTAGGTGTATCGTTTTCCATGGGAAAACATCTGTGTTTCGTCCACTTATTAGTTCGGAATAAAAATCGAGTACATACCAAGCCGAATGTCAGGACAAAACCCTGTTCCCATGGTCCAAATGTTCTATATTGGCCTTAAAACGTCCAGCTAAGCCTTGTCGATCTTGAGGTTTTAGATTCCGAAACAAGTGAGTTTCGTCCATTTCCAAGTTCGGACCAAAACCGAGTAAATGCCGACCGAACGGACGGACATAAATCTCGTTTTTAGCTACAGAACGTTGTTTTTTCACCTTAGAACGCGCCGAGTTAAGTAATGGAGTGGCTTGTCTCTTAGGTGTATCGTTTTCCATGGGAAAAATGTGTGTTTCGTCCACTTATTCGTTCGGAACAAAAATCGAGTACATACCAAGCCGAATGTCAGGACAAAACCCCGTTCCGATGGTCCAAATGTTCTATATTGGCCTTAAAACGTCCCGGCTAAGCCTTGTCGCTCTTGAGGTTTTAGATTCCAAAACAAGTGAGTTTCGTCCATTTCCAAGTTCGGACAAAAAACCGAGTAAATGCCGACCGAACGGACGGACATAAATCTCGTTTTTAGCTACGGAACGTTGTTTTTTCACCTTAGAATACCCCGAGTTAAGTAATGGAATAGCTAGTCTCTTAGGTGTATCGTTTTCCATGGGAAAACATGTGTGTTTCGTCCACTTATAAGTTCGGAACAAAAATCGAGTACATACCAAGCCGAATGTCAGGACAAAACCCCGTTCCCATGGACCAAATGTTTTATATTGGCATTAAAACGTCCCGGCTAAGCCTTGTCGATCTTGAGGTTTTAGATTTTAAAACAAGTGAGTTTCGTCCATTTCCAAGTTCGGACTGAAAACCGAGTAAATGCCGATCGAACGGACGGACATAAATCTCGTTTTTAGCTACGGAACGTTGTTTTTTCACCTTAGAACGCCCCGAGTTAAGTAATGGAATAGCTAGTCTCTTAGGTGTATCGTTTTCCTTGGGAAAACATGTGTGTTTCGTCCACTTATTAGTTCGGAACAAAAATCGAGTATATACCAAGCCGAATGTCAGGACAAAACCCCGTTCCCATTGACCAAATGTTCTATATTGGCATTAAAACGTCCCGGCTAAGCCTCGTTGATCTTGAGGTTTAAAATTTTAAAACAAGTCAGTTTCGTCCATTTCCAAGTTTGGACCGAAAACCGAGGAAATGCCGACCGAAGGGACGGACATAAATCTCGTTTTTACGGACGGAACGTTGTTTTTTCACCTTAGAACGCCCCGAGTTAAGTAATGGAGTGGCTTGTCTCTTAGGTACATCGTTTTCCATGCGAAAACATGTGTGTTTCGTCCACTTATAAGTTCGGAACAAAAATCGAGTACATACCAAGCCGTATGTCTGGACAAAACCCTGTTCCCATGGTCCAAATGTTCTATATTGGCCTTAAAACATCCCGGCTAAGCCTTGTCGATCTTGAGGTTTTAGATTCGAAAACAAGTGAGTTTCGTCTATTTCCAAGTTCGGACCTAAAACCGAGTATATGCCGACCGAACGGACGGACATAAATTTTGTTTTAACGGACAAAACGTTGTTTTTTCGCCTTAGAACGCCCCGAGTTAAGTAATGGAGTGGCTTGTCTCTTAGGTGTATCGTTTTCCATGGGAAAAATGTGTGTTTCGTCCACTTATTCGTTCGGAACAAAAATCGAGTACATACCAAGCCGAATGTCAGGACAAAACCCCGTTCCCATGGTCCAAATGTTCTATATTGGCCTTAAAACGTCCCGGCTAAGCCTTGTCGCTCTTGAGGTTTTAGATTCCAAAACAAGTGAGTTTCGTCCATTTCAAAGTTCGTACCGAAAACAGAGTAAATGCCGACCAAACAGACGGACATAAATCTTGATTTTACGGACAGAACGTTGTTTTTTCACCTTAGAACGCCCCAAGTTAAGTAATGGAGTTGCTAGTCTCTTAGGTGTATCGTTTACCATGGGAAAACATGTGTGTTTCGTTAACTTATAAGTTCGGAACAAAAATCGAGTACATACCAAGCCGAATGTCCGGACAAAACCCCGTTCCCATGGTCCAAATGTTCTATATTGGCCTTAAAACGTCCCGGCTAAGCCTTGTCGATCTTGAGGATTTAGATTTTAAAACAAGTGAGTTTCGTCCATTTCCGAGTTCGGACCGAAAACCGAGTAAATGCCGACCGAACGGACGGACATAAATCTCGTTTTTAGCTACGGAACGTTGTTTTTTCACCTTAGAACGCCCCGAGTTAAGTAATGGAATAGCTAGTCTCTTAGGTGTATCGTTTTCCTTGGGAAAACATGTGTGTTTCGTCCACTTATTAGTTCGGAACAAAAATCGAGTATATACCAAGCCGAATGTCAGGACAAAACCCCGTTCCCATTGACCAAATGTTCTATATTGGCATTAAAACGTCCCGGCTAAGCCTCGTTGATCTTGAGGTTTAAAATTTTAAAACAAGTCAGTTTCGTCCATTTCCAAGTTTGGACCGAAAACCGAGGAAATGCCGACCGAACGGACGGACATAAATCTCGTTTTTACGGACGGAACGTTGTTTTTTCACCTTAGAACGCCCCGAGTTAAGTAATGGAGTGGCTAGTCTCTTAGGTACATCGTTTTCCATGCAAAAACATGTGTGTTTCGTCCACTTATAAGTTCGGAACAAAAATCGAGTACATACCAAGCCGTATGTCTGGACAAAACCCTGTTCCCATGGTCCAAATGTTCTATATTGGCCTTAAAACATCCCGGCTAAGCCTTGTCGATCTTGAGGTTTTAGATTCGAAAACAAGTGAGTTTCGTCCATTTCCAAGTTCGGACCTAAAACCGAGTATATGCCGACCGAACGGACGGACATAAATTTTGTTTTAACGGACAAAACGTTGTTTTTTCGCCTTAGAACGCCCCGAGTTAAGTAATGGAGTGGCTTGTCTCTTAGGTGTATCGTTTTCCATGGGAAAAATGTGTGTTTCGTCCACTTATTCGTTCGGAACAAAAATCGAGTACATACCAAGCCGAATGTCAGGACAAAACCCCGTTCCCATGGTCCAAATGTTCTATATTGGCCTTAAAACGTCCCGGCTAAGCCTTGTCGCTCTTGAGGTTTTAGATTCCAAAACAAGTTAGTTTCGTCCATTTCAATGTTCGTACCGAAAACAGAGTAAATGCCGACCAAACAGACGGACATAAATCTTGATTTTACGGACAGAACGTTGTTTTTTCACCTTAGAACGCCCCAAGTTAAGTAATGGAGTTGCTAGTCTCTTAGGTGTATCGTTTACCATGGGAAAACATGTGTGTTTCGTTAACTTATAAGTTCGGAACAAAAATCGAGTACATACCAAGCCGAATGTCCGGACAAAACCCCGTTCCCATGGTCCAAATGTTCTATATTGGCCTTAAAACGTCCCGGCTAAGCCTTGTCGATCTTGAGGATTTAGATTTTAAAACAAGTGAGTTTCGTCCATTTCCGAGTTCGGACCGAAAACAGAGTAAATGCCGACCGAACGGACGGACATAAATCTCGTTTTTAGCTACGGAACGTTGTTTTTTCACCTTAGAACGCCCCGAGTTAAGTAATGGAATAGCTAGTCTCTTAGGTGTATCGTTTTCCTTGGGAAAACATGTGTGTTTCGTCCACTTATTAGTTCGGAACAAAAATCGAGTATATACCAAGCCGAATGTCAGGACAAAACCCCGTTCCCATTGACCAAATGTTCTATATTGGCATTAAAACGTCCCGGCTAAGCCTCGTTGATCTTGAGGTTTAAAATTTTAAAACAAGTCAGTTTCGTCCATTTCCAAGTTTGGACCGAAAACCGAGGAAATGCCGACCGAACGGACGGACATAAATCTCGTTTTTACGGACGGAACGTTGTTTTTTCACCTTAGAACGCCCCGAGTTAAGTAATGGAGTGGCTAGTCTCTTAGGTACATCGTTTTCCATGCAAAAACATGTGTGTTTCGTCCACTTATAAGTTCGGAACAAAAATCGAGTACATACCAAGCCGTATGTCTGGACAAAACCCTGTTCCCATGGTCCAAATGTTCTATATTGGCCTTAAAACATCCCGGCTAAGCCTTGTCGATCTTGAGGTTTTAGATTCGAAAACAAGTGAGTTTCGTCCATTTCCAAGTTCGGACCTAAAACCGAGTATATGCCGACCGAACCGACGGACATAAATTTTGTTTTAACGGACAAAACGTTGTTTTTTCGCCTTAGAACGCCCCGAGTTAAGTAATGGAGTGGCTTGTCTCTTAGGTGTATCGTTTTCCATGGGAAAAATGTGTGTTTCGTCCACTTATTCGTTCGGAACAAAAATCGAGTACATACCAAGCCGAATGTCAGGACAAAACCCCGTTCCCATGGTCCAAATGTTCTATATTGGCCTTAAAACGTCCCGGCTAAGCCTTGTCGCTCTTGAGGTTTTAGATTCCAAAACAAGTGAGTTTCGTCCATTTCAAAGTTCGTACCGAAAACAGAGTAAATGCCGACCAAACAGACGGACATAAATCTTGATTTTACGGACAGAACGTTGTTTTTTCACCTTAGAACGCCCCAAGTTAAGTAATGGAGTTGCTAGTCTCTTAGGTGTATCGTTTACCATGGGAAAACATGTGTGTTTCGTTAACTTATAAGTTCGGAACAAAAATCGAGTACATACCAAGCCGAATGTCCGGACAAAACCCCGTTCCCATCGTCCAAATGTTCTATATTGGCCTTAAAACGTCCCGGCTAAGCCTTGTCGATCTTGAGGATTTTGATTTTAAAACAAGTGAGTTTCGTCCATTTCCAAGTTCGGACCGAAAACCTAGTAAATGCCGACCGAACGGACGGACATAAATCTCGGTTTTAGCTACAGAACGTTGTTTTTTCACCTTAGAACGCCCCGAGTTAAGTAATGGAATAGCTAGTCTCTTAGGTGTATAGTTTTCCATGGGAAAACATGTGTGTTTCGTCCACTTATTAGTTCGGAACAAAAATCGAGTATATACCAAGCCGAATGTCAGGACAAAACCACGTTCCAATTGACCAAATGTTCTATATTGGCATTAAAACGTCCCGGCTAAGCCTCGTCGATCTTGAGGTTTAAAATTTTAAAACAAGTCAGTTTCGTCCATTTCCAAGTTTGGACCGAAAACCGAGGAAATGCCGACCGAACGGACGGACATAAATCTCGTTTTTACGGACAGAACGTTGTTTTTTCACCTTAGAACGCCCCGAGTTAAGTAATGGAGTGGCTAGTCTCTTAGGTGTATAGTTTTCCATGCGAAAACATGTGTATTTCGTCAACTTATAAGTTCGGAACAAAAATCGAGTACATACCAAGCCGTATGTCCGGACAAAACCCTGTTCCCATGGTCCAAATGTTCTATATTGGCCTTAAAACATCCCGGCTAAGCCTTGTCGATCTTGTGGTTTTAGATTCCAAAACAAGTGAGTTTCGTCCATTTCCAAGTTCGGACCGAAAACAGAGTAAATGCCGACCGAACGGACGGACATAAATCTCGTTTTTACGGACAGAACGTTGTTTTTTCACCTTAGAACGCCCCGAGTTAAGTAATGGAGTGGCTAGTCTCTTAGGTGTATCATTTTCCATGGGAATACATGTGTGTTTCGTCCACTTATTAGTTCGGAACAAAAATCGAGTATATACCAAGCCGAATGTCAGGACAAAACCCCGTTCCCATGGACCAAATGTTCTATATTTGCATTAAAACGTCCCGGCTAAGCCTTGTCGATTTTCAGGTTTTAGATTTTAAAACAAGTGAGTTTCGTCCATTTCCAATTTCAGACCAAAAACCGAGTAAATGCCGACCGAACGGACGTACATAAATCTCGTTTTTAGCTACAGAACGTTGTTTTTTCACCTTAGAAGGCCCCGAGTGAAGTAATGGAATGGCTAGTCTCTTAGGTGTATCGTTTTCCATGGGAAAACATGTGTGTTTCGTCCACTTATAAGTTCGGAACGAAAATCGAGTACATACCAAGCCGAATGTCAGAACAAAACCCCGTTCCCATGGACCAAATGTTCTATATTGGCATTAAAACGTCCCGGCTAAGCCTTGTCGATCTTGAGGTTTTAGATTTTAAAACATGTGAGTTTCGTTCATTTCCAAGTTCGGACCGAAAACCGAGTGAATGCCGACCGAACGGACGGACATAAATCTCGTTTTTAAGGACAGAACGTTGTTTTTTCACCTTAGAACGCCCCGAGTTAAGTAATGGAGTGGCTAGTCTCTTAGGTGTATCGTTTTCCATGGGAAAACATGTGTGTTTCGTCCACTTATTAGTTCGGAACAAAAATCGAGTACATACCAAGCCGAATGTCCGGACAAAACCCTGTTCCCATGGTCCAAATGTTCTATATTGGCCTTAAAATGTCCCGGCTAAGCATTGTCGATCTTGAGGTTTTAGATTCCAAAACAAGTGAGTTTCGTCCATTTCCAAGTTCGTACCGAAAACCGAGTAAATGCCGACTGAACTGACGGACATAAATCTTGTTTTTACAGACAGAACGTTGTTTTTTCACCTTAGAACGCCCCGGGTTAAGTAATGGAGGGGCTAGTCTCTTAGGTGTATCGTTTACCATGGGAAAACTTGTGTGTTTCGTTAACTTATAAGTTCGGAACAAAAATCGAGTATATACCAAGCCGAATGTCAGGACAAAACCCCGTTCCCATGGACCAAATGTTCTATATTTGCATTAAAACGTCCCGGCTAAGCCTTGTCGATTTTCAGGTTTTAGATTTTAAAACAAGTGAGTTTCGTCCATTTCCAATTTCAGACCAAAAACCGAGTAAATGCCGACCGAACGGACGGACATAAATCTCGTTTTTAGCTACAGAACGTTGTTTTTTCACCTTAGAAGGCCCCGAGTGAAGTAATGGAATGGCTAGTCTCTTAGGTGTATCGTTTTCCATGGGAAAACATGTGTGTTTCGTCCACTTATAAGTTCGGAACGAAAATCGAGTACATACCAAGCCGAATGTCAGAACAAAACCCCGTTCCCATGGACCAAATGTTCTATATTGGCATTAAAACGTCCCGGCTAAGCCTTGTCGATCTTGAGGTTTTAGATTTTAAAACATGTGAGTTTCGTTCATTTCCAAGTTCGGACCGAAAACCGAGTAAATGCCGACCGAACGGACGGACATAAATCTCGTTTTTAGCTACAGAACGTTGTTTTTTCACCATAGAACGCCCCGAGTTAAGTAATGGAATAGCTAGTCTCTTAGGTGTATAGTTTTCCATGGGAAAACATGTGTGTTTCGTCCACTTATTAGTTCGGAACAAAAATCGAGTATATACCAAGCCGAATGTCAGGACAAAACCCCGTTCCCATTGACCAAATGTTCTATATTGGCATTAAAACGTCCCGGCTAAGCCTCGTTGATCTTGAGGTTTAAAATTTTAAAACAAGTCAGTTTCGTCCATTTCCAAGTTTGGACCGAAAACCGAGGAAATGCCGACCGAACGGACGGACATAAATCTCGTTTTTACGGACGGAACGTTGTTTTTTCACCTTAGAACGCCCCGAGTTAAGTAATGGAGTGGCTAGTCTCTTAGGTACATCGTTTTCCATGCGAAAACATGTGTGTTTCGTCCACTTATAAGTTCGGAACAAAAATCGAGTACATACCAAGCCGTATGTCTGGACAAAACCCTGTTCCCATGGTCCAAATGTTCTATATTGGCCTTAAAACATCCCGGCTAAGCCTTGTCGATCTTGAGGTTTTAGATTCGAAAACAAGTGAGTTTCGTCCATTTCCAAGTTCGGACCTAAAACCGAGTATATGCCGACCGAACGGACGGACATAAATTTTGTTTTAACGGACAAAACGTTGTTTTTTCGCCTTAGAACGCCCCGAGTTAAGTAATGGAGTGGCTTGTCTCTTAGGTGTATCGTTTTCCATGGGAAAAATGTGTGTTTCGTCCACTTATTCGTTCGGAACAAAAATCGAGTACATACCAAGCCGAATGTCAGGACAAAACCCCGTTCCCATGGTCCAAATCTTCTATATTGGCCTTAAAACGTCCCGGCTAAGCCTTGTCGCTCTTGAGGTTTTAGATTCCAAAACAAGTGAGTTTCGTCCATTTCAAAGTTCGTACCGAAAACAGAGTAAATGCCGACCAAACAGACGGACATAAATCTTGATTTTACGGACAGAACGTTGTTTTTTCACCTTAGAACGCCCCGAGTTAAGTAATGGAATAGCTAGTCTCTTAGGTGTATAGTTTTCCATGGGAAAACATGTGTGTTTCGTCCACTTATTAGTTCGGAACAAAAATCGAGTATATACCAAGCCGAATGTCAGGACAAAACCCCGTTCCCATTGACCAAATGTTCTATATTGGCATTAAAATGTCCCGGCTAAGCATTGTCGATCTTGAGGTTTTAGATTTTAAAACAAGTGAGTTTCGTCCATTTCCAAGTTCGGACCGAAAACCGAGTAAATGCCGACCGAACGGACGGACATAAATCTCGTTTTTAGCTACGGAACGTTGTTTTTTCACCTTAGAACGCCCCGAGTTAAGTAATGGAATAGCTAGTCTTTTAGGTGTATCGTTTTCCTTGGGAAAACATGTGTGTTTCGTCCACTTATTAGTTCGGAACAAAAATCGAGTATATACCAAGCCGAATGTCAGGACAAAACCCCGTTCCCATTCACCAAATGTTCTATATTGGCATTAAAACGTCCCGGCTAAGCCTCGTTTATCTTGAGGTTTAAAATTTTAAAACAAGTCAGTTTCGTCCATTTCCAAGTTTGGACCGAAAACCGAGGAAATGCCGACCGAACGGACGGACATAAATCTCGTTTTTACGGACGGAACGTTGTTTTTTCACCTTAGAACGCCCCGAGTTAAGTAATGGAGTGGCTAGTCTCTTAGGTACATCGTTTTCCATGCGAAAACATGTGTGTTTCGTCCACTTATAAGTTCGGAACAAAAATCGAGTACATACCAAGCCGTATGTCTGGACAAAACCCTGTTCCCATGGTCCAAATGTTCTATATTGGCCTTAAAACATCCCGGCTAAGCCTTGTCGATCTTGAGGTTTTAGATTCGAAAACAAGTGAGTTTCGTCCATTTCAAAGTTCGGACCTAAAACCGAGTATATGCCGACCGAACGGACGGACATAAATTTTGTTTTAACGGACAAAACGTTGTTTTTTCGCCTTAGAACGCCCCGAGTTAAGTAATGGAGTGGCTTGTCTCTTAGGTGTATCGTTTTCCATGGGAAAAATGTGTGTTTCGTCCACTTATTCGTTCGGAACAAAAATCGAGTACATACCAAGCCGAATGTCAGGACAAAACCCCGTTCCGATGGTCCAAATGTTCTATATTGGCCTTAAAACGTCCCGGCTAAGCCTTGTCGCTCTTGAGGTTTTAGATTCCAAAACAAGTGAGTTTCGTCCATTTCCAAGTTCGGACAAAAAACCGAGTAAATGCCGACCGAACGGACGGACATAAATCTCGTTTTTAGCTACGGAACGTTGTTTTTTCACCTTAGAATACCCCGAGTTAAGTAATGGAATAGCTAGTCTCTTAGGTGTATCGTTTTCCATGGGAAAACATGTGTGTTTCGTCCACTTATAAGTTCGGAACAAAAATCGAGTACATACCAAGCCGAATGTCAGGACAAAACCCCGTTCCCATGGACCAAATGTTTTATATTGGCATTAAAACGTCCCGGCTAAGCCTTGTCGATCTTGAGGTTTTAGATTTTAAAACAAGTGAGTTTCGTCCATTTCCAAGTTCGGACTGAAAACCGAGTAAATGCCGATCGAACGGACGGACATAAATCTCGTTTTTAGCTACGGAACGTTGTTTTTTCACCTTAGAACGCCCCGAGTTAAGTAATGGAATAGCTAGTCTCTTAGGTGTATCGTTTTCCTTGGGAAAACATGTGTGTTTCGTCCACTTATTAGTTCGGAACAAAAATCGAGTATATACCAAGCCGAATGTCAGGACAAAACCCCGTTCCCATTGACCAAATGTTCTATATTGGCATTAAAACGTCCCGGCTAAGCCTCGTTGATCTTGAGGTTTAAAATTTTAAAACAAGTCAGTTTCGTCCATTTCCAAGTTTGGACCGAAAACCGAGGAAATGCCGACCGAAGGGACGGACATAAATCTCGTTTTTACGGACGGAACGTTGTTTTTTCACCTTAGAACGCCCCGAGTTAAGTAATGGAGTGGCTTGTCTCTTAGGTACATCGTTTTCCATGCGAAAACATGTGTGTTTCGTCCACTTATAAGTTCGGAACAAAAATCGAGTACATACCAAGCCGTATGTCTGGACAAAACCCTGTTCCCATGGTCCAAATGTTCTATATTGGCCTTAAAACATCCCGGCTAAGCCTTGTCGATCTTGAGGTTTTAGATTCGAAAACAAGTGAGTTTCGTCTATTTCCAAGTTCGGACCTAAAACCGAGTATATGCCGACCGAACGGACGGACATAAATTTTGTTTTAACGGACAAAACGTTGTTTTTTCGCCTTAGAACGCCCCGAGTTAAGTAATGGAGTGGCTTGTCTCTTAGGTGTATCGTTTTCCATGGGAAAAATGTGTGTTTCGTCCACTTATTCGTTCGGAACAAAAATCGAGTACATACCAAGCCGAATGTCAGGACAAAACCCCGTTCCCATGGTCCAAATGTTCTATATTGGCCTTAAAACGTCCCGGCTAAGCCTTGTCGCTCTTGAGGTTTTAGATTCCAAAACAAGTTAGTTTCGTCCATTTCAAAGTTCGTACCGAAAACAGAGTAAATGCCGACCAAACAGACGGACATAAATCTTGATTTTACGGACAGAACGTTGTTTTTTCACCTTAGAACGCCCCAAGTTAAGTAATGGAGTTGCTAGTCTCTTAGGTGTATCGTTTACCATGGGAAAACATGTGTGTTTCGTTAACTTATAAGTTCGGAACAAAAATCGAGTACATACCAAGCCGAATGTCCGGACAAAACCCCGTTCCCATGGTCCAAATGTTCTATATTGGCCTTAAAACGTCCCGGCTAAGCCTTGTCGATCTTGAGGATTTAGATTTTAAAACAAGTGAGTTTCGTCCATTTCCAAGTTCGGACCGAAAACCGAGTAAATGCCGACCGAACGGACGGACATAAATCTCGTTTTTAGCTACGGAACGTTGTTTTTTCACCTTAGAACGCCCCGAGTTAAGTAATGGAATAGCTAGTCTCTTAGGTGTATCGTTTTCCTTGGGAAAACATGTGTGTTTCGTCCACTTATTAGTTCGGAACAAAAATCGAGTATATACCAAGCCGAATGTCAGGACAAAACCCCGTTCCCATTGACCAAATGTTCTATATTGGCATTAAAACGTCCCGGCTAAGCCTCGTTGATCTTGAGGTTTAAAATTTTAAAACAAGTCAGTTTCGTCCATTTCCAAGTTTGGACCGAAAACCGAGGAAATGCCGACCGAACGGACGGACATAAATCTCGTTTTTACGGACGGAACGTTGTTTTTTCACCTTAGAACGCCCCGAGTTAAGTAATGGAGTGGCTAGTCTCTTAGGTACATCGTTTTCCATGCAAAAACATGTGTGTTTCGTCCACTTATAAGTTCGGAACAAAAATCGAGTACATACCAAGCCGTATGTCTGGACAAAACCCTGTTCCCATGGTCCAAATGTTCTATATTGGCCTTAAAACATCCCGGCTAAGCCTTGTCGATCTTGAGGTTTTAGATTCGAAAACAAGTGAGTTTCGTCCATTTCCAAGTTCGGACCTAAAACCGAGTATATGCCGACCGAACGGACGGACATAAATTTTGTTTTAACGGACAAAACGTTGTTTTTTCGCCTTAGAACGCCCCGAGTTAAGTAATGGAGTGGCTTGTCTCTTAGGTGTATCGTTTTCCATGGGAAAAATGTGTGTTTCGTCCACTTATTCGTTCGGAACAAAAATCGAGTACATACCAAGCCGAATGTCAGGACAAAACCCCGTTCCCATGGTCCAAATGTTCTATATTGGCCTTAAAACGTCCCGGCTAAGCCTTGTCGCTCTTGAGGTTTTAGATTCCAAAACAAGTTAGTTTCGTCCATTTCAAAGTTCGTACCGAAAACAGAGTAAATGCCGACCAAACAGACGGACATAAATCTTGATTTTACGGACAGAACGTTGTTTTTTCACCTTAGAACGCCCCAAGTTAAGTAATGGAGTTGCTAGTCTCTTAGGTGTATCGTTTACCATGGGAAAACATGTGTGTTTCGTTAACTTATAAGTTCGGAACAAAAATCGAGTACATACCAAGCCGAATGTCCGGACAAAACCCCGTTCCCATGGTCCAAATGTTCTATATTGGCCTTAAAACGTCCCGGCTAAGCCTTGTCGATCTTGAGGATTTAGATTTTAAAACAAGTGAGTTTCGTCCATTTCCGAGTTCGGACCGAAAACAGAGTAAATGCCGACCGAACGGACGGACATAAATCTCGTTTTTAGCTACGGAACGTTGTTTTTTCACCTTAGAACGCCCCGAGTTAAGTAATGGAATAGCTAGTCTCTTAGGTGTATAGTTTTCCATGGGAAAACATGTGTGTTTCGTCCACTTATTAGTTCGGAACAAAAATCGAGTATATACCAAGCCGAATGTCAGGACAAAACCCCGTTCCAATTGACCAAATGTTCTATATTGGCATTAAAACGTCCCGGCTAAGCCTCGTCGATCTTGAGGTTTAAAATTTTAAAACAAGTCAGTTTCGTCCATTTCCAAGTTTGGACCGAAAACCGAGGAAATGCCGACCGAACGGACGGACATAAATCTCGTTTTTACGGACAGAACGTTGTTTTTTCACCTTAGAACGCCCCGAGTTAAGTAATGGAGTGGCTAGTCTCTTAGGTGTATAGTTTTCCATGCGAAAACATGTGTATTTCGTCAACTTATAAGTTCGGAACAAAAATCGAGTACATACCAAGCCGTATGTCCGGACAAAACCCTGTTCCCATGGTCCAAATGTTCTATATTGGCCTTAAAACATCCCGGCTAAGCCTTGTCGATCTTGAGGTTTTAGATTCCAAAACAAGTGAGTTTCGTCCATTTCCAAGTTCGGACCGAAAACAGAGTAAATGCCGACCGAACGGACGGACATAAATCTCGTTTTTACGGACAGAACGTTGTTTTTTCACCTTAGAACGCCCCGAGTTAAGTAATGGAGTGGCTAGTCTCTTAGGTGTATCATTTTCCATGGGAATACATGTGTGTTTCGTCCACTTATTAGTTCGGAACAAAAATCGAGTATATACCAAGCCGAATGTCAGGACAAAACCCCGTTCCCATGGACCAAATGTTCTATATTTGCATTAAAACGTCCCGGCTAAGCCTTGTCGATTTTCAGGTTTTAGATTTTAAAACAAGTGAGTTTCGTCCATTTCCAATTTCAGACCAAAAACCGAGTAAATGCCGACCGAACGGACGTACATAAATCTCGTTTTTAGCTACAGAACGTTGTTTTTTCACCTTAGAAGGCCCCGAGTGAAGTAATGGAATGGCTAGTCTCTTAGGTGTATCGTTTTCCATGGGAAAACATGTGTGTTTCGTCCACTTATAAGTTCGGAACGAAAATCGAGTACATACCAAGCCGAATGTCAGAACAAAACCCCGTTCCCATGGACCAAATGTTCTATATTGGCATTAAAACGTCCCGGCTAAGCCTTGTCGATCTTGAGGTTTTAGATTTTAAAACATGTGAGTTTCGTTCATTTCCAAGTTCGGACCGAAAACCGAGTGAATGCCGACCGAACGGACGGACATAAATCTCGTTTTTAAGGACAGAACGTTGTTTTTTCACCTTAGAACGCCCCGAGTTAAGTAATGGAGTGGCTAGTCTCTTAGGTGTATCGTTTTCCATGGGAAAACATGTGTGTTTCGTCCACTTATTAGTTCGGAACAAAAATCGAGTACATACCAAGCCGAATGTCCGGACAAAACCCTGTTCCCATGGTCCAAATGTTCTATATTGGCCTTAAAATGTCCCGGCTAAGCATTGTCGATCTTGAGGTTTTAGATTCCAAAACAAGTGAGTTTCGTCCATTTCCAAGTTCGTACCGAAAACCGAGTAAATGCCGACTGAACTGACGGACATAAATCTTGTTTTTACAGACAGAACGTTGTTTTTTCACCTTAGAACGCCCCGGGTTAAGTAATGGAAGGGCTAGTCTCTTAGGTGTATCGTTTACCATGGGAAAACTTGTGTGTTTCGTTAACTTATAAGTTCGGAACAAAAATCGAGTATATACCAAGCCGAATGTCAGGACAAAACCCCGTTCCCATGGACCAAATGTTCTATATTTGCATTAAAACGTCCCGGCTAAGCCTTGTCGATTTTCAGGTTTTAGATTTTAAAACAAGTGAGTTTCGTCCATTTCCAATTTCAGACCAAAAACCGAGTAAATGCCGACCGAACGGACGGACATAAATCTCGTTTTTAGCTACAGAACGTTGTTTTTTCACCTTAGAAGGCCCCGAGTGAAGTAATGGAATGGCTAGTCTCTTAGGTGTATCGTTTTCCATGGGAAAACATGTGTGTTTCGTCCACTTATAAGTTCGGAACGAAAATCGAGTACATACCAAGCCGAATGTCAGAACAAAACCCCGTTCCCATGGACCAAATGTTCTATATTGGCATTAAAACGTCCCGGCTAAGCCTTGTCGATCTTGAGGTTTTAGATTTTAAAACATGTGAGTTTCGTTCATTTCCAAGTTCGGACCGAAAACCGAGTAAATGCCGACCGAACGGACGGACATAAATCTCGTTTTTAGCTACAGAACGTTGTTTTTTCACCATAGAACGCCCCGAGTTAAGTAATGGAATAGCTAGTCTCTTAGGTGTATAGTTTTCCATGGGAAAACATGTGTGTTTCGTCCACTTATTAGTTCGGAACAAAAATCGAGTATATACCAAGCCGAATGTCAGGACAAAACCCCGTTCCCATTGACCAAATGTTCTATATTGGCATTAAAACGTCCCGGCTAAGCCTCGTTGATCTTGAGGTTTAAAATTTTAAAACAAGTCAGTTTCGTCCATTTCCAAGTTTGGACCGAAAACCGAGGAAATGCCGACCGAACGGACGGACATAAATCTCGTTTTTACGGACGGAACGTTGTTTTTTCACCTTAGAACGCCCCGAGTTAAGTAATGGAGTGGCTAGTCTCTTAGGTACATCGTTTTCCATGCGAAAACATGTGTGTTTCGTCCACTTATAAGTTCGGAACAAAAATCGAGTACATACCAAGCCGTATGTCTGGACAAAACCCTGTTCCCATGGTCCAAATGTTCTATATTGGCCTTAAAACATCCCGGCTAAGCCTTGTCGATCTTGAGGTTTTAGATTCGAAAACAAGTGAGTTTCGTCCATTTCCAAGTTCGGACCTAAAACCGAGTATATGCCGACCGAACGGACGGACATAAATTTTGTTTTAACGGACAAAACGTTGTTTTTTCGCCTTAGAACGCCCCGAGTTAAGTAATGGAGTGGCTTGTCTCTTAGGTGTATCGTTTTCCATGGGAAAAATGTGTGTTTCGTCCACTTATTCGTTCGGAACAAAAATCGAGTACATACCAAGCCGAATGTCAGGACAAAACCCCGTTCCCATGGTCCAAATCTTCTATATTGGCCTTAAAACGTCCCGGCTAAGCCTTGTCGCTCTTGAGGTTTTAGATTCCAAAACAAGTGAGTTTCGTCCATTTCAAAGTTCGTACCGAAAACAGAGTAAATGCCGACCAAACAGACGGACATAAATCTTGATTTTACGGACAGAACGTTGTTTTTTCACCTTAGAACGCCCCGAGTTAAGTAATGGAATAGCTAGTCTCTTAGGTGTATAGTTTTCCATGGGAAAACATGTGTGTTTCGTCCACTTATTAGTTCGGAACAAAAATCGAGTATATACCAAGCCGAATGTCAGGACAAAACCCCGTTCCCATTGACCAAATGTTCTATATTGGCATTAAAATGTCCCGGCTAAGCATTGTCGATCTTGAGGTTTTAGATTTTAAAACAAGTGAGTTTCGTCCATTTCCAAGTTCGGACCGAAAACCGAGTAAATGCCGACCGAACGGACGGACATAAATCTCGTTTTTAGCTACGGAACGTTGTTTTTTCACCTTAGAACGCCCCGAGTTAAGTAATGGAATAGCTAGTCTCTTAGGTGTATCGTTTTCCTTGGGAAAACATGTGTGTTTCGTCCACTTATTAGTTCGGAATAAAAATCGAGTATATACCAAGCCGAATGTCAGGACAAAACCCCGTTCCCATTGACCAAATGTTCTATATTGGCATTAAAACGTCCCGGCTAAGCCTCGTTTATCTTGAGGTTTAAAATTTTAAAACAAGTCAGTTTCGTCCATTTCCAAGTTTGGACCGAAAACCGAGGAAATGCCGACCGAACGGACGGACATAAATCTCGTTTTTACGGACGGAACGTTGTTTTTTCACCTTAGAACGCCCCGAGTTAAGTAATGGAGTGGCTAGTCTCTTAGGTACATCGTTTTCCATGCGAAAACATGTGTATTTCGTCCACTTATAAGTTCGGAACAAAAATCGAGTATATACCAAGCCGTATGTCTGGACAAAACCCTGTTCCCATGGTCCAAATGTTCTATATTGGCCTTAAAACATCTCGCCTAAGCCTTGTCGATCTTGAGGTTTTAGATTCGAAAACAAGTGAGTTTCGTCCATTTCCAAGTTCGGACCTAAAACCGAGTATATGCCGACCGAACGGACGGACATAAATTTTGTTTTAACGGACAAAACGTTGTTTTTTCGCCTTAGAACGCCCCGAGTTAAGTAATGGAGTGGCTTGTCTCTTAGGTGTATCGTTTTCCATGGGAAAAATGTGTGTTTCGTCCACTTATTCGTTCGGAACAAAAATCGAGTACATACCAAGCCGAATGTCAGGACAAAACCCCGTTCCCATGGTCCAAATGTTCTATATTGGCCTTAAAACGTCCCGGCTAAGCCTTGTCGCTCTTGAGGTTTTAGATTCCAAAACAAGTGAGTTTCGTCCATTTCAAAGTTCGTACCGAAAACAGAGTAAATGCCGACCAAACAGACGGACATAAATCTTGATTTTACGGACAGAACGTTGTTTTTTCACCTTAGAACGCCCCGAGTTAAGTAATGGAATAGCTAGTCTCTTAGGTGTATAGTTTTCCATGGGAAAACATGTGTGTTTCGTCCACTTATTAGTTCGGAAAAAAAATCGAGTATATACCAAGCCGAATGTCAGGACAAAACCCCGTTCCCATTGACCAAATGTTCTATATTGGCATTAAAATGTCCCGGCTAAGCATTGTCGATCTTGAGGTTTTAGATTTTAAAACAAGTGAGTTTCGTCCATTTCCAAGTTCGGACCGAAAACCGAGTAAATGCCGACCGAACGGACGGACATAAATCTCGTTTTTAGCTACGGAACGTTGTTTTTTCACCTTAGAACGCCCCGAGTTAAGTAATGGAATAGCTAGTCTCTTAGGTGTATCGTTTTCCTTGGGAAAACATGTGTGTTTCGTCCACTTATTAGTTCGGAACAAAAATCGAGTATATACCAAGCCGAATGTCAAGACAAAACCCCGTTCCCATTGACCAAATGTTCTATATTGGCATTAAAACGTCCCGGCTAAGCCTCGTTGATCTTGAGGTTTTAAATTTTAAAACAAGTCAGTTTCGTCCATTTCAAAGTTTGGACCGAAAACCGAGGAAATGCCGACCGAACGGACGGACATAAATCTCGTTTTTACGGACGGAACGTTGTTTTTTCACCTTAGAACGCCCCGAGTTAAGTAATGGAGAGGCTAGTCTCTTAGGTACATCGTTTTCCATGCGAAAACATGTGTGTTTCGTCCACTTATAAGTTCGGAACAAAAATCGAGTACATACCAAGCCGTATGTCTGGACAAAACCCTGTTCCCATGGTCCAAATGTTCTATATTGGCCTTAAAACATCCCGGCTAAGCCTTGTCGATCTTGAGGTTTTAGATTCGAAAACAAGTGAGTTTCGTCCATTTCCAAGTTCGGACCTAAAACCGAGTATATGCCGACCGAACGGACGGACATAAATTTTGTTTTAACGGACAAAACGTTGTTTTTTCGCCTTAGAACGCCCCGAGTTAAGCAATGGAGTGTCTTGTCTCTTAGGTGTATCGTTTTCCATGGGAAAAATGTGTGTTTCGTCCACTTATTCGTTCGGAACAAAAATCGAGTACATACCAAGCCGAATGTCAGGACAAAACCCCGTTCCCATGGTCCAAATGTTCTATATTGGCCTTAAAACGTCCCGGCTAAGCCTTGTCGCTCTTGAGGTTTTAGATTCCAAAACAAGTGAGTTTCGTCCATTTCAAAGTTCGTACCGAAAACAGAGTAAATGCCGACCAAACAGACGGACATAAATCTTGATTTTACGGACAGAACGTTGTTTTTTCACCTTAGAACGCCCCAAGTTAAGTAATGGAGTTGCTAGTCTCTCAGGTGTATCGTTTACCATGGGAAAACATGTGTGTTTCGTTAACTTATAAGTTCGGAACAAAAATCGAGTACATACCAAGCCGAATGTCCGGACAAAACCCCGTTCCCATGGTCCAAATGTTCTATATTGGCCTTAAAACGTCCCGGCTAAGCCTTGTCGATCTTGAGGATTTAGATTTTAAAACAAGTGAGTTTCGTCCATTTCCAAGTTCGGACCGAAAACCGAGTAAATGCCGACCGAACGGACGGACATAAATCTCGTTTTTAGCTACGGAACGTTGTTTTTTCACCTTAGAACGCCCCGAGTAAAGTAATGGAATAGCTAGTCTCTTAGGTGTATCGTTTTCCTTGGGAAAACATGTGTGTTTCGTCCACTTATTAGTTCGGAACAAAAATCGAGTATATACCAAGCCGAATGTCAGGACAAAACCCCGTTCCCATTGACCAAATGTTCTATATTGGCATTAAAACGTCCCGGCTAAGCCTCGTTGATCTTGAGGTTTAAAATTTTAAAACAAGTCAGTTTCGTCCATTTCCAAGTTTGGACCGAAAACCGAGGAAATGCCGACCGAACGGACGGACATAAATCTCGTTTTTACGGACGGAACGTTGTTTTTTCACCTTAGAACGCCCCGAGTTAAGTAATGGAGTGGCTAGTCTCTTAGGTACATCGTTTTCCATGCGAAAACATGTGTGTTTCGTCCACTTATAAGTTCGGAACAAAAATCGAGTACATACCAAGCCGTATGTCTGGACAAAACCCTGTTCCCATGGTCCAAATGTTCTATATTGGCCTTAAAACATCCCGGCTAAGCCTTGTCGATCTTGAGGTTTTAGATTCGAAAACAAGTGAGTTTCGTCCATTTCCAAGTTCGGACCTAAAACCGAGTATATGCCGACCGAACGGACGGACATAAATTTTGTTTTAACGGACAAAACGTTGTTTTTTCGCCTTAGAACGCCCCGAGTTAAGTAATGGAGTGGCTTGTCTCTTAGGTGTATCGTTTTCCATGTGAAAAATGTGTGTTTCGTCCACTTATAAGTTCGGAACAAAAATCGAGTACATACCAAGCCGTATGTCTGGACAAAACCCTGTTCCCATGGTCCAAATGTTCTATATTGGCCTTAAAACATCCCGGCTAAGCCTTGTCGATCTTGAGGTTTTAGATTCCAAAACAAGTGAGTTTCGTCCATTTCAAAGTTCGTACCGAAAACAGAGTAAATGCCGACCAAACAGACGGACATAAATCTTGATTTTACGGACAAAACGTTGTTTTTTCACCTTAGAACGCCCCAAGTTAAGTAATGGAGTTGCTAGTCTCTCAGGTGTATCGTTTACCATGGGAAAACATGTGTGTTTCGTTAACTTATAAGTTCGGAACAAAAATCGAGTACATACCAAGCCGAATGTCCGGACAAAACCCCGTTCCCATGGTCCAAATGTTCTATATTGGCCTTAAAACGTCCCGGCTAAGCCTTGTCGATCTTGAGGATTTAGATTTTAAAACAAGTGAGTTTCGTCCATTTCCAAGTTCGGACCGAAAACCGAGTAAATGCCGACCGAACGGACGGACATAAATCTCGTTTTTAGCTACGGAACGTTGTTTTTTCACCTTAGAACGCCCCGAGTAAAGTAATGGAATAGCTAGTCTCTTAGGTGTATCGTTTTCCTTGGGAAAACATGTGTGTTTCGTCCACTTATTAGTTCGGAACAAAAATCGAGTATATACCAAGCCGAATGTCAGGACAAAACCCCGTTCCCATTGACCAAATGTTCTATATTGGCATTAAAACGTCCCGGCTAAGCCTCGTTGATCTTGAGGTTTAAAATTTTAAAACAAGTCAGTTTCGTCCATTTCCAAGTTTGGACCGAAAACCGAGGAAATGCCGACCGAACGGACGGACATAAATCTCGTTTTTACGGACGGAACGTTGTTTTTTCACCTTAGAACGCCCCGAGTTAAGTAATGGAGTGGCTAGTCTCTTAGGTACATCGTTTTCCATGCGAAAACATGTGTGTTTCGTCCACTTATAAGTTCGGAACAAAAATCGAGTACATACCAAGCCGTATGTCTGGACAAAACCCTGTTCCCATGGTCCAAATGTTCTATATTGGCCTTAAAACATCCCGGCTAAGCCTTGTCGATCTTGAGGTTTTAGATTCGAAAACAAGTGAGTTTCGTCCATTTCCAAGTTCGGACCTAAAACCGAGTATATGCCGACCGAACGGACGGACATAAATTTTGTTTTAACGGACAAAACGTTGTTTTTTCGCCTTAGAACGCCCCGAGTTAAGTAATGGTGTGGCTTGTCTCTTAGGTGTATCGTTTTCCATGGGAAAAATGTGTGTTTCGTCCACTTATAAGTTCGGAACAAAAATCGAGTACATACCAAGCCGTATGTCTGGACAAAACCCTGTTCCCATGGTCCAAATGTTCTATATTGGCCTTAAAACATCCCGGCTAAGCCTTGTCGATCTTGAGGTTTTAGATTCCAAAACAAGTGAGTTTCGTCCATTTCCAAGTTCGGACCTAAAACCGAGTATATGCCGACCGAACGGACGGACATAAATTTTGTTTTAACGGACAAAACGTTGTTTTTTCGCCTTAGAACGCCCCGAGTTAAGTAATGGAGTGGCTTGTCTCTTAGGTGTATCGTTTTCCATGGGAAAAATGTGTGTTTCGTCCACTTATTCGTTCGGAACAAAAATCGAGTACATACCAAGCCGAATGTCAGGACAAAACCCCGTTCCCATGGTCCAAATGTTCTATATTGGCCTTAAAACGTCCCGGCTAAGCCTTGTCGATCTTGAGGTTTTAGATTCCAAAACAAGTGAGTTTCGTCCATTTCCAAGTTCGGACCAAAAACCGAGTAAATGCCGACCGAACGGACGGACATAAATCTCGTTTTTAGCTACGGAACGTTGTTTTTTCACCTTAGAATACCCCGAGTTAAGTAATGGAATAGCTAGTCTCTTAGGTGTATCGTTTTCCATGGGAAAACATGTGTGTTTCGTCCACTTATAAGTTCGGAACAAAAATCGAGTACATACCAAGCCGAATGTCAGGACAAAACCCCGTTCCCATGGACCAAATGTTTTATATTGGCATTAAAACGTCCCGGCTAAGCCTTGTCGATCTTGAGGTTTTAGATTTTAAAACAAGTCAGTTTCGTCCATTTCCAAGTTCGGACCGAAAACCGAGTAAATGCCGACCGAACGGACGGACATAAATCTCGTTTTTAGCTACGGAACGTTGTTTTTTCACCTTAGAACGCCCCGAGTTAAGTAATGGAATAGCTAGTCTCTTAGGTGTATCGTTTTCCTTGGGAAAACATGTGTGTTTCGTCCACTTATTAGTTCGGAACAAAAATCGAGTATATACCAAGCCGAATGTCAGGACAAAACCCCGTTCCCATTGACCAAATGTTCTATATTGGCATTAAAACGTCCCGGCTAAGCCTCGTTGATCTTGAGGTTTAAAATTTTAAAACAAGTCAGTTTCGTCCATTTCCAAGTTTGGACCGAAAACCGAGGAAATGCCGACCGAACGGACGGACATAAATCTCGTTTTTACGGACGGAACGTTGTTTTTTCACCTTAGAACGCCCCGAGTTAAGTAATGGAGTGGCTTGTCTCTTAGGTACATCGTTTTCCATGCGAAAACATGTGTGTTTCGTCCACTTATAAGTTCGGAACAAAAATCGAGTACATACCAAGCCGTATGTCTGGACAAAACCCTGTTCCCATGGTCCAAATGTTCTATATTGGCCTTAAAACATCCCGGCTAAGCCTTGTCGATCTTGAGGTTTTAGATTCGAAAACAAGTGAGTTTCGTCCATTTCCAAGTTCGGACCTAAAACCGAGTATATGCCGACCGAACCGACGGACATAAATTTTGTTTTAACGGACAAAACGTTGTTTTTTCGCTTTAGAACGCCCCGAGTTAAGTAATGGAGTGGCTTGTCTCTTAGGTGTATCGTTTTCCATGGGAAAAATGTGTGTTTCGTCCACTTATTCGTTCGGAACAAAAATCGAGTACATACCAAGCCGAATGTCAGGACAAAACCCCGTTCCCATGGTCCAAATGTTCTATATTGGCCTTAAAACGTCCTGGCTAAGCCTTGTCGCTCTTGAGGTTTTAGATTCCAAAACAAGTGAGTTTCGTCCATTTCAAAGTTCGTACCGAAAACAGAGTAAATGCCGACCAAACAGACGGACATAAATCTTGATTTTACGGACAGAACGTTGTTTTTTCACCTTAGAACGCCCCAAGTTAAGTAATGGAGTTGCTAGTCTCTTAGGTGTATCGTTTACCATGGGAAAACATGTGTGTTTCGTTAACTTATAAGTTCGGAACAAAAATCGAGTACATACCAAGCCGAATGTCCGGACAAAACCCCGTTCCCATGGTCCAAATGTTCTATATTGGCCTTAAAACGTCCCGGCTAAGCCTTGTCGATCTTGAGGATTTAGATTTTAAAACAAGTGAGTTTCGTCCATTTCCAAGTTCGGACCGAAAACCGAGTAAATGCCGACCGAACGGACGGACATAAATCTCGTTTTTAGCTACGGAACGTTGTTTTTTCACCTTAGAACGCCCCGAGTTAAGTAATGGAATAGCTAGTGTCTTAGGTGTATCGTTTTCCTTGGGAAAACATGTGTGTTTCGTCCACTTATTAGTTCGGAACAAAAATCGAGTATATACCAAGCCGAATGTCAGGACAAAACCCCGTTCCCATTGACCAAATGTTCTATATTGGCATTAAAACGTCCCGGCTAAGCCTCGTTGAGGTTTAAAATTTTAAAACAAGTCAGTTTCGTCCATTTCCAAGTTTCGACCGAAAACCGAGGAAATGCCGACCGAACTGACGGACATAAATCTCGTTTTTACGGACGGAACGTTGTTTTTTCACCTTAGAACGCCCCGAGTTAAGTAATGGAGTGGCTAGTCTCTTAGGTATATCGTTTTCCATGCGAAAACATGTGTATTTCGTCCACTTATAAGTTCGGAACAAAAATCGAGTACATACCAAGCCGTATGTCCGGACAAAACCCTGTTCCCATGGTCCAAATGTTCTATATTGGCCTTAAAACATCCCGGCTAAGCCTTGTCGATCTTGAGGTTTTAGATTCCAAAACAAGTGAGTTTCGTCCATTTCCAAGTTCGGACCGAAAACAGAGTAAATGCCGACCGAACGGACGGACATAAATCTCGTTTTTACGGACAGAACGTTGTTTTTTCACCTTAGAACGCCCCGAGTTAAGTAATGGAGTGGCTAGTCTCTTAGGTGTATCATTTTCCATGGGAATACATGTGTGTTTCGTTCACTTATAAGTTCGGAACAAAAATCGAGTATATACCAAGCCGAATGTCAGGACAAAACCCCGTTCCCATGGACCAAATGTTCTATATTTGCATTAAAACGTCCCGGCTAAGCCTTGTCGATTTTCAGGTTTTAGATTTTAAAACAAGTGAGTTTCGTCCATTTCCAATTTCAGACCAAAAACCGAGTAAAGGCCGACCGAACGGACGGACATAAATCTCGTTTTTAGCTACAGAACGTTGTTTTTTCACCTTAGAAGGCCCCGAGTGAAGTAATGGAATGGCTAGTCTCTTAGGTGTATCGTTTTCCATGGGAAAACATGTGTGTTTCGTCCACTTATAAGTTCGGAACGAAAATCGAGTACATACCAAGCCGAATGTCAGAACAAAACCCCGTTCCCATGGACCAAATGTTCTATATTGGCATTAAAACGTCCCGGCTAAGCCTTGTCGATCTTGAGGTTTTAGATTTTAAAACATGTGAGTTTCGTTCATTTCCAAGTTCGGACCGAAAACCGAGTGAATGCCGACCGAACGGACGGACATAAATCTCGTTTTTAAGGACAGAACGTTGTTTTTTCACCTTAGAACGCCCCGAGTTAAGTAATGGAGTGGCTAGTCTCTTAGGTGTATCGTTTTCCATGGGAAAACATGTGTGTTTCGTCCACTTATTAGTTCGGAACAAAAATCTAGTACATACCAAGCCGAATGTCCGGACAAAACCCTGTTCCCATGGTCCAAATGTTTAATATTGGCCTTAAAATGTCCCGACTAAGCATTGTCGATCTTGAGGTTTTAGATTCCAAAACAAGTGAGTTTCGTCCATTTCCAAGTTCGTACCGAAAACCGAGTAAATGCCGACTGAACTGACGGACATAAATCTTGTTTTTACAGACAGAACGTTGTTTTTTCACCTTAGAACGCCCCGGGTTAAGTAATGGAAGGGCTAGTCTCTTAGGTGTATCGTTTTCCTTGGGAAAACATGTGTGTTTCGTCCACTTATTAGTTCGGAACAAAAATCGAGTATATACCAAGCCGAATGTCAGGACAAAACCCCGTTCCCATTGACCAAATGTTCTATATTGGCATTAAAACGTCCCGGCTAAGCCTCGTTGATCTTGAGGTTTAAAATTTTAAAACAAGTCAGTTTCGTCCATTTCCAAGTTTGGACCGAAAACCGAGGAAATGCCGACCGAACGGACGGACATAAATCTCGTTTTTACGGACGGAACGTTGTTTTTTCACCTTAGAACGCCCCGAGTTAAGTAATGGAGTGGCTAGTCTCTTAGGTACATCGTTTTCCATGCGAAAACATGTGTGTTTCGTCCACTTATAAGTTCGGAACAAAAATCGAGTACATACCAAGCCGTATGTCTGGACAAAACCCTGTTCCCATGGTCCAAATGTTCTATATTGGCCTTAAAACATCCCAGCTAAGCCTTGTCGATCTTGAGGTTTTAGATTCGAAAACAAGTGAGTTTCGTCCATTTCCAAGTTCGGACCTAAAACCGAGTATATGCCGACCGAACGGACGGACATAAATTTTGTTTTAACGGACAAAACGTTGTTTTTTCGCCTTAGAACGCCCCGAGTTAAGTAATGGAGTGGCTTGTCTCTTAGGTGTATCGTTTTCCATGGGAAAAATGTGTGTTTCGTCCACTTATTCGTTCGGAACAAAAATCGAGTACATACCAAGCCGAATGTCAGGACAAAACCCCGTTCCCATGGTCCAAATGTTCTATATTGGCCTTAAAACGTCCCGGCTAAGCCTTGTCGCTCTTGAGGTTTTAGATTCCAAAACAAGTGAGTTTCGTCCATTTCAAAGTTCGTACCGAAAACAGAGTAAATACCGACCAAACAGACGGACATAAATCTTGATTTTACGGACAGAACGTTGTTTTTTGACCTTAGAACGCCCCAAGTTAAGTAATGGAGTTGCTAGTCTCTTAGGTGTATCGTTTACCATGGGAAAACATGTGTGTTTCGTTAACTTATAAGTTCGGAACAAAAATCGAGTACATACCAAGCCGAATGTCCGGACAAAACCCCGTTCCCATGGTCCAAATGTTCTATATTGGCCTTAAAACGTCCCGGCTAAGCCTTGTCGATCTTGAGGATTTAGATTTTAAAACAAGTGAGTTTCGTCCATTTCCAAGTTCGGACCGAAAACCGAGTAAATGCCGACCGAACGGACGGACATAAATCTCGTTTTTAGCTACAGAACGTTGTTTTTTCACCTTAGAACGCCCCGAGTTAAGTAATGGAATAGCTAGTCTCTTAGGTGTATAGTTTTCCATGGGAAAACATGTGTGTTTCGTCCACTTATTAGTTCGGAACAAAAATCGAGTATATACCAAGCCGAATGTCAGGACAAAACCCCGTTCCCATTGACCAAATGTTCTATATTGGCATTAAAACGTCCCGGCTAAGCCTCGTCGATCTTGAGGTTTAAAATTTTAAAACAAGTCAGTTTCGTCCATTTCCAAGTTTGGACCGAAAACCGAGGAAATGCCGATCGAACGGACAGACATAAATCTCGTTTTTACGGACGGAACGTTGTTTTTTCACCTTAGAACGCCCCGAGTTAAGTAATGGAGTGGCTAGTCTCTTAGGTGTATAGTTTTCCATGCGAAAACATGTGTATTTCGTCCACTTATAAGTTCGGAACAAAAATCGAGTACATACCAAGCCGTATGTCCGGACAAAACCCTGTTCCCATGGTCCAAATGTTCTATATTGGCCTTAAAACATCCCGGCTAAGCCTTGTCGATCTTGAGGTTTTAGATTCCAAAACAAGTGAGTTTCGTCCATTTCCAAGTTCGAACCGAAAACAGAGTAAATGCCGACCGAACGGACGGACATAAATCTCGTTTTTACGGACAGAACGTTGTTTTTTCACCTTAGAACGCCCCGAGTTAAGTAATGGAGTGGCTAGTCTCTTAGGTGTATCATTTTCCATGGGAATACATGTGTGTTTCGTCCACTTATTAGTTCGGAACAAAAATCGAGTATATACCAAGCCGAATGTCAGGACAAAACCCCGTTCCCATGGACCAAATGTTCTATATTTGCATTAAAACGTCCCGGCTAAGCCTTGTCGATTTTCAGGTTTTAGATTTTAAAACAAGTGAGTTTCGTCCATTTCCAATTTCAGACCAAAAACCGAGTAAATGTCGACCGAACGGACGGACATAAATCTCGTTTTTAGCTACAGAACGTTGTTTTTTCACCTTAGAAGGCCCCGAGTGAAGTAATGGAATGGCTAGTCTCTTAGGTGTATCGTTTTCCATGGGAAAACATGTGTGTTTCGTCCACTTTTAAGTTCGGAACGAAAATCGAGTACATACCAAGCCGAATGTCAGAACAAAACCCCGTTCCCATGGACCAAATGTTCTATATTGGCATTAAAACGTCCCGGCTAAGCCTTGTCGATCTTGAGGTTTTAGATTTTAAAACATGTGAGTTTCGTTCATTTCCGAGTTCGGACCGAAAACCGAGTGAATGCCGACCGAACGGACGGACATAAATCTCGTTTTTAAGGACAGAACGTTGCTTTTTCACCTTAGAACGCCCCGAGTTATGTAATGGAGTGGCTAGTCTCTTAGGTGTATCGTTTTCCATGGGAAAACATGTGTGTTTCGTCCACTTATTAGTTCGGAACAAAAATCGAGTACATACCAAGCCGAATGTCCGGACAAAACCCTGTTCCCATGGTCCAAATGTTCTATATTGGCCTTAAAATGTCCCGGCTAAGCATTGTCGATCTTGAGGTTTTAGATTCCAAAACAAGTGAGTTTCGTCCATTTCCAAGTTCGTACCGAAAACCGAGTAAATGCCGACTGAACTGACGGACATAAATCTTGTTTTTACAGACAGAACGTTGTTTTTTCACCTTAGAACGCCCCGGGTTAAGTAATGGAAGGGCTAGTCTCTTAGGTGTATCGTTTACCATGGGAAAACTTGTGTGTTTCGTTAACTTATAAGTTCGGAACAAAAATCGAGTACATACCAAACCGAATGTCCGGACAAAACCCCGTTCCCATGGTCCAAATGTTCTATATTGGCCTTAAAACGTCCCGCCTAAGCCTTGTCGATCTTGAGGATTTAGATTTTAAAACAAGTGAGTTTCGTCCATTTCCAAGTTCAGACCGAAAACCGAGTAAATGCCGACCGAACGGACGGACATAAATCTCGTTTTTAGCTACAGAACGTTGTTTTTTAACCTTAGAAGGCCCCGAGTTAAGTAATGGAGTTGCTAGTCTCTTAGGTGTATCGTTTACCATGGGAAAACATGTGTGTTTCGTTAACTTATAAGTTCGGAACAAAAATCGAGTACATACCAAGCAGAATGTCCGGACAAAACCCCGTTCCCATTGACCAAGTGTTCTATATTGGCATTAAAACGTCCCGGCTAAGCCTCGTCGATCTTGAGGTTTAAAATTTTAAAACAAGTCAGTTTCGTCCATTTCCAAGTTTGGACCAAAAACCGAGAAAATGCCGACCGAACGGACGGACATAAATCTCGTTTTTACGGACGGAACGTTGTTTTTTCACCTTAGAATGCCCCGGGTTAAGTAATGGAAGGGCTAGTCTCTTAGGTGTATCGTTTTCCATGGGAAAACATGTGTGTTTCGTCCACTTATTAGTTCGGAACAAAAATGGAGTACATTCCAAGCCGAATGTCAGGATAAAACCCTGTTCCCATGGTCCAAATGTTCTATATTGGCCTTAAAACGTCCCGGCTAACCCTTGTCGCTCTTGAGGTTTTAGATTCCAAAACAAGTGAGTTTTGTCCATTTCCAAGTTCGTACCGAAAAACGAGTAAATACCGACCGAACGGACGGACATAAATCTTGTTTTTACGGATAGAACGTTGTTTTCTCACCTTACAACGCCCCGAGTTAAGTAATGGAGTTCCTAGTCTCTTAGGTGTATCGTTTACCATGGGAAAACATGTGTGTTTCGATAACTTATAAGTTCGGAACAAAAATCGAGTACATACCAAGCCGAATCTCAGAATAAAACCCTGTTCCCATGGTCCAAATGTTCTATATTGGCCTTAAAACGTCCCGGCTAAGCCTTGTCGATCTTGAGGATTTAGATTTTAAAACAAGTGAGTTTTGTCATTTTCAAGTTCGGACCGAAAACCGAGTAAATGCCGACCGAACGGACGGAAATAAATCTCTTTTTTACGGACGAAACGTTGTTTTTTCACCTTAGAACGCCCGAGTTAAGTAATGGAGTGGCTAGTCTCTTAGGTGTATCGTTTTCCATGCGAAAACATGTGTGTTTCGTCCACTCAAAAGTTCGGAACAAATATCGAGTACATACCAATCCGAATGTCAGGACAAAACCCCGTTCCCATGGTCCAAATGTTCTATATTGTCCTTAAAACGTCCCGGCTAAGCCTTGTCGATCTTGAGGTTTTAGATTCCAAACCAAGTGAGTTTCGTCCATTTCCAAGTTCAGACCGAAAACCGAGTAAATGCCCACCGAACGGACGGACATAAATCTCGTTTTTACGGACGGAACGTTGTTTTTTCACCTTAGAACGCCCCGAGTTAAGTAATGGAGTGGCTAGTCTCTTAGGTGTATCGTTTTCCATGCGAAAACATGTGTGTTTCGTCCACTCAAAAGTTCGGAATAAAAATCGAGTACATACCAATCCGAATGTCAGGACAAAACCCCGTTCCCATGGTCCAAATGTTCTATATTGTCCTCAAAACGTCCCGGCTAAGCCTTGTCGATCTTGAGGTTTTAGCTTCCAAACCAAGTGAGTTTCGTCCATTTCCAAGTTCAGACCGAAAACCGAGGAAATGCCGACCGAACGGACGGACATAAATCTCGTTTTTACGGACGGAACGTTGTTTTTTCACCTTAGAATGCCCCGAGTTAAGTAATGGAGTGGCTAGTCTCTTAGGTGTATCGTTTTCCATGGGAAAACATGTGTGTTTCGTCCACTTATAAATTCGGAACAAAAATCGAGTACATACCAAGCCGAATGTCAGGACAAAACCCCGTTCCCATGGACCAAATGTTCTATATTGGAATTAAAACGTCCCGGCTAAGCCTTGTCGATCTTGAGGTTTTAGATTCGAAAACAAGTGAGTTTCGTCCATTTCCAAGTTCGGTCCGAAAACCGAGTAAATGCCGACCGAACGGACGGACATAAATTTTGTTTTAACGGACAAAACGTTGTTTTTTCACCTTAGAACGCCCCGAGTTATGTAATGGAGTGGCTTGTCTCTTAGGTGTATCGTTTTCCATGGGAAAAATGTGTGTTTCGTCCATTTATTCGTTCGGAACAAAAATCGAGTACATACCAAGCCGAATGTCAGGACAAAACCCCGTTCCCATGGTCCAAATGTTCTATATTGGCCTTAAAACGTCCCGGCTAAGCCTTGTCGCTCTTGAGGTTTTAAATGCCGACCAAACGGACGGACATAAATCTTGTTTTTCCGGACAGAACGTTGTTTTTTCACCTTAGAACGCCCCAAGTTAAGTAATAGAGTTGCTAGTCTCTTAGGTGTATCGTTTACCATGGGAAAACAAGTGTTTCGTTAACTTATAAGTTCGGAACAAAAATCGAGTACATACCAAGCCGAATGTCCGGACAAAAGCCCGTTCCCATGGTCCAAATGTTCTATATTGGCCTTAAAACGTCTCGGCTAAGCCTTGTCGATCTTGAGGATTTTGATTTTAAAACAACTGAGTTTCGTCCATTTAAAAGTTCGGACCGAAAACGGAGTAAATGCCGACCGAACGGACGGACATAAATCTGGTTTTTACGGACAGAACGTTGTTTTTTCACCTTAGAACGCCCCGAGTTTTGTAATAGAGTGGCTAGTCTCTTAGGTGTATCGTTTTCCATGGGAAAACATGTGTGTTTCATCCACTTATTAGTTCGGAACAAAAATGGAGTACATACCAAGCCGAATGTCAGGACAAAACCCTATTCCCATGGTCCAAATGTTCTATATTGGCCTTAAAACGTCCCGGCTAACCCTTGTCGCTCTTGAGGTTTTAGATTCCAAAACAAGTGAGTTTTGTCCATTTCCAAGTTCGTACCAAAAAACGAGTAAATACCGACCGTACGGACGGACATAAATCTTGTTTTTACGGATAGAACGTTGTTTTTTCACCTTAGAACGCCCCGAGCAAAGTAATGGAGTAGCTAGTCTCTTAGGTGTATCGTTTACCATGGGAAAACATGTGTGTTTCGTTAACTTATAAGTTTGGAACAAAAATCGAGTACATACCAAGCCGAATCTCAGGACAAAACCCTGTTCCCATGGTCCAAATGTTCTATATTGGCCTTAAAACGTCCCGGCTAAGCCTTGTCGATCTTGAGGATTTAGATTTTAAAACAAGTGAGTTTTGTCATTTTCAAGTTCGGACCGAAAACCGAGTAAATGCCGACCGAAAGGACGGACATAAATCTCTTTTTTACGGACGGAACATTGTTTTTTCACCTTAGAACCCCATAGTTAAGTAATGGAGTGGCTAGTCTCTTAGGTGTATAGTTTTCCATGCGAAAACATGTGTATTTCGTCCACTTATAAGTTCGGAACAAAAATCGAGTACATACCAAGCCGTATGTCCGGACAAAACCCTGTTCCCATGGTCCAAATGTTCTATATTGGCCTTAAAACATCCCGGCTAAGCCTTGTCGATCTTGAGGTTTTAGATTCCAAAACAAGTGAGTTTCGTCCATTTCCAAGTTCGAACCGAAAACAGAGTAAATGCCGACCGAACGGACGGACATAAATCTCGTTTTTACGGACAGAACGTTGTTTTTTCACCTTAGAACGCCCCGAGTTAAGTAATGGAGTGGCTAGTCTCTTAGGTGTATCATTTTCCATGGGAATACATGTGTGTTTCGTCCACTTATTAGTTCGGAACAAAAATCGAGTATATACCAAGCCGAATGTCAGGACAAAACCCCGTTCCCATGGACCAAATGTTCTATATTTGCATTAAAACGTCCCGGCTAAGCCTTGTCGATTTTCAGGTTTTAGATTTTAAAACAAGTGAGTTTCGTCCATTTCCAATTTCAGACCAAAAACCGAGTAAATGTCGACCGAACGGACGGACATAAATCTCGTTTTTAGCTACAGAACGTTGTTTTTTCACCTTAGAAGGCCCCGAGTGAAGTAATGGAATGGCTAGTCTCTTAGGTGTATCGTTTTCCATGGGAAAACATGTGTGTTTCGTCCACTTTTAAGTTCGGAACGAAAATCGAGTACATACCAAGCCGAATGTCAGAACAAAACCCCGTTCCCATGGACCAAATGTTCTATATTGGCATTAAAACGTCCCGGCTAAGCCTTGTCGATCTTGAGGTTTTAGATTTTAAAACATGTGAGTTTCGTTCATTTCCGAGTTCGGACCGAAAACCGAGTGAATGCCGACCGAACGGACGGACATAAATCTCGTTTTTAAGGACAGAACGTTGCTTTTTCACCTTAGAACGCCCCGAGTTATGTAATGGAGTGGCTAGTCTCTTAGGTGTATCGTTTTCCATGGGAAAACATGTGTGTTTCGTCCACTTATTAGTTCGGAACAAAAATCGAGTACATACCAAGCCGAATGTCCGGACAAAACCCTGTTCCCATGGTCCAAATGTTCTATATTGGCCTTAAAATGTCCCGGCTAAGCATTGTCGATCTTGAGGTTTTAGATTCCAAAACAAGTGAGTTTCGTCCATTTCCAAGTTCGTACCGAAAACCGAGTAAATGCCGACTGAACTGACGGACATAAATCTTGTTTTTACAGACAGAACGTTGTTTTTTCACCTTAGAACGCCCCGGGTTAAGTAATGGAAGGGCTAGTCTCTTAGGTGTATCGTTTACCATGGGAAAACTTGTGTGTTTCGTTAACTTATAAGTTCGGAACAAAAATCGAGTACATACCAAACCGAATGTCCGGACAAAACCCCGTTCCCATGGTCCAAATGTTCTATATTGGCCTTAAAACGTCCCGCCTAAGCCTTGTCGATCTTGAGGATTTAGATTTTAAAACAAGTGAGTTTCGTCCATTTCCAAGTTCAGACCGAAAACCGAGTAAATGCCGACCGAACGGACGGACATAAATCTCGTTTTTAGCTACAGAACGTTGTTTTTTAACCTTAGAAGGCCCCGAGTTAAGTAATGGAGTTGCTAGTCTCTTAGGTGTATCGTTTACCATGGGAAAACATGTGTGTTTCGTTAACTTATAAGTTCGGAACAAAAATCGAGTACATACCAAGCAGAATGTCCGGACAAAACCCCGTTCCCATTGACCAAGTGTTCTATATTGGCATTAAAACGTCCCGGCTAAGCCTCGTCGATCTTGAGGTTTAAAATTTTAAAACAAGTCAGTTTCGTCCATTTCCAAGTTTGGACCAAAAACCGAGAAAATGCCGACCGAACGGACGGACATAAATCTCGTTTTTACGGACGGAACGTTGTTTTTTCACCTTAGAATGCCCCGGGTTAAGTAATGGAAGGGCTAGTCTCTTAGGTGTATCGTTTTCCATGGGAAAACATGTGTGTTTCGTCCACTTATTAGTTCGGAACAAAAATGGAGTACATTCCAAGCCGAATGTCAGGACAAAACCCTGTTCCCATGGTCCAAATGTTCTATATTGGCCTTAAAACGTCCCGGCTAACCCTTGTCGCTCTTGAGGTTTTAGATTCCAAAACAAGTGAGTTTTGTCCATTTCCAAGTTCGTACCGAAAAACGAGTAAATACCGACCGAACGGACGGACATAAATCTTGTTTTTACGGATAGAACGTTGTTTTCTCACCTTACAACACCCCGAGTTAAGTAATGGAGTTCCTAGTCTCTTAGGTGTATCGTTTACCATGGGAAAACATGTGTGTTTCGATAACTTATAAGTTCGGAACAAAAATCGAGTACATACCAAGCCGAATCTCAGAATAAAACCCTGTTCCCATGGTCCAAATGTTCTATATTGGCCTTAAAACGTCCCGGCTAAGCCTTGTCGATCTTGAGGATTTAGATTTTAAAACAAGTGAGTTTTGTCATTTTCAAGTTCGGACCGAAAACCGAGTAAATGCCGACCGAACGGACGGAAATAAATCTCTTTTTTACGGACGAAACGTTGTTTTTTCACCTTAGAACGCCCGAGTTAAGTAATGGAGTGGCTAGTCTCTTAGGTGTATCGTTTTCCATGCGAAAACATGTGTGTTTCGTCCACTCAAAAGTTCGGAACAAATATCGAGTACATACCAATCCGAATGTCAGGACAAAACCCCGTTCCCATGGTCCAAATGTTCTATATTGTCCTTAAAACGTCCCGGCTAAGCCTTGTCGATCTTGAGGTTTTAGATTCCAAACCAAGTGAGTTTCGTCCATTTCCAAGTTCAGACCGAAAACCGAGTAAATGCCCACCGAACGGACGGACATAAATCTCGTTTTTACGGACGGAACGTTGTTTTTTCACCTTAGAACGCCCCGAGTTAAGTAATGGAGTGGCTAGTCTCTTAGGTGTATCGTTTTCCATGCGAAAACATGTGTGTTTCGTCCACTCAAAAGTTCGGAATAAAAATCGAGTACATACCAATCCGAATGTCAGGACAAAACCCCGTTCCCATGGTCCAAATGTTCTATATTGTCCTCAAAACGTCCCGGCTAAGCCTTGTCGATCTTGAGGTTTTAGCTTCCAAACCAAGTGAGTTTCGTCCATTTCCAAGTTCAGACCGAAAACCGAGGAAATGCCGACCGAACGGACGGACATAAATCTCGTTTTTACGGACGGAACGTTGTTTTTTCACCTTAGAATGCCCCGAGTTAAGTAATGGAGTGGCTAGTCTCTTAGGTGTATCGTTTTCCATGGGAAAACATGTGTGTTTCGTCCACTTATAAATTCGGAACAAAAATCGAGTACATACCAAGCCGAATGTCAGGACAAAACCCCGTTCCCATGGACCAAATGTTCTATATTGGAATTAAAACGTCCCGGCTAAGCCTTGTCGATCTTGAGGTTTTAGATTCGAAAACAAGTGAGTTTCGTCCATTTCCAAGTTCGGTCCGAAAACCGAGTAAATGCCGACCGAACGGACGGACATAAATTTTGTTTTAACGGACAAAACGTTGTTTTTTCACCTTAGAACGCCCCGAGTTATGTAATGGAGTGGCTTGTCTCTTAGGTGTATCGTTTTCCATGGGAAAAATGTGTGTTTCGTCCATTTATTCGTTCGGAACAAAAATCGAGTACATACCAAGCCGAATGTCAGGACAAAACCCCGTTCCCATGGTCCAAATGTTCTATATTGGCCTTAAAACGTCCCGGCTAAGCCTTGTCGCTCTTGAGGTTTTAAATGCCGACCAAACGGACGGACATAAATCTTGTTTTTCCGGACAGAACGTTGTTTTTTCACCTTAGAACGCCCCAAGTTAAGTAATAGAGTTGCTAGTCTCTTAGGTGTATCGTTTACCATGGGAAAACAAGTGTTTCGTTAACTTATAAGTTCGGAACAAAAATCGAGTACATACCAAGCCGAATGTCCGGACAAAAGCCCGTTCCCATGGTCCAAATGTTCTATATTGGCCTTAAAACGTCTCGGCTAAGCCTTGTCGATCTTGAGGATTTTGATTTTAAAACAACTGAGTTTCGTCCATTTAAAAGTTCGGACCGAAAACGGAGTAAATGCCGACCGAACGGACGGACATAAATCTGGTTTTTACGGACAGAACGTTGTTTTTTCACCTTAGAACGCCCCGAGTTTTGTAATAGAGTGGCTAGTCTCTTAGGTGTATCGTTTTCCATGGGAAAACATGTGTGTTTCATCCACTTATTAGTTCGGAACAAAAATGGAGTACATACCAAGCCGAATGTCAGGACAAAACCCTATTCCCATGGTCCAAATGTTCTATATTGGCCTTAAAACGTCCCGGCTAACCCTTGTCGCTCTTGAGGTTTTAGATTCCAAAACAAGTGAGTTTTGTCCATTTCCAAGTTCGTACCAAAAAACGAGTAAATACCGACCGTACGGACGGACATAAATCTTGTTTTTACGGATAGAACGTTGTTTTTTCACCTTAGAACGCCCCGAGCAAAGTAATGGAGTAGCTAGTCTCTTAGGTGTATCGTTTACCATGGGAAAACATGTGTGTTTCGTTAACTTATAAGTTTGGAACAAAAATCGAGTACATACCAAGCCGAATCTCAGGACAAAACCCTGTTCCCATGGTCCAAATGTTCTATATTGGCCTTAAAACGTCCCGGCTAAGCCTTGTCGATCTTGAGGATTTAGATTTTAAAACAAGTGAGTTTTGTCATTTTCAAGTTCGGACCGAAAACCGAGTAAATGCCGACCGAAAGGACGGACATAAATCTCTTTTTTACGGACGGAACATTGTTTTTTCACCTTAGAACCCCATAGTTAAGTAATGGAGTGGCTAGTCTCTTAGGTGTATCATTTTCCATGCGAAAACATGTGTGTTTCATCCACTTATTAGTTCGGAACAAAAATGGAGTACATACCAAGCCGAATGTCAGGACAAAACCCTGTTCCCATGGTCCAAATGTTCTATATTGGCCTTGAAACGTCCCGGCTAACCCTTGTCGCTCTTGAGGTTTTAGATTCCAAAACAAGTGAGTTTTGTCCCTTTCCAAGTTCGTACCGAAAAACGAGTAAATACCGACCGAACGGACGGACATAAATCTTGTTTTTACGGATAGAACGTTGTTTTTTCACCTTAGAACGCCCCGAGTTAAGTAATGGAGTTGCTAGTCTCTTAGGTGTATCGTTTACCATGGGAAAACATGTGTGTTTCGTTAACTTATAAGTTCGGAACAAAAATCGAGTACATACCAAGCTGAATCTCAGGATAAAACCTTGTTCCCATGGTCCAAATGTTCTATATTGGCCTTAAAACGTCCCGGCTAAGCCTTCTCGATCTTGAGGATTTAGATTTTAAAACAAGTGAGTTTTGTCATTTTCAAGTTCGGACCGAAAACCGAGTAAATGCCGACCGAACGGACGGACATAAATCTTTTTTTTATGGACGGAACATTGTGTTTTCACCTTAGAACGCCCGAGTTAAGTAATGGAGTGGCTAGTCTCTTAGGTGTATCGTTTTCCATGCGAAAACATGTGTGTTTCATCCACTTATTAGTTCGGAACAAAAATGGAGTACATACCAAGCCGAATGTCAGGACAAAACCCTGTTCCCATGGTCCAAATATTTTATATTGGCCTTAAAACGTCCCGGCTAACCCTTGTCGCTCTTGAGGTTTTAGATTCCAGAACAAGTGAGTTTTGTCCATTTCCAATTTCGTACCGAAAAACGAGTAAATATCGACCGAACAGACGGACATAAATCTTGTTTTTACGGATAAAACGTTGTTTTTTCACCTTAGAACGCCCCGAGTTAAGTAATGAAGTTGCTAGTCTCTTAGGTGTATCGTTTACCATGGGAAAACATGTGTGTTTCGTTAACTTATAAGTTCGGAACAAAAATCGAGTACATACCAAGCCGAATCTCAGGACCAAACCCTGTTCCCATGGTCCAAATGTTCTATATTGGCCTTAAAACGTCCCGGCTAAGCCTTGTCGATCTTGAGGATTTAGATTTTAAAACAAGTGAGTTTTGTCCATTTTCAAGTTCGGACCGAAAACCGAGTAAATGCCGACCGAACAGACGGACATAAATCTATTTTTTACGGACGGAACGTTGTTTTTTCACCTTAGAACGCCCGAGTTAAGTAATGGAGTGGCTAGTCTCTTAGGTGTATCGTTTTCCATGCGAAAACATGTGTGTTTCGTCCACTCATAAGTTCGGAACAAAAATCGAGTACATACCAATCCGAATGTCAGGACAAAACCCCGTTCCCATGGTCCAAATGTTCTATATTGGCATTAAAACGCCCCGGCTAAGCCTTGTCGATCTTGAGGTTTTAGATTCCAAACCAAGTGAGTTTCGTCCATTTCCAAGTTCGGACCGAAAAACGAGTAAATACCGACCGAACGGACGGACATAAATCTTGTTTTTACGGATAGAACGTTGTTTTTTCACCTTAGAACGCCCCGAGTTAAGTAATGAAGTTGCTAGTCTCTTAGGTGTATCGTTTACCATGGGAAAACATGTGTGTTTCGTTAACTTATAAGTTCGGAACAAAAATCGAGTACATACCAAGCCGAATCTCAGGACCAAACCCTGTTCCCATGGTCCAAATGTTCTATATTGGCCTTAAAACGTCCCGGCTAAGCCTTGTCGATCTTGAGGATTTAGATTTTAAAACAAGTGAGTTTTGTCCATTTTCAAGTTCGGACCGAAAACCGAGTAAATGCCGACCGAACAGACGGACATAAATCTATTTTTTACGGACGGAACGTTGTTTTTTCACCTTAGAACGCCCGAGTTAAGTAATGGAGTGGCTAGTCTCTTAGGTGTATCGTTTTCCATGCGAAAACATGTGTGTTTCGTCCACTCATAAGTTCGGAACAAAAATCGAGTACATACCAATCCGAATGTCAGGACAAAACCCCGTTCCCATGGTCCAAATGTTCTATATTGGCATTAAAACGTCCCGGCTAAGCCTTGTCGATCTTGAGGTTTTAGATTCCAAACCAAGTGAGTTTCGTCCATTTCCAAGTTCGGACCGAAAACCGAGTAAATGCCCACCAAACGGACGGACATAAATCTCGTTTTTACGGACGGAACGTTGTTTTTTCACCTTAGAACGCCCCGAGTTAAGTAATGGAGTGGCTAGTCTCTTAGGTGTATCGTTTTCCATGCGAAAACATGTGTGTTTCGTCCACTTATAAGTTTGGAACAAAAATTAAGTACATACCAAGCCGAATGTCCGAACAAAACCCTGTTCCCATGGTCTAAATGTACTATATTGGCCTTAAAACGTCCCGGCTAAGCCTTGTCGATCTTGAGGTTTTAGATTCCAAACCAAGTGAGTTTCGTCCATTTCCAAGTTCGGACTGAAAACCGAGTAAATGCCCACCGAACGGACGGACATAAATCTCGTTTTTACGGACGGAACGTTGTTTTTTCACCTTAGAACGCCCCCAGTTAAGTAATGGACTGGCTAGTCTCTTAGGTGTATCGTTTTCCATGCGAAAACATGTGTGTTTCGTCCACTTATAAGTTTGGAACAAAAATTAAGTACATACCAAGCCGAATGTCCGGACAAAACCCTGTTCCCATGGTCCAAATGTACTATATTGGCCTTAAAACGTCCCGGCTAAGCCTTGTCGATCTTGAGGTTTTAGATTCCAAACCAAGTGAGTTTCGTCCATTTCCAAGTTCGGACTGAAAACCGAGTAAATACCGACCGAACGGACAGACATAAATCTTGTTTTTACGGACAGAACGTTGTTTTTTCACCTTAGAACGCCCCGAGTTAAGTAATGGAATGGCTAGTCTCTTAGGTGTATCGTTTTCCATGGGAAAACATGTGTGTTTCGTCCACTTATAAGTTCGGAACAAAAATCGAGTACATACCAAGCCGAATGTCAGGACAAAACCCCGTTCCCATGGACCAAATGTTCTATATTGGAATTAAAACGTCCCGGCTAAGCCTTGTCGATCTTGAGGTTTTAGATTCCAAAACAAGTGAGTTTCGTCCATTTCCAAGTTCGTACCGAAAACCGAGTAAATGCCGACTGAACTGACGGACATAAATCTTGTTTTTACAGACAGAACGTTGTTTTTTCACCTTAGAACGCCCCGGGTTAAGTAATGGAAGGGCTAGTCTCTTAGGTGTATCGTTTACCATGGGAAAACTTGTGTGTTTCGTTAACTTATAAGTTCGGAACAAAAATCGAGTACATACCAAACCGAATGTCCGGACAAAACCCCGTTCCCATGGTCCAAATGTTCTATATTGGCCTTAAAACGTCCCGCCTAAGCCTTGTCGATCTTGAGGATTTAGATTTTAAAACAAGTGAGTTTCGTCCATTTCCAAGTTCAGACCGAAAACCGAGTAAATGCCGACCGAACGGACGGACATAAATCTCGTTTTTAGCTACAGAACGTTGTTTTTTAACCTTAGAAGGCCCCGAGTTAAGTAATGGAGTTGCTAGTCTCTTAGGTGTATCGTTTACCATGGGAAAACATGTGTGTTTCGTTAACTTATAAGTTCGGAACAAAAATCGAGTACATACCAAGCAGAATGTCCGGACAAAACCCCGTTCCCATTGACCAAGTGTTCTATATTGGCATTAAAACGTCCCGGCTAAGCCTCGTCGATCTTGAGGTTTAAAATTTTAAAACAAGTCAGTTTCGTCCATTTCCAAGTTTGGACCAAAAACCGAGAAAATGCCGACCGAACGGACGGACATAAATCTCGTTTTTACGGACGGAACGTTGTTTTTTCACCTTAGAATGCCCCGGGTTAAGTAATGGAAGGGCTAGTCTCTTAGGTGTATCGTTTTCCATGGGAAAACATGTGTGTTTCGTCCACTTATTAGTTCGGAACAAAAATGGAGTACATTCCAAGCCGAATGTCAGGACAAAACCCTGTTCCCATGGTCCAAATGTTCTATATTGGCCTTAAAACGTCCCGGCTAACCCTTGTCGCTCTTGAGGTTTTAGATTCCAAAACAAGTGAGTTTTGTCCATTTCCAAGTTCGTACCGAAAAACGAGTAAATACCGACCGAACGGACGGACATAAATCTTGTTTTTACGGATAGAACGTTGTTTTCTCACCTTACAACGCCCCGAGTTAAGTAATGGAGTTCCTAGTCTCTTAGGTGTATCGTTTACCATGGGAAAACATGTGTGTTTCGATAACTTATAAGTTCGGAACAAAAATCGAGTACATACCAAGCCGAATCTCAGAATAAAACCCTGTTCCCATGGTCCAAATGTTCTATATTGGCCTTAAAACGTCCCGGCTAAGCCTTGTCGATCTTGAGGATTTAGATTTTAAAACAAGTGAGTTTTGTCATTTTCAAGTTCGGACCGAAAACCGAGTAAATGCCGACCGAACGGACGGAAATAAATCTCTTTTTTACGGACGAAACGTTGTTTTTTCACCTTAGAACGCCCGAGTTAAGTAATGGAGTGGCTAGTCTCTTAGGTGTATCGTTTTCCATGCGAAAACATGTGTGTTTCGTCCACTCAAAAGTTCGGAACAAATATCGAGTACATACCAATCCGAATGTCAGGACAAAACCCCGTTCCCATGGTCCAAATGTTCTATATTGTCCTTAAAACGTCCCGGCTAAGCCTTGTCGATCTTGAGGTTTTAGATTCCAAACCAAGTGAGTTTCGTCCATTTCCAAGTTCAGACCGAAAACCGAGTAAATGCCCACCGAACGGACGGACATAAATCTCGTTTTTACGGACGGAACGTTGTTTTTTCACCTTAGAACGCCCCGAGTTAAGTAATGGAGTGGCTAGTCTCTTAGGTGTATCGTTTTCCATGCGAAAACATGTGTGTTTCGTCCACTCAAAAGTTCGGAATAAAAATCGAGTACATACCAATCCGAATGTCAGGACAAAACCCCGTTCCCATGGTCCAAATGTTCTATATTGTCCTCAAAACGTCCCGGCTAAGCCTTGTCGATCTTGAGGTTTTAGCTTCCAAACCAAGTGAGTTTCGTCCATTTCCAAGTTCAGACCGAAAACCGAGGAAATGCCGACCGAACGGACGGACATAAATCTCGTTTTTACGGACGGAACGTTGTTTTTTCACCTTAGAATGCCCCGAGTTAAGTAATGGAGTGGCTAGTCTCTTAGGTGTATCGTTTTCCATGGGAAAACATGTGTGTTTCGTCCACTTATAAATTCGGAACAAAAATCGAGTACATACCAAGCCGAATGTCAGGACAAAACCCCGTTCCCATGGACCAAATGTTCTATATTGGAATTAAAACGTCCCGGCTAAGCCTTGTCGATCTTGAGGTTTTAGATTCGAAAACAAGTGAGTTTCGTCCATTTCCAAGTTCGGTCCGAAAACCGAGTAAATGCCGACCGAACGGACGGACATAAATTTTGTTTTAACGGACAAAACGTTGTTTTTTCACCTTAGAACGCCCCGAGTTATGTAATGGAGTGGCTTGTCTCTTAGGTGTATCGTTTTCCATGGGAAAAATGTGTGTTTCGTCCATTTATTCGTTCGGAACAAAAATCGAGTACATACCAAGCCGAATGTCAGGACAAAACCCCGTTCCCATGGTCCAAATGTTCTATATTGGCCTTAAAACGTCCCGGCTAAGCCTTGTCGCTCTTGAGGTTTTAAATGCCGACCAAACGGACGGACATAAATCTTGTTTTTCCGGACAGAACGTTGTTTTTTCACCTTAGAACGCCCCAAGTTAAGTAATAGAGTTGCTAGTCTCTTAGGTGTATCGTTTACCATGGGAAAACAAGTGTTTCGTTAACTTATAAGTTCGGAACAAAAATCGAGTACATACCAAGCCGAATGTCCGGACAAAAGCCCGTTCCCATGGTCCAAATGTTCTATATTGGCCTTAAAACGTCTCGGCTAAGCCTTGTCGATCTTGAGGATTTTGATTTTAAAACAACTGAGTTTCGTCCATTTAAAAGTTCGGACCGAAAACGGAGTAAATGCCGACCGAACGGACGGACATAAATCTGGTTTTTACGGACAGAACGTTGTTTTTTCACCTTAGAACGCCCCGAGTTTTGTAATAGAGTGGCTAGTCTCTTAGGTGTATCGTTTTCCATGGGAAAACATGTGTGTTTCATCCACTTATTAGTTCGGAACAAAAATGGAGTACATACCAAGCCGAATGTCAGGACAAAACCCTATTCCCATGGTCCAAATGTTCTATATTGGCCTTAAAACGTCCCGGCTAACCCTTGTCGCTCTTGAGGTTTTAGATTCCAAAACAAGTGAGTTTTGTCCATTTCCAAGTTCGTACCAAAAAACGAGTAAATACCGACCGTACGGACGGACATAAATCTTGTTTTTACGGATAGAACGTTGTTTTTTCACCTTAGAACGCCCCGAGCAAAGTAATGGAGTAGCTAGTCTCTTAGGTGTATCGTTTACCATGGGAAAACATGTGTGTTTCGTTAACTTATAAGTTTGGAACAAAAATCGAGTACATACCAAGCCGAATCTCAGGACAAAACCCTGTTCCCATGGTCCAAATGTTCTATATTGGCCTTAAAACGTCCCGGCTAAGCCTTGTCGATCTTGAGGATTTAGATTTTAAAACAAGTGAGTTTTGTCATTTTCAAGTTCGGACCGAAAACCGAGTAAATGCCGACCGAAAGGACGGACATAAATCTCTTTTTTACGGACGGAACATTGTTTTTTCACCTTAGAACCCCATAGTTAAGTAATGGAGTGGCTAGTCTCTTAGGTGTATCATTTTCCATGCGAAAACATGTGTGTTTCATCCACTTATTAGTTCGGAACAAAAATGGAGTACATACCAAGCCGAATGTCAGGACAAAACCCTGTTCCCATGGTCCAAATGTTCTATATTGGCCTTGAAACGTCCCGGCTAACCCTTGTCGCTCTTGAGGTTTTAGATTCCAAAACAAGTGAGTTTTGTCCCTTTCCAAGTTCGTACCGAAAAACGAGTAAATACCGACCGAACGGACGGACATAAATCTTGTTTTTACGGATAGAACGTTGTTTTTTCACCTTAGAACGCCCCGAGTTAAGTAATGGAGTTGCTAGTCTCTTAGGTGTATCGTTTACCATGGGAAAACATGTGTGTTTCGTTAACTTATAAGTTCGGAACAAAAATCGAGTACATACCAAGCTGAATCTCAGGATAAAACCTTGTTCCCATGGTCCAAATGTTCTATATTGGCCTTAAAACGTCCCGGCTAAGCCTTCTCGATCTTGAGGATTTAGATTTTAAAACAAGTGAGTTTTGTCATTTTCAAGTTCGGACCGAAAACCGAGTAAATGCCGACCGAACGGACGGACATAAATCTTTTTTTTATGGACGGAACATTGTGTTTTCACCTTAGAACGCCCGAGTTAAGTAATGGAGTGGCTAGTCTCTTAGGTGTATCGTTTTCCATGCGAAAACATGTGTGTTTCATCCACTTATTAGTTCGGAACAAAAATGGAGTACATACCAAGCCGAATGTCAGGACAAAACCCTGTTCCCATGGTCCAAATATTTTATATTGGCCTTAAAACGTCCCGGCTAACCCTTGTCGCTCTTGAGGTTTTAGATTCCAGAACAAGTGAGTTTTGTCCATTTCCAATTTCGTACCGAAAAACGAGTAAATATCGACCGAACAGACGGACATAAATCTTGTTTTTACGGATAAAACGTTGTTTTTTCACCTTAGAACGCCCCGAGTTAAGTAATGAAGTTGCTAGTCTCTTAGGTGTATCGTTTACCATGGGAAAACATGTGTGTTTCGTTAACTTATAAGTTCGGAACAAAAATCGAGTACATACCAAGCCGAATCTCAGGACCAAACCCTGTTCCCATGGTCCAAATGTTCTATATTGGCCTTAAAACGTCCCGGCTAAGCCTTGTCGATCTTGAGGATTTAGATTTTAAAACAAGTGAGTTTTGTCCATTTTCAAGTTCGGACCGAAAACCGAGTAAATGCCGACCGAACAGACGGACATAAATCTATTTTTTACGGACGGAACGTTGTTTTTTCACCTTAGAACGCCCGAGTTAAGTAATGGAGTGGCTAGTCTCTTAGGTGTATCGTTTTCCATGCGAAAACATGTGTGTTTCGTCCACTCATAAGTTCGGAACAAAAATCGAGTACATACCAATCCGAATGTCAGGACAAAACCCCGTTCCCATGGTCCAAATGTTCTATATTGGCATTAAAACGCCCCGGCTAAGCCTTGTCGATCTTGAGGTTTTAGATTCCAAACCAAGTGAGTTTCGTCCATTTCCAAGTTCGGACCGAAAAACGAGTAAATACCGACCGAACGGACGGACATAAATCTTGTTTTTACGGATAGAACGTTGTTTTTTCACCTTAGAACGCCCCGAGTTAAGTAATGAAGTTGCTAGTCTCTTAGGTGTATCGTTTACCATGGGAAAACATGTGTGTTTCGTTAACTTATAAGTTCGGAACAAAAATCGAGTACATACCAAGCCGAATCTCAGGACCAAACCCTGTTCCCATGGTCCAAATGTTCTATATTGGCCTTAAAACGTCCCGGCTAAGCCTTGTCGATCTTGAGGATTTAGATTTTAAAACAAGTGAGTTTTGTCCATTTTCAAGTTCGGACCGAAAACCGAGTAAATGCCGACCGAACAGACGGACATAAATCTATTTTTTACGGACGGAACGTTGTTTTTTCACCTTAGAACGCCCGAGTTAAGTAATGGAGTGGCTAGTCTCTTAGGTGTATCGTTTTCCATGCGAAAACATGTGTGTTTCGTCCACTCATAAGTTCGGAACAAAAATCGAGTACATACCAATCCGAATGTCAGGACAAAACCCCGTTCCCATGGTCCAAATGTTCTATATTGGCATTAAAACGTCCCGGCTAAGCCTTGTCGATCTTGAGGTTTTAGATTCCAAACCAAGTGAGTTTCGTCCATTTCCAAGTTCGGACCGAAAACCGAGTAAATGCCCACCAAACGGACGGACATAAATCTCGTTTTTACGGACGGAACGTTGTTTTTTCACCTTAGAACGCCCCGAGTTAAGTAATGGAGTGGCTAGTCTCTTAGGTGTATCGTTTTCCATGCGAAAACATGTGTGTTTCGTCCACTTATAAGTTTGGAACAAAAATTAAGTACATACCAAGCCGAATGTCCGAACAAAACCCTGTTCCCATGGTCTAAATGTACTATATTGGCCTTAAAACGTCCCGGCTAAGCCTTGTCGATCTTGAGGTTTTAGATTCCAAACCAAGTGAGTTTCGTCCATTTCCAAGTTCGGACTGAAAACCGAGTAAATGCCCACCGAACGGACGGACATAAATCTCGTTTTTACGGACGGAACGTTGTTTTTTCACCTTAGAACGCCCCCAGTTAAGTAATGGACTGGCTAGTCTCTTAGGTGTATCGTTTTCCATGCGAAAACATGTGTGTTTCGTCCACTTATAAGTTTGGAACAAAAATTAAGTACATACCAAGCCGAATGTCCGGACAAAACCCTGTTCCCATGGTCCAAATGTACTATATTGGCCTTAAAACGTCCCGGCTAAGCCTTGTCGATCTTGAGGTTTTAGATTCCAAACCAAGTGAGTTTCGTCCATTTCCAAGTTCGGACTGAAAACCGAGTAAATACCGACCGAACGGACAGACATAAATCTTGTTTTTACGGACAGAACGTTGTTTTTTCACCTTAGAACGCCCCGAGTTAAGTAATGGAATGGCTAGTCTCTTAGGTGTATCGTTTTCCATGGGAAAACATGTGTGTTTCGTCCACTTATAAGTTCGGAACAAAAATCGAGTACATACCAAGCCGAATGTCAGGACAAAACCCCGTTCCCATGGACCAAATGTTCTATATTGGAATTAAAACGTCCCGGCTAAGCCTTGTCGATCTTGAGGTTTTAGATTCGAAAACAAGTGAGTTTCGTCCATTTCCAAGTTCGGTCCGAAAACCGAGTAAATGCCGACCGAACGGACGGACATAAATTTTGTTTTAACGGACAAAACGTTGTTTTTTCACCTTAGAACGCCCCGAGTTAAGTAATGGAGTGGCTAGTCTCTTAGGTGTATCGTTTTCCATGCGAAAACATGTGTGTTTCGTCCACTCATAAGTTCGGAACAAAAATCGAGTACATACCAAGCCGAATGTCAGGACAAAACCCCGTTCCCATGGTCCAAATGTTCTATATTGGCCTTAAAACGTCCCGGCTAAGCCTTGTCGCTCTTGAGGTTTTAAATGCCGACCAAACGGACGGACATAAATCTTGTTTTTCCGGACAGAACGTTGTTTTTTCACCTTAGAACGCCCCAAGTTAAGTAATGGAGTTGCTAGTCTCTTAGGTGTATCGTTTACCATGGGAAAACATGTGTGTTTCGCTAACTTATAAGTTCGGAACAAAAATCGAGTACATACCAAGCCGAATGTCCGGACAAAAGCCCGTTCCCATGGTCCAAATGTTCTATATTGGCCTTAAAACGTCTCTGCTAAGCCTTGTCGATCTTGAGGATTTTGATTTTAAAACAACTGAGTTTCGTCCAATTAAAAGTTCGGACCGAAAACGGAGTAAATGCCGACCGAACGGACGGACATAAATCTTGTTTTTACGGACAGAACGTTGTTTTTTCACCTTAGAACGCCCCGAGTTTTGTAATAGAGTGGCTAGTCTCTTAGGTGTATCGTTTTCCATGGGAAAACATGTGTGTTTCATCCACTTATTAGTTCGGAACAAAAATGGAGTACATACCAAACCGAATGTCAGGACAAAACCCTGTTCCCATGGTCCAAATGTTCTATATTGGCCTTAAAACGTCCCGGCTAACCCTTGTCGCTCTTGAGGTTTTAGATTCCAAAACAAGTGAGTTTTGTCCATTTCCAAGTTCGTACCAAAAAACGAGTAAATACCGACCGTACGGACGGACATAAATCTTGTTTTTACGGATAGAACGTTGTTTTTTCACCTTATAACGCCCCGAGTAAAGTAATGGAGTAGCTAGTCTCTTAGGTGTATCGTTTACCATGGGAAAACATGTGTGTTTCGTTAACTTATAAGTTTGGAACAAAAATGGAGTACAAACCAAGCCGAATCTCAGGACAAAACCCTGTTCCCATGGTCCAAATGTTCTATATTGGCCTTAAAACGTCCCGGCTAAGCCTTCTCGATCTTGAGGATTTAGATTTTAAAACAAGTGAGTTTTGTCATTTTCAAGTTCGGACCGAAAACCGAGTAAATGCCGACCGAACGGACGGAAATAAATCTCTTTTTTAGGGATGGAACATTGTTTTTTCACCTTAGAACCCCCGAGTTAAGTAATGGAGTGGCTAGTCTCTTAGGTGTATCATTTTCCATGCGAAAACATGTGTGTTTCATCCACTTATTAGTTCGGAACAAAAATGGAGTACATACCAAGCCGAATGTCAGGACAAAACCCTGTTCCCATGGTCCAAATGTTCTATATTGGCCTTGAAACGTCCCGGCTAACCCTTGTCGCTCTTGAGGTTTTAAATTCCAAAACAAGTGAGTTTTGTCCATTTCCAAGTTCGTACCGAAAAACGAGTAAATACCGAACGAACGGACGAACATAAATATTGTTTTTACGGATAGAACGTTGTTTTTTCACCTTAGAACGCCCCGAGTTAAGTAACGGAGTTGCTAGTCTCTTAGGTGTATCGTTTACCATGGGAAAACATGTGTGTTTCGTTAACTTATAAGTTCGGAACAAAAATCGAGTACATACCAAGCTGAATCTCAGGACAAACCCCTGTTCCCATGGTCCAAATGTTCTATATTGGCCTTAAAACGTCCCGGCTAAGCCTTGTCGATCTTGAGGATTTAGATTTTAAAACAAGTGAGTTTTGTCCATTTTCAAGTTCGGACCGAAAACCGAGTAAATGCCGACCGAACAGACGGACATAAATCTATTTTTTACGGACGGAACGTTGTTTTTTCACCTTAGAACGCCCGAGTTAAGTAATGGAGTGGCTAGTCTCTTAGGTGTATCGTTTTCCATGCGAAAACATGTGTGTTTCGTCCACTCATAAGTTCGGAACAAAAATCGAGTACATACCAATCCGAATGTCAGGACAAAACCCCGTTCCCATGGTCCAAATGTTCTATATTGGCATTAAAACGTCCCGGCTAAGCCTTGTCGATCTTGAGGTTTTAGATTCCAAACCAAGTGAGTTTCGTCCATTTCCAAGTTCGGACCGAAAACCGAGTAAATGCCCACCAAACGGACGGACATAAATCTCGTTTTTACGGACGGAACGTTGTTTTTTCACCTTAGAACGCCCCGAGTTAAGTAATGGAGTGGCTAGTCTCTTAGGTGTATCGTTTTCCATGCGAAAACATGTGTGTTTCGTCCACTTATAAGTTTGGAACAAAAATTAAGTACATACCAAGCCGAATGTCCGGACAAAACCCTGTTCCCATGGTCTAAATGTACTATATTGGCCTTAAAACGTCCCGGCTAAGCCTTGTCGATCTTGAGGTTTTAGATTCCAAACCAAGTGAGTTTCGTCCATTTCCAAGTTCGGACTGAAAACCGAGTAAATGCCCACCGAACGGACGGACATAAATCTCGTTTTTACGGACGGAACGTTGTTTTTTCACCTTAGAACGCCCCGAGTTAAGTAATGGAGTGGCTAGTCTCTTAGGTGTATCGTTTTCCATGCGAAAACATGTGTGTTTCGTCCACTTATAAGTTTGGAACAAAAATTAAGTACATACCAAGCCGAATGTCCGGACAAAACCCTGTTCCCATGGTCCAAATGTACTATATTGGCCTTAAAACGTCCCGGCTAAGCCTTGTCGATCTTGAGGTTTTAGATTCCAAACCAAGTGAGTTTCGTCCATTTCCAAGTTCGGACTGAAAACCGAGTAAATACCGACCGAACGGACAGACATAAATCTTGTTTTTACGGACAGAACGTTGTTTTTTCACCTTAGAACGCCCCGAGTTAAGTAATGGAATGGCTAGTCTCTTAGGTGTATCGTTTTCCATGGGAAAACATGTGTGTTTCATCCACTTATTAGTTCGGAACAAAAATGGAGTACATACCAAGCCGAATGTCAGGACAAAACCCTGTTCCCATGGTCCAAATGTTTTATATTGGCCTTAAAACGTCCCGGCTAACCCTTGTCGATCTTGAGGTTTTAGATTCGAAAACAAGTGAGTTTCGTCTCTTAGGTGTATCGTTTTCCATGGGAAAAATGTGTGTTTCGTCCATTTATTCGTTCGGAACAAAAATCGAGTACATACCAAGCCGAATGTCAGGACAAAACCCCGTTCCCATGGTCCAAATGTTCTATATTGGCCTTAAAACGTCCCGGCTAAGCCTTGTCGCTCTTGAGGTTTTAAATGCCGACCAAACGGACGGACATAAATCTTGTTTTTCCGGACAGAACGTTGTTTTTTCACCTTAGAACGCCCCAAGTTAAGTAATGGAGTTGCTAGTCTCTTAGGTGTATCGTTTACCATGGGAAAACATGTGTGTTTCGTTAACTTATAAGTTCGAAACAAAAATCGAGTACATACCAAGCCGAATGTCCGGACAAAAGCCCGTTCCCATGGTCCAAATGTTCTATATTGGCCTTAAAACGTCTCGGCTAAGCCTTGTCGATCTTGAGGATTTTGATTTTAAAACAACTGAGTTTCGTCCATTTAAAAGTTCGGACCGAAAACGGAGTAAATGCCGACCGAACGGACGGACATAAATCTTGTTTTTACGGACAGAACGTTGTTTTTTCACCTTAGAACGCCCCGAGTTTTGTAATAGAGTGGCTAGTCTCTTAGGTGTATCGTTTTCCATGGGAAAACATTTGTGTTTCATCCACTTATTAGTTCGGAACAAAAATGGAGTACATGCCAAGCCGAATGTCAGGACAAAACCCTGTTCCCATGGTCCAAATGTTCTATATTGGCCTTAAAACATCCCGGCTAACCCTTGTCGCTCTTGAGGTTTTAGATTCCAAAACAAGTGAGTTTTGTCCATTTCCAAGTTCGTACCAAAAAACGAGTAAATACCGACCGTACGGACGGACATAAATCTTGTTTTTACGGATAGAAGGTTGTTTTTTCACCTTAGAACGCCCCGAGTAAAGTAATGGAGTAGCTAGTCACTTAGGTGTATCGTTTACCATGGGAAAACATGTGTGTTTCGTTAACTTATAAGTTTGGAACAAAAATCGAGTACATACCAAGCCGAATCTCAGGACAAAACCCTGTTCCCATGGTCCAAATGTTCTATATTGGCCTTAAAACGTCCCGGCTAAGCCTTGTCGATCTTGAGGTTTTAATTTTTAAAACAAGTGAGTTTTGTCATTTTCAAGTTCGGACCGAAAACCGAGTAAATGCCGACCGAACGGACGGACATAAATCTCTTTTTTACGGACGGAACATTGTTTTTTCACCTTAGAACCCCCGAGTTAAGTAATGGAGTGGCTAGTCTCTTAGGTGTATCATTTTCCATGCGAAAACATGTGTGTTTCATCCACTTATTAGTTCGGAACAAAAATGGAGTACATACCAAGCCGAATGTCAGGACAAAACCCTGTTCCCATGGTCCAAATGTTCTATATTGGCTTTGAAATGTCCGGGCTAACCCTTGTCGCTCTTGAGGTTTTAGATTCCAAAACAAGTGAGTTTTGTCCATTTCCAAGTTCGTACCGAAAAACGAGTAAATACCGACCGAACGGACGGACATAAATCTTGTTTTTATGGATAGAATGTTGTTTTTTCACCTTAGAACGCCCCGAGTTAAGTAATGGAGTTGCTAGTCTCTTAGGTGTATCGTTTACCATGGGAAAACATGTGTGTTTCGTTAACTTATAAGTTCGGAACAAAAATCGAGTACATACCAAGCGGAATCTCAGGACAAAACCCTGTTCCCATGGTCCAAATGTTCTATATTGGCCTTAAAACGTCCCGGCTAAGCCTTGTCGATCTTGAGGATTTAGATTTTAAAACAAGTGAGTTTTGTCATTTTCAAGTTCGGACCGAAAACCGAGTAAATGCCGACCGAACGGACGGACATAAATCTTTTTTTTATGGACGGAACATTGTGTTTTCACCTTAGAACGCCCGAGTTAAGTAATGGAGTGGCTAGTCTCTTAGGTGTATCGTTTTCCATGCGAAAACATGTGTGTTTCATCCACTTATTAGTTCGGAACAAAAATGGAGTACAATCCAAGCCGAATGTCAGGACAAAACCCTGTTCCCATGGTCCAAATGTTCTATATTGGCCTTAAAACGTCCCGGCTAACCCTTGTCGCTCTTGAATTTTTAGATTCCAAAACAAGTGAGTTTTGTCCATTTCCAAGTTCGTACCAAAAAACGAGTAAATACCGACCGTACGGACGGACATAAATCTTGTTTTTACGGATAGAACGTTGTTTTTTCACCTTAGAACGCCCCGAGTAAAGTAATGGAGTAGCTAGTCTCTTAGGTGTATCGTTTACCATGGGAAAACATGTGTGTTTCGTTAACTTATACGTTTGGAACAAAAATCGAGTACATACCAAGCCGAATCTCAGGACAAAACCCTGTTCCCATGGTCCAAATGTTCTATATTGGCCTTAAAACGTCCCGGCTAAGCCTTGTCGATCTTGAGGATTTAGATTTTAAAACAAGTGAGTTTTGTCATTTGCAAGTTCGGACCGAAAACCGAGTAAATGCCGACCGAACAGACGGACATAAATCTCTTTTTTACGGACGGAACATTGTTTTTTCACCTTAGAACCCCCGAGTTAAGTAATGGAGTGGCTAGTCTCTTAGGTGTATCATTTTCCATGCGAAAACATGTGTGTTTCATCCACTTATTAGTTCGGAACAAAAATGGAGTACATACCAAGCCGAATGTCAGGACAAAACCCTGTTCCCATGGTCCAAATGTTCTATATTGGCCTTGAAACGTCCCGGCTAACCCTTGTCGCTCTTGAGGTTTTAGATTCCAAAACAAGTGAGTTTTGTCCATTTCAAAGTTCGTACCGAAAAACGAGTAAATACCGACCGAACGGACGGACATAAATCTTGTTTTTACGGATAAAACGTTGTTTTTTCACCTTAGAACGCCCCGAGTTAAGTAATGGAGTTGCTAGTCTCTTAGGTGTATCGTTTACCATGGGAAAACATGTGTGTTTCGTTAACTTATAAGTTCGGAACAAAAATCGAGTACATACCAAGCCGAATCTCAGGACAAAACCCTGTTCCCATGGTCCAAATGTTCTATATTGGCCTTAAAACGTCCCGGCTAAGCCTTGTCGATCTTGAGGTTTTAGATTCCAAACCAAGTGAGTTTCATCCATTTCCAAGTTCGGACTGAAAACCGAGTAAATACCGACCGAACGGACAGACATAAATCTTGTTTTTACGGACAGAACGTTGTTTTTTCACCTTAGAACGCCCCGAGTTAAGTAATGGAACGCTAGTCTCTTAGGTGTATCGTTTTCCATGGGAAAACATGTGTGTTTCGTCCACTTATAAGTTCGGAACAAAAATCGAGTACATACCAAGCCGAATGTCAGGACAAAACCCCGTTCCCATGGACCAAATGTTCTATATTGGAATTAAAACGTCCCGGCTAAGCCTTGTCGATCTTGAGGTTTTAGATTCGAAAACAAGTGAGTTTCGTCCATTTCCAAGTTCGGTCCGAAAACCGAGTAAATGCCGACCGAACGGACGGACATAAATTTTGTTTTAACGGACAAAACGTGTTTTTTTCACCTTAGAACGCCCCGAGTTAAGTAATGGAGTGGCTTGTCTCTTAGGTGTATCGTTTTCCATGGGAAAAATGTGTGTTTCGTCCATTTATTCGTTCGGAACAAAAATCGAGTACATACCAAGCCGAATGTCAGGACAAAACCCCGTTCCCATGGTCCAAATGTTCTATATTGGCCTTAAAACGTCCCGGCTAAGCCTTGTCGCTCTTGAGGTTTTAAATGCCGACCAAACGGACGGACATAAATCTTGTTTTTCCGGACAGAACGTTGTTTTTTCACCTTAGAACGCCCCAAGTTAAGTAATGGAGTTGCTAGTCTCTTAGGTGTATCGTTTACCATGGGAAAACATGTGTGTTTCGTTAACTTATAAGTTCGGAACAAAAATGGAGTACATACCAAGCCGAATGTCCGGACAAAAGCCCGTTCCCATGGTCCAAATGTTCTATATTGGCCTTAAAACGTCTCGGCTAAGCCTTGTCGATCTTGAGGATTTTGATTTTAAAACAACTGAGTTTCGTCCATTTAAAAGTTCAGACCGAAAACGGAGTAAATGCCGACCGAACGGACGGACATAAATCTTGTTTTTACGGACAGAACGTTGTTTTTTCACCTTAGAACGCCCCGAGTTTTGTAATAGAGTGGCTAGTCTCTTAGGTGTATCGTTTTCCATGGGAAAACATGTGTGTTTCATCCACTTATTAGTTCGGAACAAAAATGGAGTACATACCAAGCCGAATGTCAGGACAAAACCCTGTTCCCATGGTCCAAATGTTCTATATTGGCTTTGAAATGTCCGGGCTAACCCTTGTCGCTCTTGAGGTTTTAGATTCCAAAACAAGTGAGTTTTGTCCATTTCCAAGTTCGTACCGAAAAACGAGTAAATACCGACCGAACGGACGGACATAAATCTTGTTTTTACGGATAGAATGTTGTTTTTTCACCTTAGAACGCCCCGAGTTAAGTAATGGAGTTGCTAGTCTCTTAGGTGTATCGTTTACCATGGGAAAACATGTGTGTTTCGTTAACTTATAAGTTCGGAACAAAAATCGAGTACATACCAAGCGGAATCTCAGGACAAAACCCTGTTCCCATGGTCCAAATGTTCTATATTGGCCTTAAAACGTCCCGGCTAAGCCTTGTCGATCTTGAGGATTTAGATTTTAAAACAAGTGAGTTTTGTCATTTTCAAGTTCGGACCGAAAACCGAGTAAATGCCGACCGAACGGACGGACATAAATCTTTTTTTTATGGACGGAACATTGTGTTTTCACCTTAGAACGCCCGAGTTAAGTAATGGGGTGGCTAGTCTCTTAGGTGTATCATTTTCCATGCGAAAACATGTGTGTTTCATCCACTTATTAGTTCGGAACAAAAATGGAGTACATTCCAAGCCGAATGTCCGGACAAAACCCTGTTCCCATGGTCCAAATGTTCTATATTGGCCTTAAAACGTCCCGGCTAACCCTTGTCACTCTTGAGGTTTTAGATTCAAAAACAAGTGAGTTTTCTCCATTTCTAAGTTCGGACCGAAAACCGAGTAAATGCCCACCGAACGGACGGACATAAATCTCGTTTTTACGGACGGAACGTTGTTTTTTCACCTTAGAACGCCCGAGTTAAGTAATGGAGTGGCTAGTCTCTTAGGTGTATCATTTTCCATGCGAAAACATGTGTGTTTCATCCACTTATTAGTTCAGAACAAAAATGGAGTACATACCAAGCCGAATGTCAAGACAAAACCCTGTTCCCATGGTCCAAATGTTCTATATTGGCCTTAAAACGTCCCGGCTAAGCCTTGTCGATCTTGAGGATTTAGATTTTAAAACAAGTGAGTTTTGTCATTTTCAAGTTCGGATCGAAAACCGAGTAAATGCCGACCGAACGGACGGACATAAATCTCTTTTTTATGGACGGAACATTGTTTTTTCACCTTAGAACGCCCGAGTTAAGTAATGGAGTGGCTAGTCTCTTAGGTGTATCGTTTTCCATGCGAAAACATGTGTGTTTCATCCACTTATTAGTTCGGAACAAAAATGGAGTACATTCCAAGCCGAATGTCCGGACAAAACCCTGTTCCCATGGTCCAAATGTTCTATATTGGCCTTAAAACGTCCCGGCTAACCCTTGTCACTCTTGAGGTTTTAGATTCAAAAACAAGTGAGTTTTCTCCATTTCTAAGTTCGGACCAAAAACCGAGTAAATGCCCACCGAACGGACGGACATAAATCTCGTTTTTACGGACGGAACGTTGTTTTTTCACCTTAGAACGCCCCGAGTTAAGTAATGGAGTGGCTAGTCTCTTAGGTGTATCGTTTTCCATGCGAAAACATGTGTGTTTCATCCACTTATAAGTTTGGAACAAAAATTAAGTACATACCAAGCCGAATGTCCGGACAAAACCCTGTTCCCATGGTCCAAATGTACTATATTGGCCTTAAAACGTCCCGGCTAAGCCTTGTCGATCTTGAGGTTTTAGATTCCAAACCAAGTGAGTTTCTTCCATTTCCAAGTTCGGACTGAAAACCGAGTAAATACCGACCGAACGGACGGACATAAATCTTTTTTTTATGGACGGAACATTGTTTTTTCACCTTAGAACGCCCGAGTTAAGTAATGGAGTGGCTAGTCTCTTAGGTGTATCGTTTTCCATGCGAAAACATGTGTGTTTCATCCACTTATTAGTTCGGAACAAAAATGGAGTACATTCCAAGCCGAATGTCCGGACAAAACCCTGTTCCCATGGTCCAAATGTTCTATATTGGCCTTAAAACGTCCCGGCTAACCCTTGTCACTCTTGAGGTTTTAGATTCAAAAACAAGTGAGTTTTCACCATTTCCAAGTTCGTACCGAAAAACGAGTAAATACCGACCGAACGGACGGACATAAATCTTGTTTTTACGGATAGAATGTTGTTTTTTCACCTTAGAACGCCCCGAGTTAAGTAATGGAGTTGCTAGTCTCTTAGGTGTATCGTTTACCATGGGAAAACATGTGTGTTTCGTTAACTTATAAGTTCGGAACAAAAATCGAGTACATACCAAGCGGAATCTCAGGAAAAAACCCTGTTCCCATGGTCCAAATGTTCTATATTGGCCTTAAAACGTCCCGGCTAAGCCTTGTCGATCTTGAGGATTTAGATTTTAAAACAAGTGAGTTTTGTCATTTTCAAGTTCGGACCGAAAACCGAGTAAATGTCGACCGAACGGACGGACATAAATCTTTTTTTTATGGACGGAACATTGTGTTTTCACCTTAGAACGCCCGAGTTAAGTAATGGAGTGGCTAGTCTCTTAGGTGTATCGTTTTCCATGCGAAAACATGTGTGTTTCATCCACTTATTAGTTCGGAACAAAAATGGAGTACATTCCAAGCCGAATGTCCGGACAAAACCCTGTTCCCATGGTCCAAATGTTCTATATTGGCCTTAAAACGTCCCGGCTAACCCTTGTCACTCTTGAGGTTTTAGATTCAAAAACAAGTGAGTTTTGTCCATTTCTAAGTTCGGACCGAAAACCGAGTAAATGCCCACCGAACGGACGGACATAAATCTCGTTTTTACGGACGGAACGTTGTTTTTTCACCTTAGAACGCCCGAGTTAAGTAATGGAGTGGCTAGTCTCTTAGGTGTATCATTTTCCATGCGAAAACATGTGTGTTTCATCCACTTATTAGTTCAGAACAAAAATGGAGTACATACCAAGCCGAATGTCAAGACAAAACCCTGTTCCCATGGTCCAAATGTTCTATATTGGCCTTAAAACGTCCCGGCTAAGCCTTGTTGTAACACCCATGAGTTGGTGTTAGTCCCACATTGCCAAGGAAGTGGTTGTATTGGTAGTATGTAGAGCTTAACCATACTCTAACTAATGTCAAGGCCTTTTGGGGTAAGCCACATGGGTGGGCCCTGATCCAAAACCCTCTACTGCTGGATATCCGCAGTGACTAAAGGGGGACAATATTGACATTAGCGAGCGGTATGGTGCTCGACGCACCGGGATGAGCGATGACGAAATCCCAGGGCGTTACAGTTGGTATCAGAGCCGACGACGGGTCGCCTGTTGCAGGTGGGAAGTACGCTGGAAGGGCCGGAGGAGCGCCAGGTACTTGTCTCACTTGGCAGGGAACGTCGGAGATTTTGGGACTGTACTGAGTGTACTGCAGAGCCGAGGACGGCTCTATTTCTAAGGTGGTGAGATTGTAACACCCATGAGTTGGTGTTAGTCCCACATTGCCAAGGAAGTGGTTGTATTGGTAGTATGTAGAGCTTAACCATACTCTAACTAATGTCAAGGCCTTTTGGGGTAAGCCACATGGGTGGGCCCTGATCCAAAACCCTCTACTGCTGGATATCCGCAGTGACTAAAGGGGGACAATATTGACATTAGCGAGCGGTATGGTGCTCGACGCACCGGGATGAGCGATGACGAAATCCCAGGGCGTTACACTTGTCGATCTTGAGGATTTAGATTTTAAAACAAGTGAGTTTTGTCATTTTCAAGTTCGGATCGAAAACCGAGTAAATGCCGACCGAACGGACGGACATAAATCTCTTTTTTATGGACGGAACATTGTTTTTTCACCTTAGAACGCCCGAGTTAAGTAATGGAGTGGCTAGTCTCTTAGGTGTATCGTTTTCCATGCGAAAACATGTGTGTTTCATCCACTTATTAGTTCGGAACAAAAATGGAGTACATACCAAGCCGAATGTCAGGACAAAACCCTGTTCCCATGGTCCAAATGTTCTATATTGGCCTTAAAACGTCCCGGCTAAGCCTTGTCGATCTTGAGGATTTAGATTTTAAAACAAGTGAGTTTTGTCCATTTTCAAGTTCGGACCGAAAACCGAGTAAATGCCGACCGAACGGACGGACATAAATCTCTTTTTTACGGACGGAACGTTGTTTTTTCACCTTAGAACACCCGAGTTAAGTAATGGAGTGGCTAGTCTCTTAGGTGTATCGTTTTCCATGCGAAAACATGTGTGTTTCGTCCACTCATAAGTTCGAAACAAAAATCGAGTACATACCAATCCGAATGTCAGGACAAAACCCCGTTCCCATGGTCCAAATGTTCTATATTGGCCTTAAAACGTCCCGGCTAAGCCTTCTCGATCTTGAGGTTTTAGATTCCAAACCAAGTGAGTTTCCTCCATTTCCAAGTTCGGACCGAAAACCGAGTAAATGCCCACCGAACAGACGGACATAAATCTCGTTTTTACGGACGGAACGTTGTTTTTTCACCTTAGAACGCCCGAGTTAAGTAATGGAGTGGCTAGTCTCTTAGGTGTATCATTTTCCATGCGAAAACATGTGTGTTTCATCCACTTATTAGTTCGGAACAAAAATGGAGTACATACCAAGCCGAATGTCCGGACAAAACCCTGTTCCCATGGTCCAAATGTTCTATATTGGCCTTAAAACGTCCCGGCTAACCGTTGTCGCTCTTGAGGTTTTAGATTCCAAAACAAGTGAGTTTTGTCCATTTCTAAGTTCGGACCGAAAACCGAGTAAATGCCCACCGAACGGACGGACATAAATCTCGTTTTTACGGACGGAACGTTGTTTTTTCACCTTAGAACGCCCGAGTTAAGTAATGGAGTTGCTAGTCTCTTAGGTGTATCATTTTCCATGCGAAAACATGTGTGTTTCATCAATTATTAGTTCGGAACAAAAATGGAGTACATACCAAGCCTAATGTCAGGACAAAACCCTGTTCCCATGGTCCAAATGTTCTATATTGGCCTTAAAACGTCCCGGCTAAGCCTTGTCGATCTTGAGGATTTAGATTTTAAAACAAGTGAGTTTTGTCATTTTCAAGTTCGGACCGAAAACCGAGTAAATGCCGACCGAACGGAGGGACATAAATTTCTTTTTTATGGACGGAACATTGTTTTTTCACCTTAGAACGCCCGAGTTAAGTAATGGAGTGGCTAGTCTCTTAGGTGTATCGTTTTCCATGCGAAAACATGTGTGTTTCATCTATTTATTAGTTCGGAACCAAAATGGAGTACATACCAAGCCGAATGTCAGGACAAAACCCTGTTCCCATGGTCCAAATGTTCTATATTGGCCTTAAAACGTCCCGGCTAAGCCTTGTCGATCTTGAGGATTTAGATTTTAAAACAAGTGAGTTTTGTCCATTTTCAAGTTCGGACCGAAAACCGAGTAAATGCCGACCGAACGGACGGACATAAATCTCGTTTTTACGGACGGAACGTTGTTTTTTCACCTTAGAACGCCCGATTTAAGTAATGGAGTGGCTAGTCTCTTAGTTGTATCGTTTTCCATGCGAAAACATGTGTGTTTCGTCCACTCATAAGTTCGGAACAAAAATCGAGTACATACCAATCCGAATGTCAGGACAAAACCCCGTTCCCATGGTCCAAATGTTCTATATTGGCCTTAAAACGTCCCAGCTAAGCCTTGTCGATCTTGAGGTTTTAGATTCCAAACCAAGTGAGTTTCGTCCATTTCCAAGTTCGTACCGAAAAACGAGTAAATACCGACCGAACGGACGGACATAAATCTTGTTTTTACGGATAGAACGTTGTTTTTTCACCTTAGAACGCCCCGAGTTAAGTAATGGAGTTGCTAGTCTCTTAGGTGTATCGTTTACCATGGGAAAACATGTGTGTTTCGTTAACTTATAAGTTCGGAACAAAAATCGAGCACATACCAAGCCGAATCTCAGGACCAAACCCTGTTCCCATGGTCCAAATGTTCTATATTGGCCTTAAAACGTCCCGGCTAAGCCTTGTCGATCTTGAGGATTTAGATTTTAAAACAAGTGAGTTTTGTCCATTTTCAAGTTCGGACCGAAAACCGAATAAATGCCGACCGAACGGACGGACATAAATCTATTTTTTACGGACGTAACGTTGTTTTTTCACCTTAGAACGCCCGAGTTAAGTAATGGAGTGGCTATTCTCTTAGGTGTATCGTTTTCCATGCGAAAACATGTGTGTTTCGTCCACTCATAAGTTCGGAACAAAAATCGAGTACATACCAATCCGAATGTCAGGACAAAACCCCGTTCCCATGGTCCAAATGTTCTATATTGGCCTTAAAACGTCCCGGCTAAGCCTTGTCGATCTTGAGGTTTTAGATTAAAAACCAAGTGAGTTTCGTCCATTTCCAAGTTCGGACCGAAAACCGAGTAAATGCCCACCGAACGGACGGACATAAATCTCGTTTTTACGGAGGGAACGTTGTTTTTTCACCTTAGAACGCCCCGAGTTAAGTAATGGAGTGGCTAGTCTCTTAGGTGTATCGTTTTCCATGCGAAAACATGTGTGTTTCATCCACTTATAAGTTTGGAACAAAAATTAAGTACATACCAAGCCGAATGTCCGGACAAAACCCTGTTCCCATGGTCCAAATGTACTATATTGGCCTTAAAACGTCCCGGCTAAGCCTTGTCGATCTTAAGGTTTTAGATTCCAAACCAAGTGAGTTTCGTCCATTTCCAAGTTCGGACTGAAAACCGAGTAAATACCGACCGAACGGACAGACATAAATCTTGTTTTTACGGACAGAACGTTGTTTTTTCACCTTAGAACGCCCCGAGTTAAGTAATGGAATGGCTAGTCTCTTAGGTGTATCGTTTTCCATGGGAAAACATGTGTATTTCGTCCACTTATAAGTTCGGAACAAAAATCGAGTACATACCAAGCCGAATGTCAGGACAAAACCCCGTTCCCATGGACCAAATGTTCTATATTGGAATTAAAACGTCCCGGCTAAGCCTTGTCGATCTTGAGGTTTTAGATTCGAAAACAAGTGAGTTTCGTCCATTTCCAAGTTCGATCCGAAAACCGAGTAAATGCCGACCGAACGGACGGACATAAATTTTGTTTTAACGGACAAAACGTTGTTTTTTCACCTTAGAACGCCCCGAGTTAAGTAATGGAGTGGCTTGTCTCTTAGGTGTATCGTTTTCCATGGGAAAAATGTGTGTTTCGTCCATTTATTCGTTCGGAACAAAAATCGAGTACATACCAAGCCGAATGTCAGGACAAAACCCCGTTCCCATGGTCCAAATGTTCTATATTGGCCTTAAAACGTCCCGGCTAAGCCTTGTCGCTCTTGAGGTTTTAAATGCCGACCAAACGGACGGACATAAATCTTGTTTTTCCGGACAGAACGTTGTTTTTTCACCTTAGAACGCCCCAAGTTAAGTAATGGAGTTGCTAGTCTCTTAGGTGTATCGTTTACCATGGGAAAACATGTGTGTTTCGTTAACTTATAAGTTCGGAACAAAAATCGAGTACATACCAAGCCGAATGTCCGGACAAAAGCCCGTTCCCATGGTCCAAATGTTCTATATTGGCCTTAAAACGTCTCGGCTAAGCCTTGTCGATCTTGAGGATTTTGATTTTAAAACAACTGAGTTTCGTCCATTTAAAAGTTCGGACCGAAAACGGAGTAAATGCCGACCGAACGGACGGACATAAATCTTGTTTTTACGGACAGAACGTTGTTTTTTCACCTTAGAACGCCCCGAGTTTTGTAATAGAGTGGCTAGTCTCTTAGGTGTATCGTTTTCCATGGGAAAACATGTGTGTTTCATCCACTTATTAGTTCGGAACAAAAATGGAGTACATACCAAGCCGAATGTCAGGACAAAACCCTGTTCCCATGGTCCAAATGTTCTATATTGGCCTTAAAACGTCCCGGCTAACCCTTGTCGCTCTTGAGGTTTTAGATTCCAAAACAAGTGAGTTTTGTCCATTTCCAAGTTCGTACCAAAAAACGAGTAAATACCGACCGTACGGACGGACATAAATCTTGTTTTTACGGATAGAACGTTGTTTTTTCACATTAGAACGCCCCGAGTAAAGTAATGGAGTAGCTAGTCGCTTAGGTGTATCGTTTACCATAGGAAAACATGTGTGTTTCGTTAACTTATAAGTTTGGAACAAAAATCGAGTACATACCAAGCCGAATCTCAGGACAAAACCCTGTTCCCATGGTCCAAATGTTCTATATTGGCCTTAAAACGTCCCGGCTAAGCCTTGTCGATCTTGAGGATTTAGATTTTAAAACAAGTGAGTTTTGTCATTTTCAAGTTCGGACCGAAAACCGAGTAAATGCCGACCGAACGGACGGACATAAATCTCTTTTTTACGGACGGAACATTGTTTTTTCACCTTAGAACCCCCGAGTTAAGTAATGGAGTGGCTAGTCTCTTAGGTGTATCATTTTCCATTCGAAAACATGTGTGTTTCATCCACTTATTAGTTCGGAACAAAAATGGAGTACATACCAAGTCGAATGTCAGGACAAAACCCTGTTCCCATGGTCCAAATGTTCTATATTGGCTTTGAAACGTCCGGGCTAACCCTTGTCGCTCTTGAGGTTTTAGATTCCAAAACAAGTGAGTTTTGTCCATTTCCAAGTTCGTACCGAAAAACGAGTAAATACCGACCGAACGGACGGACATAAATCTTGTTTTTACGGATAGAATGTTGTTTTTTCACCTTAGAACGCCCCGAGTTAAGTAATGGAGTTGCTAGTCTCTTAGGTGTATCGTTTACCATGGGAAAACATGTGTGTTTCGTTAACTTATAAGTTCGGAACAAAAATCGAGTACATACCAAGCTGAATCTCAGGACAAAACCCTGTTCCCATGGTCCAAATGTTCTATATTGGCCTTAAAACGTCCCGGCTAAGCCTTGTCGATCTTGAGGATTTAGATTTTAAAACAAGTGAGTTTTGTCATTTTCAAGTTCGGACCGAAAACCGAGTAAATGCCGACCGAACGGACGGACATAAATCTTTTTTTTATGGACGGAACATTGTGTTTTCACCTTAGAACGCCCGAGTTAAGTAATGGAGTGGCTAGTCTCTTAGGTGTATCGTTTTCCATGCGAAAACATGTGTGTTTCATCCACTTATTAGTTCGGAACAAAAACGGAGTACATACCAAGCCGAATGTCCGGACAAAACCCTGTTCCCATGGTCCAAATGTTCTATATTGGCCTTAAAACGTCCCGGCTAACCCTTGTCACTCTTGAGGTTTTAGATTCAAAAACAAGTGAGTTTTCTCCATTTCTAAGTTCGGACCGAAAACCGAGTAAATGCCCACCGAACGGACGGACATAAATCTCGTTTTTACGGACGGAACGTTGTTTTTTCACCTTAGAACGCCCGAGTTAAGTAATGGAGTGGCTATTCTCTTAGGTGTATCATTTTCCATGCGAAAACATGTGTGTTTCATCCACTTATTAGTTCAGAACAAAAATGGAGTACATACCAAGCCGAATGTCAAGACAAAACCCTGTTCCCATGGTCCAAATGTTCTATATTGGCCTTAAAACGTCCCGGCTAAGCCTTGTCGATCTTGAGGATTTAGATTTTAAAACAAGTGAGTTTTGTCATTTTCAAGTTCGGACCGAAAAACGAGTAAATGCCGACCGAACGGACGGACATAAATCTCTTTTTTATGGACGGAACATTGTTTTTTCACCTTAGAACGCCCGAGTTAAGTAATGGAGTGGCTAGTCTCTTAGGTGTATCGTTTTCCCTGCGAAAACATGTGTGTTTCATCCACTTATTAGTTCGGAACAAAAATGGAGTACATACCTAGCCGAATGTCAGGACAAAACCCTGTTCCCATGGTCCAAATGTTCTATATTGGCCTTAAAACGTCCCGGCTAAGCCTTGTCGATCTTGAGGATTTAGATTCTAAAACAAGTGAGTTTTGTCCATTTTCAAGTTCGGACCGAAAACCGAGTAAATGCCGACCGAACGGACGGACATAAATCTCTTTTTTACGGACGGAACGTTGTTTTTTCACCTTAGAACACCCGAATTAAGTAATGGAGTGGCTAGTCTCTTAGGTGTATCGTTTTCCATGCGAAAACATGTGTGTTTCGTCCACTCATAAGTTCGAAACAAAAATCGAGTACATACCAATCCGAATGTCAGGACAAAACCCCGTTCCCATGGTCCAAATGTTCTATATTGGCCTTAAAATGTCCCGGCTAAGCCTTGTCGATCTTGAGGTTTTAGATTCCAAACCAAGTGAGTTTCGTCCATTTCCAAGTTCGGACCGAAAACCGAGTAAATGCCCACCGAACGGACGGACATAAATCTCGTTTTTACGGACGGAACGTTGTTTTTTCACCTTAGAACGCCCGAGTTAGGTAATGGAGTGGCTAGTCTCTTAGGTGTATCATTTTCCATGCGAAAACATGTGTGTTTCATCTACTTATTAGTTCGGAACAAAATTGGAGTACATACCAAGCCGAATGTCAGTACAAAACCCTGTTCCCATGGTCCAAATGTTCTATATTGGCCTTAAAACGTCCCGCTAACCCTTGTCGCTCTTGAGGTTTTAGATTCCAAAACAAGTGAGTTTTGTCCATTTCCAATTTCGTACCGAAAAACGAGTAAATACCGACCGAACGGACGGACAAAAATCTTGTTTTTACGGATAGAACGTTGTTTTTTCACCTTAGAACGCCCCAAGTTAAGTAATGGAGTTGCTAGTCTCTTAGGTGTATCGTTTACCATGGGAAAACATGTGTGTTTCGTTAACTTATAAGTTCGGAACAAAAATCGAGTACATACCATGCTGAATCTCAGGACAAAACCCTGTTCCCATGGTCCAAATGTTCTATATTGGCCTTAAAACGTCCCGGCTAAGCCTTGTCGATCTTGAGGATTTAGATTTTAAAACAAGTGAGTTTTGTCATTTTCAAGTTCGAACCGAAAACCGAGTAAATGCCGACCGAACGGACGGACATAAATCTCTTTTTTATGGACGGAACATTGTTTTTTCACCTTAGAACGCCCGAGTTAAGTAATGGAGTGGCTAGTCTCTTAGGTGTATCATTTTCCATGCGAAAACATGTGTGTTTCATCCACTTATTAGTTCAGAACAAAAATGGAGTACATACCAAGCCGAATGTCAAGACAAAACCCTGTTCCCATGGTCCAAATGTTCTATATTGGCCTTAAAACGTCCCGGCTAAGCCTTGTCGATCTTGAGGATTTAGATTTTAAAACAAGTGAGTTTTGTCATTTTCAAGTTCGGACCGAAAACCGAGTAAATGCCGACCGAACGGACGGACATAAATCTCTTTTTTATGGACGGAACATTGTTTTTTCACCTTAGAACGCCCGAGTTAAGTAATGGAGTGGCTAGTCTCTTAGGTGTATCGTTTTCCCTGCGAAAACATGTGTGTTTCATCCACTTATTAGTTCGGAACAAAAATGGAGTACATACCTAGCCGAATGTCAGGACAAAACCCTGTTCCCATGGTCCAAATGTTCTATATTGGCCTTAAAACGTCCCGGCTAAGCCTTGTCGATCTTGAGGATTTAGATTTTAAAACAAGTGAGTTTTGTCCATTTTCAAGTTCGGACCGAAAACCGAGTAAATGCCGACCGAACGGACGGACATAAATCTCTTTTTTACGGACGGAACGTTGTTTTTTCACCTTAGAACACCCGAATTAAGTAATGGAGTGGCTAGTCTCTTAGGTGTATCGTTTTCCATGCGAAAACATGTGTGTTTCGTCCACTCATAAGTTCGAAACAAAAATCGAGTACATACCAATCCGAATGTCAGGACAAAACCCCGTTCCCATGGTCCAAATGTTCTATATTGGCCTTAAAATGTCCCGGCTAAGCCTTGTCGATCTTGAGGTTTTAGATTCCAAACCAAGTGAGTTTCGTCCATTTCCAAGTTCGGACCGAAAACCGAGTAAATGCCCACCGAACGGACGGACATAAATCTCGTTTTTACGGACGGAACGTTGTTTTTTCACCTTAGAACGCCCGAGTTAGGTAATGGAGTGGCTAGTCTCTTAGGTGTATCATTTTCCATGCGAAAACATGTGTGTTTCATCTACTTATTAGTTCGGAACAAAATTGGAGTACATACCAAGCCGAATGTCAGTACAAAACCCTGTTCCCATGGTCCAAATGTTCTATATTGGCCTTAAAACGTCCCGCTAACCCTTGTCGCTCTTGAGGTTTTAGATTCCAAAACAAGTGAGTTTTGTCCATTTCCAATTTCGTACCGAAAAACGAGTAAATACCGACCGAACGGACGGACAAAAATCTTGTTTTTACGGATAGAACGTTGTTTTTTCACCTTAGAACGCCCCAAGTTAAGTAATGGAGTTGCTAGTCTCTTAGGTGCATCGTTTACCATGGGAAAACATGTCTGTTTCGTTAACTTATAAGTTCGGAACAAAAATCGAGTACATACCATGCTGAATCTCAGGACAAAACCCTGTTCCCATGGTCCAAATGTTCTATATTGGCCTTAAAACGTCCCGGCTAAGCCTTGTCGATCTTGAGGATTTAGATTTTAAAACAAGTGAGTTTTGTCATTTTCAAGTTCGAACCGAAAACCGAGTAAATGCCGACCGAACGGACGGACATAAATCTCTTTTTTATGGACGGAACATTGTTTTTTCACCTTAGAACGCCCGAGTTAAGTAATGGAGTGGCTAGTCTCTTAGGTGTATCATTTTCCATGCGAAAACATGTGTGTTTCATCCACTTATTAGTTCAGAACAAAAATGGAGTACATACCAAGCCGAATGTCAAGACAAAACCCTGTTCCCATGGTCCAAATGTTCTATATTGGCCTTAAAACGTCCCGGCTAAGCCTTGTCGATCTTGAGGATTTAGATTTTAAAACAAGTGAGTTTTGTCATTTTCAAGTTCGGACCGAAAACCGAGTAAATGCCGACCGAACGGACGGACATAAATCTCTTTTTTATGGACGGAACATTGTTTTTTCACCTTAGAACGCCCGAGTTAAGTAATGGAGTGGCTAGTCTCTTAGGTGTATCGTTTTCCCTGCGAAAACATGTGTGTTTCATCCACTTATTAGTTCGGAACAAAAATGGAGTACATACCTAGCCGAATGTCAGGACAAAACCCTGTTCCCATGGTCCAAATGTTCTATATTGGCCTTAAAACGTCCCGGCTAAGCCTTGTCGATCTTGAGGATTTAGATTTTAAAACAAGTGAGTTTTGTCCATTTTCAAGTTCGGACCGAAAACCAAGTAAATGCCGACCGAACGGACGGACATAAATCTCTTTTTTACGGACGGAACGTTGTTTTTTCACCTTAGAACACCCGAATTAAGTAATGGAGTGGCTAGTCTCTTAGGTGTATCGTTTTCCATGCGAAAACATGTGTGTTTCGTCCACTCATAAGTTCGAAACAAAAATCGAGTACATACCAATCCGAATGTCAGGACAAAACCCCGTTCCCATGGTCCAAATGTTCTATATTGGCCTTAAAATGTCCCGGCTAAGCCTTGTCGATCTTGAGGTTTTAGATTCCAAACCAAGTGAGTTTCGTCCATTTCCAAGTTCGGACCGAAAACCGAGTAAATGCCCACCGAACGGACGGACATAAATCTCGTTTTTACGGACGGAACGTTGTTTTTTCACCTTAGAACGCCCGAGTTAGGTAATGGAGTGGCTAGTCTCTTAGGTGTATCATTTTCCATGCGAAAACATGTGTGTTTCATCTACTTATTAGTTCGGAACAAAATTGGAGTACATACCAAGCCGAATGTCAGTACAAAACCCTGTTCCCATGGTCCAAATGTTCTATATTGGCCTTAAAACGTCCCGCTAACCCTTGTCGCTCTTGAGGTTTTAGATTCCAAAACAAGTGAGTTTTGTCCATTTCCAATTTCGTACCGAAAAACGAGTAAATACCGACCGAACGGACGGACAAAAATCTTGTTTTTACGGATAGAACGTTGTTTTTTCACCTTAGAACGCCCCAAGTTAAGTAATGGAGTTGCTAGTCTCTTAGGTGCATCGTTTACCATGGGAAAACATGTCTGTTTCGTTAACTTATAAGTTCGGAACAAAAATCGAGTACATACCATGCTGAATCTCAGGACAAAACCCTGTTCCCATGGTCCAAATGTTCTATATTGGCCTTAAAACGTCCCGGCTAAGCCTTGTCGATCTTGAGGATTTAGATTTTAAAACAAGTGAGTTTTGTCATTTTCAAGTTCGAACCGAAAACCGAGTAAATGCCGACCGAACGGACGGACATAAATCTCTTTTTTATGGACGGAACATTGTTTTTTCACCTTAGAACGCCCGAGTTAAGTAATGGAGTGGCTAGTCTCTTAGGTGTATCATTTTCCATGCGAAAACATGTGTGTTTCATCCACTTATTAGTTCGGAACAAAAATGGAGTACATACCAAGCCGAATGTCAGGACAAAACCCTGTTCCCATGGTCCAAATGTTCTATATTGGCCTTAAAACGTCCCGGCTAAGCCTTGTCGATCTTGAGGATTTAGATTTTAAAACAAGTGAGTTTTGTCCATTTTCAAGTTCGGACCGAAAACCGAGTAAATGCCGACCGAACGGACGGACATAAATCTCTTTTTTACGGACGGAACTTTGTTTTTTCACCTTAGAACACCCGAGTTAAGTAATGGAGTGGCTAGTCTCTTAGGTGTATCGTTTTCCATGCGAAAACATGTGTGTTTCGTCCACTCATAAGTTCGAAACAAAAATCGAGTACATACCAATCCGAATGTCAGGACAAAACCCCGTTCCCATGGTCCAAATGTTCTATATTGGCCTTAAAACTTCCCGGCTAAGCCTTGTCGATCTTGAGGTTTTAGATTCCAAACCAAGTGAGTTTCGTCCATTTCCAAGTTCGGACCGAAAACCGAGTAAATGCCCACCAAACGGACGGACATAAATCTCGTTTTTACGGACGAAACGTGGTTTTTTCACCTTAGAACGCCCGAGTTAAGTAATGGAGTGGCTAGTCTCTTAAGTGTATCATTTTCCATGCGAAAACATGTGTGTTTCATCTACTTATTAGTTCGGAACAAAATTGGAGTACATACCAAGCCGAATGTCAGTACAAAACCCTGTTCCCATGGTCCAAATGTTCTATATTGGCCTTAAAACGTCCCGCTAACCCTTGTCGCTCTTGAGGTTTTAGATTCCAAAACAAGTGAGTTTTGTCCATTTCCAATTTCGTACCGAAAAACGAGTAAATACCGACCGAACGGACGGACAAAAATCTTGTTTTTACGGATAGAACGTTGTTTTTTCACCTTAGAACGCCCCAAGTTAAGTAATGGAGTTGCTAGTCTCTTAGGTGTATCGTTTACCATGGGAAAACATGTGTGTTTCGTTAACTTATAAGTTCGGAACAAAAATCGAGTACATACCATGCTGAATCTCAGGACGAAACCCTGTTCCCATGGTCCAAATGTTCTATATTGGCCTTAAAACGTCCCGGCTAAGCCTTGTCGATCTTGAGGATTTAGATTTTAATACAAATGAGTTTTGTCATTTTCAAGTTCGAACCGAAAACCGAGTAAATGCCGACCGAACGGACGGACATAAATCTCTTTTCTATGGACGGAACATTGTTTTTTCACCTTAGAACGCCCGAGTTAAGTAATGGAGTGGCTAGTCTCTTAGGTGTATCATTTTCCATGCGAAAACATGTGTGTTTCATCCACTTATTAGTTCGGAACAAAAATGGAGTACATACCAAGCCGAATGTCAGGACAAAACCCTGTTCCCATGGTCCAAATGTTCTATATTGGCCTTAAAACGTCCGGCTAACCCTTTTCGCTCTTGAGGTTTTAGATTCCAAAACAAGTAAGTTTTTTCCATTTCCAAGTTCGTACCGAAAAACGAGTAAATACCGACCGAACGGACGGACATAAATCTTGTTTTTACGGATAGAACGTTGTTTTTTCACCTTAGAACGCCCCGAGTTAAGTAATGGAGTTGCTAGTCTCTTAGGTGTATCGTTTACCATGGGAAAACATGTGTGTTTCGTTAACTTATAAGTTCGGAACAAAAATCGAGTACATACCAAGCCGAATCTCAGGACAAAACCCTGTTCCCATGGTCCAAATGTTCTATATTGGCCTTAAAACGTCCCGGCTAAGCCTTGTCGATCTTGAGGATTTAGATTTTAAAACAAGTGAGTTTTGTCCATTTTCAAGTTCGGACCGAAAACCGAGTAAATGCCGACCGAACGGACGGACATAAATCTTTTTTTTACGGACAGAACGTTGTTTTTTCACCTTAGAACACCCGAGTTAAGTAATGGAGTGGCTAGTCTCTTAGGTGTATCGTTTTCCATGCGAAAACATGTGTGTTTCGTCCACTCATAAGTTCGAAACAAAAATCGAGTACATACCAATCCGAATTTCAGGACAAAACCCCGTTCCCATGGTCCAAATGTTCTATATTGGCCTTAAAACGTCCCGGCTAAGCCTTGTCGATGTTGAGGTTTTAGATTCCAAACCAAGTGAGTTTCGTCCATTTCCAAGTTCGGACCAAAAACCGAGTAAATGCCCACCGAACGGACGGACATAAATCTCGTTTTTACGGACGGAACGTTGTTTTTTCACCTTAGAACGCCCGAGTTAAGTAATGGAGTGGCTAGTCTCTTAGGTGTATCGTTTACCTTGCGAAAACATGTGTGTTTCGTCCACTCATAAGTTCGGAACAAAAATCGAGTACATACCAATCCGAATGTCAGGACAAAACCAAGTTCCCATGGTCCAAATGTTCTATATTGGCCTTAAAACGTCCCGGCTAACCCTTGTCGCTCTTGAGGTAATAGATTCCAAACCAAGTGAGTTTCGTCCATTTCCAAGTTCGTACCGAAAACCGAGTAAATGCCCACCGAACGGACGGACATAAATCTCGTTTTTACGGATAGAACGTTGTTTTTTCACCTTAGAACGCCCCGAGTTAAGTAATGGAGTTGCTAGTCTCTTAGGTGTATCGTTTACCATGGGAAAACATGTGTGTTTCGTTAACTTATTAGTTCGGAACAAAAATGGAGTACATACCAAGCCGAATCTCAGGACAAAACCCTGTTCCCATGGTCCAAATGTTCTATATTGGCCTTAAAACGTCCCGGCTAACCCTTATCGCTCTTGAGGTTTTAGATTCCAAAACAAGTGAGTTTTTTCCATTTCCAAGTTCGTACCGAAAAACGAGTAAATACCGACCGAACGGACGGACATAAATCTCTTTTTTACAGACGGAACGTTGTTTTTTCACCTTAGAACGCCCCGAGTTAAGTAATGGAGTTGCTAGTCTCTTAGGTGTATCGTTTTCCATGCGAAAACATGTGTGTTTCGTCCACTCATAAGTTCGAAACAAAAATCGAGTACATACCAATCCGAATGTCAGGACAAAACCCCGTTCCCATGGTCCAAATGTTCTATATTGGCCTTAAAACATCCCGGCTAAGCCTTGTCGATGTTGAGGTTTTAGATTCCAAACCAAGTGAGTTTCGTCCATTTTCAAGTTCGGACCAAAAACCGAGTAAATGCCCACCGAACGGACGGACATAAATCTCGTTTTTACGGACGGAACGTTGTTTTTTCACCTTAGAACACCCGAGTTAAGTAATGGAGTGGCTAGTCTCTTAGGTGTATCGTTTTCCATGCGAAAACATGTGTTTTTCGTCCAGTCATAAGTTCGGAACAAAAATCGAGTACATACCAATCCGAATATCAGGACAAAACCAAGTTCCCATGGTCCAAATGTTCTATATTGGCCTTAAAACGTCCCGGCTAAGCCTTGTCGATGTTGAGGTTTTAGATTCCAAACCAAGTGAGTTTCGTCCATTTCCAAGTTCGGACCAAAAACCGAGTAAATGCCCACCGAACGGACGGACATAAATCTCCTTTTTACGGACGGAACGTTGTTTTTTCACCTTAGAACGCCCGAGTTAAGTAATGGAGTGGCTAGTCTCTTAGGTGTATCATTTTCCATGCGAAAACATGTGTGTTTCATCCACTTATTAGTTCGGAACAAAATTGGAGTACATACCAAGCCGAATGTCAGTACAAAACCCTGTTCCCATGGTCCAAATGTTCTATATTGGCCTTAAAACGTCCCGGCTAACCCTTGTCGCTCTTGAGGTTTTAGATTCCAAAACAAGTGAGTTTTTTCCATTTCCAAGTTCGTACCAAAAAACGAGTAAATACCGACCGAACGGACGGACATAAATCTCGTTTTTACGGACGGAACGTTGTTTTTTCACCTTAGAACACCCGAGTTAAGTAATGGAGTGGCTAGTCTCTTAGGTGTATCGTTTTCCATGCGAAAACATGTGTGTTTCGTCCACTCATAAGTTCGGAACAAAAATCGAGTACATACCAATCCGAATGTCAGGACAAAACCAAGTTCCCATGGTCCAAATGTTCTATATTGGCCTTAAAACGTCCCGGCTAAGCCTTGTCGATGTTGAGGTTTTAGATTCCAAACCAAGTGAGTTTCGTCCATTTCCAAGTTCGGACCAAAAACCGAGTAAATGCCCACCGAACGGACGGACATAAATCTCGTTTTTACGGCCGAAACGTTGTTTTTTCACCTTAGAACGCCCGAGTTAAGTAATGGAGTGGCTAGTCTCTTAGGTGTATCATTTTCCATGCGAAAACATGTGTGTTTCATCCACTTATTAGTTCGGAACAAAATTGGAGTACATACCAAGCCGAATGTCAGTACAAAACCCTGTTCCCATGGTCCAAATGTTCTATATTGGCCTTAAAACGTCCCGGCTAACCCTTATCGCTCTTGAGGTTTTAGATTCCAAAACAAGTGAGTTTTTTCCATTTCCAAGTTCGTACCGAAAAACGAGTAAATACCGACCGAACGGACGGACATAAATCTCTTTTTTACGGACGGAACGTTGTTTTTTCACCTTAGAACGTCCCGAGTTAAGTAATGGAGTTGCTAGTCTCTTAGGTGTATCGTTTTCCATGCGAAAACATGTGTGTTTCGTCCACTCATAAGTTCGAAACAAAAATCGAGTACATACCAATCCGAATGTCAGGACAAAACCCCGTTCCCATGGTCCAAATGTTCTATATTGGCCTTAAAACGTCCCGGCTAAGCCTTGTCGATGTTGAGGTTTTAGATTCCAAACCAAGTGAGTTTCGTCCATTTCCAAGTTCGGACCAAAAACCGAGTAAATGCCCACCGAACGGACGGACATAAATCTCGTTTTTACGGACGGAACGTTGTTTTTTCACCTTTGAACGCCCGAGTTAAGTAATGGAGTGGCTAGTCTCTTAGGTGTATCGTTTACCATGCGAAAACATGTGTGTTTCGTCCACTCATAAGTTCGGAACTAAAATCGAGTACATACCAATCCGAATGTCAGGACAAAACCAAGTTCCCATGGTCCAAATGTTCTATATTGGCCTTAAAACGTCCCGGCTAACCCTTGTCGCTCTTGAGGTAATAGATTCTAAACCAAGTGAGTTTCGTCCATTTCCAAGTTCGTACCGAAAACCGAGTAAATGCCCACCGAACGGACGGACATAAATCTCGTTTTTACGGATAGAACGTTGTTTTTTCACCTTAGAACGCCCCGAGTTAAGTAATGGAGTTGCTAGTCTCTTAGGTGTATCGTTTACCATGGGAAAACATGTGTGTTTCGTTAACTTATTAGTTCGGAACAAAAATGGAGTACATACCAAGCCGAATCTCAGGACAAAACCCTGTTCCCATGGTCCAAATGTTCTATATTGGCCTTAAAACGTCCCGGCTAACCCTTGTCGCTCTTGAGGTTTTAGATTCCAAAACAAGTGAGTTTTTTCCATTTCCAAGTTCATACCGAAAAACGAGTAAATACCGACCGAACGGACGGACATAAATCTCTTTTTTACGGACGGAACGTTGTTTTTTCACCTTAGAACGCCCCAAGTTAAGTAATGGAGTTGCTAGTCTCTTAGGTGTATCGTTTTCCATGCGAAAACATGTGTGTTTCGTCCACTCATAAGTTCGAAACAAAAATCGAGTACATACCAATCCGAATGTCAGGACAAAACCCCGTTCCCATAGTCCAAATGTTCTATATTGGCCTTAAAACGTCCCGGCTAAGCCTTGTCGATGTTGAGGTTTTAGATTCCAAACCAAGTGAGTTTTGTCCATTTCCAACTTCGGACCAAAAACCGAGTAAATGCCCACCGAACGGACGGACATAAATCTCGTTTTTACGGACGGAACGTTGTTTTTTCACCTTAGAACACCCGAGTTAAGTAATGGAGTGGCTAGTCTCTTAGGTGTATCGTTTTCCATGCGAAAACATGTGTGTTTCGTCCACTCATAAGTTCGGAACAAAAATCGAGTACATACCAATCCGAATGTCAGGACAAAACCAAGTTCCCATGGTCCAAATGTTCTATATTGGCCTTAAAACGTCCCGGCTAAGCCTTGTCGATGTTGAGGTTTTAGATTCCAAACCAAGTGAGTTTCGTCCATTTCCAAGTTCGGACCAAAAACCGAGTAAATGCCCACCGAACGGACGGACATAAATCTCGTTTTTACGGACGGAACGTTGTTTTTTCACCTTAGAACGCCCCGAGTTAAGTAATGGAGTTGCTAGTCTCTTAGGTGTATCGTTTTCCATGCGAAAACATGTGTGTTTCGTCCACTCATAAGTTCGAAACAAAAATCGAGTACATACCAATCCGAATGTCAGGACAAAACCCCGTTCCCATGGTCCAAATGTTCTATATTGGCCTTAAAACGTCCCGGCTAAGCCTTGTCGATGTTGAGGTTTTAGATTCCAAACCAAGTGAGTTTCGTCCATTTCCAAGTTCGGACCAAAAACCGAGTAAATGCCCACCGAACGGACGGACATAAATCTCGTTTTTACGGACGGAACGTTGTTTTTTCACCTTAGAACGCCCGAGTTAAGTAATGGAGTGGCTAGTCTCTTAGGTGTATCGTTTACCATGCGAAAACATGTGTGTTTCGTCCACTCATAAGTTCGGAACAAAAATCGAGTACATACCAATCCGAATGTCAGGACAAAACCAAGTTCCCATGGTCCAAATGTTCTATATTGGCCTTAAAACGTCCCGGCTAACCCTTGTCGCTCTTGAGGTAATAGATTCCAAACCAAGTGAGTTTCGTCCATTTCCAAGTTCGTACCGAAAACCGAGTAAATGCCCACCGAACGGACGGACATAAATCTCGTTTTTACGGATAGAACGTTGTTTTTTCACCTTAGAACGCCCCGAGTTAAGTAATGGAGTTGCTAGTCTCTTAGGTGTATCGTTTACCATGGGAAAACATGTGTGTTTCGTTAACTTATTAGTTCGGAACAAAAATGGAGTACATACCAAGCCGAATCTCAGGACAAAACCCTGTTCCCATGGTCCAAATGTTCTATATTGGCCTTAAAACGTCCCGGCTAACCCTTATCGCTCTTGAGGTTTTAGATTCCAAAACAAGTGAGTTTTTTCCATTTCCAAGTTCGTACCGAAAAACGAGTAAATACCGACCGAACGGACGGACATAAATCTCTTTTTTACAGACGGAACGTTGTTTTTTCACCTTAGAACGCCCCGAGTTAAGTAATGGAGTTGCTAGTCTCTTAGGTGTATCGTTTTCCATGCGAAAACATGTGTGTTTCGTCCACTCATAAGTTCGAAACAAAAATCGAGTACATACCAATCCGAATGTCAGGACAAAACCCCGTTCCCATGGTCCAAATGTTCTATATTGGCCTTAAAACATCCCGGCTAAGCCTTGTCGATGTTGAGGTTTTAGATTCCAAACCAAGTGAGTTTCGTCCATTTTCAAGTTCGGACCAAAAACCGAGTAAATGCCCACCGAACGGACGGACATAAATCTCGTTTTTACGGACGGAACGTTGTTTTTTCACCTTAGAACACCCGAGTTAAGTAATGGAGTGGCTAGTCTCTTAGGTGTATCGTTTTCCATGCGAAAACATGTGTTTTTCGTCCAGTCATAAGTTCGGAACAAAAATCGAGTACATACCAATCCGAATATCAGGACAAAACCAAGTTCCCATGGTCCAAATGTTCTATATTGGCCTTAAAACGTCCCGGCTAAGCCTTGTCGATGTTGAGGTTTTAGATTCCAAACCAAGTGAGTTTCGTCCATTTCCAAGTTCGGACCAAAAACCGAGTAAATGCCCACCGAACGGACGGACATAAATCTCCTTTTTACGGACGGAACGTTGTTTTTTCACCTTAGAACGCCCGAGTTAAGTAATGGAGTGGCTAGTCTCTTAGGTGTATCATTTTCCATGCGAAAACATGTGTGTTTCATCCACTTATTAGTTCGGAACAAAATTGGAGTACATACCAAGCCGAATGTCAGTACAAAACCCTGTTCCCATGGTCCAAATGTTCTATATTGGCCTTAAAACGTCCCGGCTAACCCTTGTCGCTCTTGAGGTTTTAGATTCCAAAACAAGTGAGTTTTTTCCATTTCCAAGTTCGTACCAAAAAACGAGTAAATACCGACCGAACGGACGGACATAAATCTCGTTTTTACGGACGGAACGTTGTTTTTTCACCTTAGAACACCCGAGTTAAGTAATGGAGTGGCTAGTCTCTTAGGTGTATCGTTTTCCATGCGAAAACATGTGTGTTTCGTCCACTCATAAGTTCGGAACAAAAATCGAGTACATACCAATCCGAATGTCAGGACAAAACCAAGTTCCCATGGTCCAAATGTTCTATATTGGCCTTAAAACGTCCCGGCTAAGCCTTGTCGATGTTGAGGTTTTAGATTCCAAACCAAGTGAGTTTCGTCCATTTCCAAGTTCGGACCAAAAACCGAGTAAATGCCCACCGAACGGACGGACATAAATCTCGTTTTTACGGCCGAAACGTTGTTTTTTCACCTTAGAACGCCCGAGTTAAGTAATGGAGTGGCTAGTCTCTTAGGTGTATCATTTTCCATGCGAAAACATGTGTGTTTCATCCACTTATTAGTTCGGAACAAAATTGGAGTACATACCAAGCCGAATGTCAGTACAAAACCCTGTTCCCATGGTCCAAATGTTCTATATTGGCCTTAAAACGTCCCGGCTAACCCTTATCGCTCTTGAGGTTTTAGATTCCAAAACAAGTGAGTTTTTTCCATTTCCAAGTTCGTACCGAAAAACGAGTAAATACCGACCGAACGGACGGACATAAATCTCTTTTTTACGGACGGAACGTTGTTTTTTCACCTTAGAACGTCCCGAGTTAAGTAATGGAGTTGCTAGTCTCTTAGGTGTATCGTTTTCCATGCGAAAACATGTGTGTTTCGTCCACTCATAAGTTCGAAACAAAAATCGAGTACATACCAATCCGAATGTCAGGACAAAACCCCGTTCCCATGGTCCAAATGTTCTATATTGGCCTTAAAACGTCCCGGCTAAGCCTTGTCGATGTTGAGGTTTTAGATTCCAAACCAAGTGAGTTTCGTCCATTTCCAAGTTCGGACCAAAAACCGAGTAAATGCCCACCGAACGGACGGACATAAATCTCGTTTTTACGGACGGAACGTTGTTTTTTCACCTTTGAACGCCCGAGTTAAGTAATGGAGTGGCTAGTCTCTTAGGTGTATCGTTTACCATGCGAAAACATGTGTGTTTCGTCCACTCATAAGTTCGGAACTAAAATCGAGTACATACCAATCCGAATGTCAGGACAAAACCAAGTTCCCATGGTCCAAATGTTCTATATTGGCCTTAAAACGTCCCGGCTAACCCTTGTCGCTCTTGAGGTAATAGATTCTAAACCAAGTGAGTTTCGTCCATTTCCAAGTTCGTACCGAAAACCGAGTAAATGCCCACCGAACGGACGGACATAAATCTCGTTTTTACGGATAGAACGTTGTTTTTTCACCTTAGAACGCCCCGAGTTAAGTAATGGAGTTGCTAGTCTCTTAGGTGTATCGTTTACCATGGGAAAACATGTGTGTTTCGTTAACTTATTAGTTCGGAACAAAAATGGAGTACATACCAAGCCGAATCTCAGGACAAAACCCTGTTCCCATGGTCCAAATGTTCTATATTGGCCTTAAAACGTCCCGGCTAACCCTTGTCGCTCTTGAGGTTTTAGATTCCAAAACAAGTGAGTTTTTTCCATTTCCAAGTTCATACCGAAAAACGAGTAAATACCGACCGAACGGACGGACATAAATCTCTTTTTTACGGACGGAACGTTGTTTTTTCACCTTAGAACGCCCCAAGTTAAGTAATGGAGTTGCTAGTCTCTTAGGTGTATCGTTTTCCATGCGAAAACATGTGTGTTTCGTCCACTCATAAGTTCGAAACAAAAATCGAGTACATACCAATCCGAATGTCAGGACAAAACCCCGTTCCCATAGTCCAAATGTTCTATATTGGCCTTAAAACGTCCCGGCTAAGCCTTGTCGATGTTGAGGTTTTAGATTCCAAACCAAGTGAGTTTTGTCCATTTCCAACTTCGGACCAAAAACCGAGTAAATGCCCACCGAACGGACGGACATAAATCTCGTTTTTACGGACGGAACGTTGTTTTTTCACCTTAGAACACCCGAGTTAAGTAATGGAGTGGCTAGTCTCTTAGGTGTATCGTTTTCCATGCGAAAACATGTGTGTTTCGTCCACTCATAAGTTCGGAACAAAAATCGAGTACATACCAATCCGAATGTCAGGACAAAACCAAGTTCCCATGGTCCAAATGTTCTATATTGGCCTTAAAACGTCCCGGCTAAGCCTTGTCGATGTTGAGGTTTTAGATTCCAAACCAAGTGAGTTTCGTCCATTTCCAAGTTCGGACCAAAAACCGAGTAAATGCCCACCGAACGGACGGACATAAATCTCGTTTTTACGGACGGAACGTTGTTTTTTCACCTTAGAACGCCCCGAGTTAAGTAATGGAGTTGCTAGTCTCTTAGGTGTATCGTTTTCCATGCGAAAACATGTGTGTTTCATCCACTTATTAGTTCGGAACAAAATTGGAGTACATACCAAGCCGAATGTCAGTACAAAACCCTGTTCCCATGGTCCAAATGTTCTATATTGGCCTTAAAACGTCCCGGCTAACCCTTGTCGCTCTTGAGGTTTTAGATTCCAAAACAAGTGAGTTTTTTCCATTTCCAAGTTCGTACCAAAAAACGAGTAAATACCGACCGAACGGACGGACATAAATCTCGTTTTTACGGACGGAACGTTGTTTTTTCACCTTAGAACACCCGAGTTAAGTAATGGAGTGGCTAGTCTCTTAGGTGTATCGTTTTCCATGCGAAAACATGTGTGTTTCGTCCACTCATAAGTTCGGAACAAAAATCGAGTACATACCAATCCGAATGTCAGGACAAAACCAAGTTCCCATGGTCCAAATGTTCTATATTGGCCTTAAAACGTCCCGGCTAAGCCTTGTCGATGTTGAGGTTTTAGATTCCAAACCAAGTGAGTTTCGTCCATTTCCAAGTTCGGACCAAAAACCGAGTAAATGCCCACCGAACGGACGGACATAAATCTCGTTTTTACGGCCGAAACGTTGTTTTTTCACCTTAGAACGCCCGAGTTAAGTAATGGAGTGGCTAGTCTCTTAGGTGTATCATTTTCCATGCGAAAACATGTGTGTTTCATCCACTTATTAGTTCGGAACAAAATTGGAGTACATACCAAGCCGAATGTCAGTACAAAACCCTGTTCCCATGGTCCAAATGTTCTATATTGGCCTTAAAACGTCCCGGCTAACCCTTATCGCTCTTGAGGTTTTAGATTCCAAAACAAGTGAGTTTTTTCCATTTCCAAGTTCGTACCGAAAAACGAGTAAATACCGACCGAACGGACGGACATAAATCTCTTTTTTACGGACGGAACGTTGTTTTTTCACCTTAGAACGTCCCGAGTTAAGTAATGGAGTTGCTAGTCTCTTAGGTGTATCGTTTTCCATGCGAAAACATGTGTGTTTCGTCCACTCATAAGTTCGAAACAAAAATCGAGTACATACCAATCCGAATGTCAGGACAAAACCCCGTTCCCATGGTCCAAATGTTCTATATTGGCCTTAAAACGTCCCGGCTAAGCCTTGTCGATGTTGAGGTTTTAGATTCCAAACCAAGTGAGTTTCGTCCATTTCCAAGTTCGGACCAAAAACCGAGTAAATGCCCACCGAACGGACGGACATAAATCTCGTTTTTACGGACGGAACGTTGTTTTTTCACCTTTGAACGCCCGAGTTAAGTAATGGAGTGGCTAGTCTCTTAGGTGTATCGTTTACCATGCGAAAACATGTGTGTTTCGTCCACTCATAAGTTCGGAACTAAAATCGAGTACATACCAATCCGAATGTCAGGACAAAACCAAGTTCCCATGGTCCAAATGTTCTATATTGGCCTTAAAACGTCCCGGCTAACCCTTGTCGCTCTTGAGGTAATAGATTCTAAACCAAGTGAGTTTCGTCCATTTCCAAGTTCGTACCGAAAACCGAGTAAATGCCCACCGAACGGACGGACATAAATCTCGTTTTTACGGATAGAACGTTGTTTTTTCACCTTAGAACGCCCCGAGTTAAGTAATGGAGTTGCTAGTCTCTTAGGTGTATCGTTTACCATGGGAAAACATGTGTGTTTCGTTAACTTATTAGTTCGGAACAAAAATGGAGTACATACCAAGCCGAATCTCAGGACAAAACCCTGTTCCCATGGTCCAAATGTTCTATATTGGCCTTAAAACGTCCCGGCTAACCCTTGTCGCTCTTGAGGTTTTAGATTCCAAAACAAGTGAGTTTTTTCCATTTCCAAGTTCATACCGAAAAACGAGTAAATACCGACCGAACGGACGGACATAAATCTCTTTTTTACGGACGGAACGTTGTTTTTTCACCTTAGAACGCCCCAAGTTAAGTAATGGAGTTGCTAGTCTCTTAGGTGTATCGTTTTCCATGCGAAAACATGTGTGTTTCGTCCACTCATAAGTTCGAAACAAAAATCGAGTACATACCAATCCGAATGTCAGGACAAAACCCCGTTCCCATAGTCCAAATGTTCTATATTGGCCTTAAAACGTCCCGGCTAAGCCTTGTCGATGTTGAGGTTTTAGATTCCAAACCAAGTGAGTTTTGTCCATTTCCAACTTCGGACCAAAAACCGAGTAAATGCCCACCGAACGGACGGACATAAATCTCGTTTTTACGGACGGAACGTTGTTTTTTCACCTTAGAACACCCGAGTTAAGTAATGGAGTGGCTAGTCTCTTAGGTGTATCGTTTTCCATGCGAAAACATGTGTGTTTCGTCCACTCATAAGTTCGGAACAAAAATCGAGTACATACCAATCCGAATGTCAGGACAAAACCAAGTTCCCATGGTCCAAATGTTCTATATTGGCCTTAAAACGTCCCGGCTAAGCCTTGTCGATGTTGAGGTTTTAGATTCCAAACCAAGTGAGTTTCGTCCATTTCCAAGTTCGGACCAAAAACCGAGTAAATGCCCACCGAACGGACGGACATAAATCTCGTTTTTACGGACGGAACGTTGTTTTTTCACCTTAGAACGCCCCGAGTTAAGTAATGGAGTTGCTAGTCTCTTAGGTGTATCGTTTTCCATGCGAAAACATGTGTGTTTCGTCCACTCATAAGTTCGAAACAAAAATCGAGTACATACCAATCCGAATGTCAGGACAAAACCCCGTTCCCATGGTCCAAATGTTCTATATTGGCCTTAAAACGTCCCGGCTAAGCCTTGTCGATGTTGAGGTTTTAGATTCCAAACCAAGTGAGTTTCGTCCATTTCCAAGTTCGGACCAAAAACCGAGTAAATGCCCACCGAACGGACGGACATAAATCTCGTTTTTACGGACGGAACGTTGTTTTTTCACCTTAGAACGCCCGAGTTAAGTAATGGAGTGGCTAGTCTCTTAGGTGTATCGTTTACCATGCGAAAACATGTGTGTTTCGTCCACTCATAAGTTCGGAACAAAAATCGAGTACATACCAATCCGAATGTCAGGACAAAACCAAGTTCCCATGGTCCAAATGTTCTATATTGGCCTTAAAACGTCCCGGCTAACCCTTGTCGCTCTTGAGGTAATAGATTCCAAACCAAGTGAGTTTCGTCCATTTCCAAGTTCGTACCGAAAACCGAGTAAATGCCCACCGAACGGACGGACATAAATCTCGTTTTTACGGATAGAACGTTGTTTTTTCACCTTAGAACGCCCCGAGTTAAGTAATGGAGTTGCTAGTCTCTTAGGTGTATCGTTTACCATGGGAAAACATGTGTGTTTCGTTAACTTATTAGTTCGGAACAAAAATGGAGTACATACCAAGCCGAATCTCAGGACAAAACCCTGTTCCCATGGTCCAAATGTTCTATATTGGCCTTAAAACGTCCCGGCTAACCCTTATCGCTCTTGAGGTTTTAGATTCCAAAACAAGTGAGTTTTTTCCATTTCCAAGTTCGTACCGAAAAACGAGTAAATACCGACCGAACGGACGGACATAAATCTCTTTTTTACAGACGGAACGTTGTTTTTTCACCTTAGAACGCCCCGAGTTAAGTAATGGAGTTGCTAGTCTCTTAGGTGTATCGTTTTCCATGCGAAAACATGTGTGTTTCGTCCACTCATAAGTTCGAAACAAAAATCGAGTACATACCAATCCGAATGTCAGGACAAAACCCCGTTCCCATGGTCCAAATGTTCTATATTGGCCTTAAAACATCCCGGCTAAGCCTTGTCGATGTTGAGGTTTTAGATTCCAAACCAAGTGAGTTTCGTCCATTTTCAAGTTCGGACCAAAAACCGAGTAAATGCCCACCGAACGGACGGACATAAATCTCGTTTTTACGGACGGAACGTTGTTTTTTCACCTTAGAACACCCGAGTTAAGTAATGGAGTGGCTAGTCTCTTAGGTGTATCGTTTTCCATGCGAAAACATGTGTTTTTCGTCCAGTCATAAGTTCGGAACAAAAATCGAGTACATACCAATCCGAATATCAGGACAAAACCAAGTTCCCATGGTCCAAATGTTCTATATTGGCCTTAAAACGTCCCGGCTAAGCCTTGTCGATGTTGAGGTTTTAGATTCCAAACCAAGTGAGTTTCGTCCATTTCCAAGTTCGGACCAAAAACCGAGTAAATGCCCACCGAACGGACGGACATAAATCTCCTTTTTACGGACGGAACGTTGTTTTTTCACCTTAGAACGCCCGAGTTAAGTAATGGAGTGGCTAGTCTCTTAGGTGTATCATTTTCCATGCGAAAACATGTGTGTTTCATCCACTTATTAGTTCGGAACAAAATTGGAGTACATACCAAGCCGAATGTCAGTACAAAACCCTGTTCCCATGGTCCAAATGTTCTATATTGGCCTTAAAACGTCCCGGCTAACCCTTGTCGCTCTTGAGGTTTTAGATTCCAAAACAAGTGAGTTTTTTCCATTTCCAAGTTCGTACCAAAAAACGAGTAAATACCGACCGAACGGACGGACATAAATCTCGTTTTTACGGACGGAACGTTGTTTTTTCACCTTAGAACACCCGAGTTAAGTAATGGAGTGGCTAGTCTCTTAGGTGTATCGTTTTCCATGCGAAAACATGTGTGTTTCGTCCACTCATAAGTTCGGAACAAAAATCGAGTACATACCAATCCGAATGTCAGGACAAAACCAAGTTCCCATGGTCCAAATGTTCTATATTGGCCTTAAAACGTCCCGGCTAAGCCTTGTCGATGTTGAGGTTTTAGATTCCAAACCAAGTGAGTTTCGTCCATTTCCAAGTTCGGACCAAAAACCGAGTAAATGCCCACCGAACGGACGGACATAAATCTCGTTTTTACGGCCGAAACGTTGTTTTTTCACCTTAGAACGCCCGAGTTAAGTAATGGAGTGGCTAGTCTCTTAGGTGTATCATTTTCCATGCGAAAACATGTGTGTTTCATCCACTTATTAGTTCGGAACAAAATTGGAGTACATACCAAGCCGAATGTCAGTACAAAACCCTGTTCCCATGGTCCAAATGTTCTATATTGGCCTTAAAACGTCCCGGCTAACCCTTATCGCTCTTGAGGTTTTAGATTCCAAAACAAGTGAGTTTTTTCCATTTCCAAGTTCGTACCGAAAAACGAGTAAATACCGACCGAACGGACGGACATAAATCTCTTTTTTACGGACGGAACGTTGTTTTTTCACCTTAGAACGTCCCGAGTTAAGTAATGGAGTTGCTAGTCTCTTAGGTGTATCGTTTTCCATGCGAAAACATGTGTGTTTCGTCCACTCATAAGTTCGAAACAAAAATCGAGTACATACCAATCCGAATGTCAGGACAAAACCCCGTTCCCATGGTCCAAATGTTCTATATTGGCCTTAAAACGTCCCGGCTAAGCCTTGTCGATGTTGAGGTTTTAGATTCCAAACCAAGTGAGTTTCGTCCATTTCCAAGTTCGGACCAAAAACCGAGTAAATGCCCACCGAACGGACGGACATAAATCTCGTTTTTACGGACGGAACGTTGTTTTTTCACCTTTGAACGCCCGAGTTAAGTAATGGAGTGGCTAGTCTCTTAGGTGTATCGTTTACCATGCGAAAACATGTGTGTTTCGTCCACTCATAAGTTCGGAACTAAAATCGAGTACATACCAATCCGAATGTCAGGACAAAACCAAGTTCCCATGGTCCAAATGTTCTATATTGGCCTTAAAACGTCCCGGCTAACCCTTGTCGCTCTTGAGGTAATAGATTCTAAACCAAGTGAGTTTCGTCCATTTCCAAGTTCGTACCGAAAACCGAGTAAATGCCCACCGAACGGACGGACATAAATCTCGTTTTTACGGATAGAACGTTGTTTTTTCACCTTAGAACGCCCCGAGTTAAGTAATGGAGTTGCTAGTCTCTTAGGTGTATCGTTTACCATGGGAAAACATGTGTGTTTCGTTAACTTATTAGTTCGGAACAAAAATGGAGTACATACCAAGCCGAATCTCAGGACAAAACCCTGTTCCCATGGTCCAAATGTTCTATATTGGCCTTAAAACGTCCCGGCTAACCCTTGTCGCTCTTGAGGTTTTAGATTCCAAAACAAGTGAGTTTTTTCCATTTCCAAGTTCATACCGAAAAACGAGTAAATACCGACCGAACGGACGGACATAAATCTCTTTTTTACGGACGGAACGTTGTTTTTTCACCTTAGAACGCCCCAAGTTAAGTAATGGAGTTGCTAGTCTCTTAGGTGTATCGTTTTCCATGCGAAAACATGTGTGTTTCGTCCACTCATAAGTTCGAAACAAAAATCGAGTACATACCAATCCGAATGTCAGGACAAAACCCCGTTCCCATAGTCCAAATGTTCTATATTGGCCTTAAAACGTCCCGGCTAAGCCTTGTCGATGTTGAGGTTTTAGATTCCAAACCAAGTGAGTTTTGTCCATTTCCAACTTCGGACCAAAAACCGAGTAAATGCCCACCGAACGGACGGACATAAATCTCGTTTTTACGGACGGAACGTTGTTTTTTCACCTTAGAACACCCGAGTTAAGTAATGGAGTGGCTAGTCTCTTAGGTGTATCGTTTTCCATGCGAAAACATGTGTGTTTCGTCCACTCATAAGTTCGGAACAAAAATCGAGTACATACCAATCCGAATGTCAGGACAAAACCAAGTTCCCATGGTCCAAATGTTCTATATTGGCCTTAAAACGTCCCGGCTAAGCCTTGTCGATGTTGAGGTTTTAGATTCCAAACCAAGTGAGTTTCGTCCATTTCCAAGTTCGGACCAAAAACCGAGTAAATGCCCACCGAACGGACGGACATAAATCTCGTTTTTACGGACGGAACGTTGTTTTTTCACCTTAGAACGCCCCGAGTTAAGTAATGGAGTTGCTAGTCTCTTAGGTGTATCGTTTTCCATGCGAAAACATGTGTGTTTCGTCCACTCATAAGTTCGAAACAAAAATCGAGTACATACCAATCCGAATGTCAGGACAAAACCCCGTTCCCATGGTCCAAATGTTCTATATTGGCCTTAAAACGTCCCGGCTAAGCCTTGTCGATGTTGAGGTTTTAGATTCCAAACCAAGTGAGTTTCGTCCATTTCCAAGTTCGGACCAAAAACCGAGTAAATGCCCACCGAACGGACGGACATAAATCTCGTTTTTACGGACGGAACGTTGTTTTTTCACCTTAGAACGCCCGAGTTAAGTAATGGAGTGGCTAGTCTCTTAGGTGTATCGTTTACCATGCGAAAACATGTGTGTTTCGTCCACTCATAAGTTCGGAACAAAAATCGAGTACATACCAATCCGAATGTCAGGACAAAACCAAGTTCCCATGGTCCAAATGTTCTATATTGGCCTTAAAACGTCCCGGCTAACCCTTGTCGCTCTTGAGGTAATAGATTCCAAACCAAGTGAGTTTCGTCCATTTCCAAGTTCGTACCGAAAACCGAGTAAATGCCCACCGAACGGACGGACATAAATCTCGTTTTTACGGATAGAACGTTGTTTTTTCACCTTAGAACGCCCCGAGTTAAGTAATGGAGTTGCTAGTCTCTTAGGTGTATCGTTTACCATGGGAAAACATGTGTGTTTCGTTAACTTATTAGTTCGGAACAAAAATGGAGTACATACCAAGCCGAATCTCAGGACAAAACCCTGTTCCCATGGTCCAAATGTTCTATATTGGCCTTAAAACGTCCCGGCTAACCCTTGTCGCTCTTGAGGTTTTAGATTCCAAAACAAGTGAGTTTTTTCCATTTCCAAGTTCGTACCGAAAAACGAGTAAATACCGACCGAACGGACGGACATAAATCTCTTTTTTACAGACGGAACGTTGTTTTTTCACCTTAGAACGCCCCGAGTTAAGTAATGGAGTTGCTAGTCTCTTAGGTGTATCGTTTTCCATGCGAAAACATGTGTGTTTCGTCCACTCATAAGTTCGAAACAAAAATCGAGTACATACCAATCCGAATGTCAGGACAAAACCCCGTTCCCATGGTCCAAATGTTCTATATTGGCCTTAAAACATCCCGGCTAAGCCTTGTCGATGTTGAGGTTTTAGATTCCAAACCAAGTGAGTTTCGTCCATTTTCAAGTACGGACCAAAAACCGAGTAAATGCCCACCGAACGGACGGACATAAATCTCGTTTTTACGGACGGAACGTTGTTTTTTCACCTTAGAACACCCGAGTTGAGTAATGGAGTGGCTAGTCTCTTAGGTGTATCGTTTTCCATGCGAAAACATGTGTTTTTCGTCCAGTCATAAGTTCGGAACAAAAATCGAGTACATACCAATCCGAATATCAGGACAAAACCAAGTTCCCATGGTCCAAATGTTCTATATTGGCCTTAAAACGTCCCGGCTAAGCCTTGTCGATGTTGAGGTTTTAGATTCCAAACCAAGTGAGTTTCGTCCATTTCCAAGTTCGGACCAAAAACCGAGTAAATGCCCACCGAACGGACGGACATAAATCTCGTTTTTACGGACGGAACGTTGTTTTTTCACCTTAGAACGCCCGAGTTAAGTAATGGAGTGGCTAGTCTCTTAGGTGTATCATTTTCCATGCGAAAACATGTGTGTTTCATCCACTTATTAGTTCGGAACAAAATTGGAGTACATACCAAGCCGAATGTCAGTACAAAACCCTGTTCCCATGGTCCAAATGTTCTATATTGGCCTTAAAACGTCCCGGCTAACCCTTGTCGCTCTTGAGGTTTTAGATTCCAAAACAAGTGAGTTTTTTCCATTTCCAAGTTCGTACCAAAAAACGAGTAAATACCGACCGAACGGACGGACATAAATCTCGTTTTTACGGACGGAACGTTGTTTTTTCACCTTAGAACACCCGAGTTAAGTAATGGAGTGGCTAGTCTCTTAGGTGTATCGTTTTCCATGCGAAAACATGTGTGTTTCGTCCACTCATAAGTTCGGAACAAAAATCGAGTACATACCAATCCGAATGTCAGGACAAAACCAAGTTCCCATGGTCCAAATGTTCTATATTGGCCTTAAAACGTCCCGGCTAAGCCTTGTCGATGTTGAGGTTTTAGATTCCAAACCAAGTGAGTTTCATCCATTTCCAAGTTCGGACAAAAAACCGAGTAAATGCCCACCGAACGGACGGACATAAATCTCGTTTTTACGGCCGAAACGTTGTTTTTTCACCTTAGAACGCCCGAGTTAAGTAATGGAGTGGCTAGTCTCTTAGGTGTATCATTTTCCATGCGAAAACATGTGTGTTTCATCCACTTATTAGTTCGGAACAAAATTGGAGTACATACCAAGCCGAATGTCAGTACAAAACCCTGTTCCCATGGTCCAAATGTTCTATATTGGCCTTAAAACGTCCCGGCTAACCCTTGTCGCTCTTGAGGTTTTAGATTCCAAAACAAGTGAGTTTTTTCCATTTCCAAGTTCGTACCGAAAAACGAGTAAATACCGACCGAACGGACGGACATAAATCTCTTTTTTACGGACGGAACGTTGTTTTTTCACCTTAGAACGTCCCGAGTTAAGTAATGGAGTTGCTAGTCTCTTAGGTGTATCGTTTTCCATGCGAAAACATGTGTGTTTCGTCCACTCATAAGTTCGAAACAAAAATCGAGTACATACCAATCCGAATGTCAGGACAAAACCCCGTTCCCATGGTCCAAATGTTCTATATTGGCCTTAAAACGTCCCGGCTAAGCCTTGTCGATGTTGAGGTTTTAGATTCCAAACCAAGTGAGTTTCGTCCATTTCCAAGTTCGGACCAAAAACCGAGTAAATGCCCACCGAACGGACGGACATAAATCTCGTTTTTACGGACGGAACGTTGTTTTTTCACCTTTGAACGCCCGAGGTAAGTAATGGAGTGGCTAGTCTCTTAGGTGTATCGTTTACCATGCCAAAACATGTGTGTTTCGTCCACTCATAAGTTCGGAACAAAAATCGAGTACATACCAATCCGAATGTCAGGACAAAACCAAGTTCCCATGGTCCAAATGTTCTATATTGGCCTTAAAACGTCCCGGCTAACCCTTGTCGCTCTTGAGGTAATAGATTCTAAACCAAGTGAGTTTCGTCCATTTCCAAGTTCGTACCGAAAACCGAGTAAATGCCCACCGAACGGACGGACATAAATCTCGTTTTTACGGATAGAACGTTGTTTTTTCACCTTAGAACGCCCCGAGTTAAGTAATGGAGTTGCTAGTCTCTTAGGTGTATCGTTTACCATGGGAAAACATGTGTGTTTCGTTAACTTATTAGTTCGGAACAAAAATGGAGTACATACCAAGCCGAATCTCAGGACAAAACCCTGTTCCCATGGTCCAAATGTTCTATATTGGCCTTAAAACGTCCCGGCTAACCCTTGTCGCTCTTGAGGTTTTAGATTCCAAAACAAGTGAGTTTTTTCCATTTCCAAGTTCATACCGAAAAACGAGTAAATACCGACCGAACGGACGGACATAAATCTTTTTTTTACGGACGGAACGTTGTTTTTTCACCTTAGAACGCCCCAAGTTAAGTAATGGAGTTACTAGTCTCTTAGGTGTATCGTTTTCCATGCGAAAACATGTGTGTTTCGTCCACTCATAAGTTCGAAACAAAAATCGAGTACATACCAATCCGAATGTCAGGACAAAACCCCGTTCCCATAGTCCAAATGTTCTATATTGGCCTTAAAACGTACCGGCTAAGCCTTGTCGATGTTGAGGTTTTAGATTCCAAACCAAGTGAGTTTTGTCCATTTCCAACTTCGGACCAAAAACCGAGTAAATGCCCACCGAACGGACGGACATAAATCTCGTTTTTACGGACGGAACGTTGTTTTTTCACCTTAGAACACCCGAGTTAAGTAATGGAGTGGCTAGTCTCTTAGGTGTATCGTTTTCCATGCGAAAACATGTGTGTTTCGTCCACTCATAAGTTCGGAACAAAAATCGAGTACATACCAATCCGAATGTCAGGACAAAACCAAGTTCCCATGGTCCAAATGTTCTATATTGGCCTTAAAACGTCCCGGCTAAGCCTTGTCGATGTTGAGGTTTTAGATTCCAAACCAAGTGAGTTTCGTCCATTTCCAAGTTCGGACCAAAAACCGAGTAAATGCCCACCGAACGGACGGACATAAATCTCGTTTTTACGGACGGAACGTTGTTTTTTCACCTTAGAACGCCCCGAGTTAAGTAATGGAGTTGCTAGTCTCTTAGGTGTATCGTTTTCCATGCGAAAACATGTGTGTTTCGTCCACTCATAAGTTCGAAACAAAAATCGAGTACATACCAATCCGAATGTCAGGACAAAACCCCGTTCCCATGGTCCAAATGTTCTATATTGGCCTTAAAACGTCCCGGCTAAGCCTTGTCGATGTTGAGGTTTTAGATTCCAAACCAAGTGAGTTTCGTCCATTTCCAAGTTCGGACCAAAAACCGAGTAAATGCCCACCGAACGGACGGACATAAATCTCGTTTTTACGGACGGAACGTTGTTTTTTCACCTTAGAACGCCCGAGTTAAGTAATGGAGTGGCTAGTCTCTTAGGTGTATCGTTTACCATGCGAAAACATGTGTGTTTCGTCCACTCATAAGTTCGGAACAAAAATCGAGTACATACCAATCCGAATGTCAGGACAAAACCAAGTTCCCATGGTCCAAATGTTCTATATTGGCCTTAAAACGTCCCGGCTAACCCTTGTCGCTCTTGAGGTAATAGATTCCAAACCAAGTGAGTTTCGTCCATTTCCAAGTTCGTACCGAAAACCGAGTAAATGCCCACCGAACGGACGGACATAAATCTCGTTTTTACGGATAGAACGTTGTTTTTTCACCTTAGAACGCCCCGAGTTAAGTAATGGAGTTGCTAGTCTCTTAGGTGTATCGTTTACCATGGGAAAACATGTGTGTTTCGTTAACTTATTAGTTCGGAACAAAAATGGAGTACATACCAAGCCGAATCTCAGGACAAAACCCTGTTCCCATGGTCCAAATGTTCTATATTGGCCTTAAAACGTCCCGGCTAACCCTTGTCGCTCTTGAGGTTTTAGATTCCAAAACAAGTGAGTTTTTTCCATTTCCAAGTTCGTACCGAAAAACGAGTAAATACCGACCGAACGGACGGACATAAATCTCTTTTTTACAGACGGAACGTTGTTTTTTCACCTTAGAACGCCCCGAGTTAAGTAATGGAGTTGCTAGTCTCTTAGGTGTATCGTTTTCCATGCGAAAACATGTGTGTTTCGTCCACTCATAAGTTCGAAACAAAAATCGAGTACATACCAATCCGAATGTCAGGACAAAACCCCGTTCCCATGGTCCAAATGTTCTATATTGGCCTTAAAACATCCCGGCTAAGCCTTGTCGATGTTGAGGTTTTAGATTCCAAACCAAGTGAGTTTCGTCCATTTTCAAGTTCGGACCAAAAACCGAGTAAATGCCCACCGAACGGACGGACATAAATCTCGTTTTTACGGACGGAACGTTGTTTTTTCACCTTAGAACACCCGAGTTAAGTAATGGAGTGGCTAGTCTCTTAGGTGTATCGTTTTCCATGCGAAAACATGTGTTTTTCGTCCAGTCATAAGTTCGGAACAAAAATCGAGTACATACCAATCCGAATATCAGGACAAAACCAAGTTCCCATGGTCCAAATGTTCTATATTGGCCTTAAAACGTCCCGGCTAAGCCTTGTCGATGTTGAGGTTTTAGATTCCAAACCAAGTGAGTTTCGTCCATTTCCAAGTTCGGACCAAAAACCGAGTAAATGCCCACCGAACGGACGGACATAAATCTCGTTTTTACGGACGGAACGTTGTTTTTTCACCTTAGAACGCCCGAGTTAAGTAATGGAGTGGCTAGTCTCTTAGGTGTATCATTTTCCATGCGAAAACATGTGTGTTTCATCCACTTATTAGTTCGGAACAAAATTGGAGTACATACCAAGCCGAATGTCAGTACAAAACCCTGTTCCCATGGTCCAAATGTTCTATATTGGCCTTAAAACGTCCCGGCTAACCCTTGTCGCTCTTGAGGTTTTAGATTCCAAAACAAGTGAGTTTTTTCCATTTCCAAGTTCGTACCAAAAAACGAGTAAATACCGACCGAACGGACGGACATAAATCTCGTTTTTACGGACGGAACGTTGTTTTTTCACCTTAGAACACCCGAGTTAAGTAATGGAGTGGCTAGTCTCTTAGGTGTATCGTTTTCCATGCGAAAACATGTGTGTTTCGTCCACTCATAAGTTCGGAACAAAAATCGAGTACATACCAATCCGAATGTCAGGACAAAACCAAGTTCCCATGGTCCAAATGTTCTATATTGGCCTTAAAACGTCCCGGCTAAGCCTTGTCGATGTTGAGGTTTTAGATTCCAAACCAAGTGAGTTTCATCCATTTCCAAGTTCGGACAAAAAACCGAGTAAATGCCCACCGAACGGACGGACATAAATCTCGTTTTTACGGCCGAAACGTTGTTTTTTCACCTTAGAACGCCCGAGTTAAGTAATGGAGTGGCTAGTCTCTTAGGTGTATCATTTTCCATGCGAAAACATGTGTGTTTCATCCACTTATTAGTTCGGAACAAAATTGGAGTACATACCAAGCCGAATGTCAGTACAAAACCCTGTTCCCATGGTCCAAATGTTCTATATTGGCCTTAAAACGTCCCGGCTAACCCTTGTCGCTCTTGAGGTTTTAGATTCCAAAACAAGTGAGTTTTTTCCATTTCCAAGTTCGTACCGAAAAACGAGTAAATACCGACCGAACGGACGGACATAAATCTCTTTTTTACGGACGGAACGTTGTTTTTTCACCTTAGAACGTCCCGAGTTAAGTAATGGAGTTGCTAGTCTCTTAGGTGTATCGTTTTCCATGCGAAAACATGTGTGTTTCGTCCACTCATAAGTTCGAAACAAAAATCGAGTACATACCAATCCGAATGTCAGGACAAAACCCCGTTCCCATGGTCCAAATGTTCTATATTGGCCTTAAAACGTCCCGGCTAAGCCTTGTCGATGTTGAGGTTTTAGATTCCAAACCAAGTGAGTTTCGTCCATTTCCAAGTTCGGACCAAAAACCGAGTAAATGCCCACCGAACGGACGGACATAAATCTCGTTTTTACGGACGGAACGTTGTTTTTTCACCTTTGAACGCCCGAGGTAAGTAATGGAGTGGCTAGTCTCTTAGGTGTATCGTTTACCATGCGAAAACATGTGTGTTTCGTCCACTCATAAGTTCGGAACAAAAATCGAGTACATACCAATCCGAATGTCAGGACAAAACGAAGTTCCCATGGTCCAAATGTTCTATATTGGCCTTAAAACGTCCCGGCTAACCCTTGTCGCTCTTGAGGTAATAGATTCTAAACCAAGTGAGTTTCGTCCATTTCCAAGTTCGTACCGAAAACCGAGTAAATGCCCACCGAACGGACGGACATAAATCTCGTTTTTACGGATAGAACGTTGTTTTTTCACCTTAGAACGCCCCGAGTTAAGTAATGGAGTTGCTAGTCTCTTAGGTGTATCGTTTACCATGGGAAAACATGTGTGTTTCGTTAACTTATTAGTTCGGAACAAAAATGGAGTACATACCAAGCCGAATCTCAGGACAAAACCCTGTTCCCATGGTCCAAATGTTCTATATTGGCCTTAAAACGTCCCGGCTAACCCTTGTCGCTCTTGAGGTTTTAGATTCCAAAACAAGTGAGTTTTTTCCATTTCCAAGTTCATACCGAAAAACGAGTAAATACCGACCGAACGGACGGACATAAATCTTTTTTTTACGGACGGAACGTTGTTTTTTCACCTTAGAACGCCCCAAGTTAAGTAATGGAGTTACTAGTCTCTTAGGTGTATCGTTTTCCATGCGAAAACATGTGTGTTTCGTCCACTCATAAGTTCGAAACAAAAATCGAGTACATACCAATCCGAATGTCAGGACAAAACCCCGTTCCCATAGTCCAAATGTTCTATATTGGCCTTAAAACGTCCCGGCTAAGCCTTGTCGATGTTGAGGTTTTAGATTCCAAACCAAGTGAGTTTTGTCCATTTCCAACTTCGGACCAAAAACCGAGTAAATGCCCACCGAACGGACGGACATAAATCTCGTTTTTACGGACGGAACGTTGTTTTTTCACCTTAGAACACCCGAGTTAAGTAATGGAGTGGCTAGTCTCTTAGGTGTATCGTTTTCCATGCGAAAACATGTGTGTTTCGTCCACTCATAAGTTCGGAACAAAAATCGAGTACATACCAATCCGAATGTCAGGACAAAACCAAGTTCCCATGGTCCAAATGTTCTATATTGGCCTTAAAACGTCCCGGCTAAGCCTTGTCGATGTTGAGGTTTTAGATTCCAAACCAAGTGAGTTTCGTCCATTTCCAAGTTCGGACCAAAAACCGAGTAAATGCCCACCGAACGGACGGACATAAATCTCGTTTTTACGGACGGAACGTTGTTTTTTCACCTTAGAACGCCCCGAGTTAAGTAATGGAGTTGCTAGTCTCTTAGGTGTATCGTTTTCCATGCGAAAACATGTGTGTTTCGTCCACTCATAAGTTCGAAACAAAAATCGAGTACATACCAATCCGAATGTCAGGACAAAACCCCGTTCCCATGGTCCAAATGTTCTATATTGGCCTTAAAACGTCCCGGCTAAGCCTTGTCGATGTTGAGGTTTTAGATTCCAAACCAAGTGAGTTTCGTCCATTTCCAAGTTCGGACCAAAAACCGAGTAAATGCCCACCGAACGGACGGACATAAATCTCGTTTTTACGGACGGAACGTTGTTTTTTCACCTTAGAACGCCCGAGTTAAGTAATGGAGTGGCTAGTCTCTTAGGTGTATCGTTTACCATGCGAAAACATGTGTGTTTCGTCCACTCATAAGTTCGGAATCAAAATCGAGTACATACCAATCCGAATGTCAGGACAAAACCAAGTTCCCATGGTCCAAATGTTCTATATTGGCCTTAAAACGTCCCGGCTAACCCTTGTCGCTCTTGAGGTAATAGATTCCAAACCAAGTGAGTTTCGTCCATTTCCAAGTTCGTACCGAAAACCGAGTAAATGCCCACCGAACGGACGGACATAAATCTCGTTTTTACGGATAGAACGTTGTTTTTTCACCTTAGAACGCCCCGAGTTAAGTAATGGAGTTGCTAGTCTCTTAGGTGTATCGCTTACCATGGGAAAACATGTGTGTTTCGTTAACTTATTAGTTCGGAACAAAAATCGAGTACATACCAAGCCGAATCTCAGGACAAAACCCTGTTCCCATGGTCCAAATGTTCTATATTGGCCTTAAAACGTCCCGGCTAACCCTTGTCGCTCTTGAGGTTTTAGATTCCAAAACAAGTGAGTTTTTTCCATTTCCAAGTTCGTACCGAAAAACGAGTAAATACCGACCGAACGGACGGACATAAATCTCTTTTTTACGGACGGAACGTTGTTTTTTCACCTTAGAACGCCCCAAGTTAAGTAATGGAGTTCCTAGTCTCTTAGGTGTATCGTTTTCCATGCGAAAACATGTGTGTTTCGTCCACTCATAAGTTCGAAACAAAAATCGCGTACATACCAATCCGAATGTCAGGACAAAACCCCGTTCCCATGGTCCAAATGTTCTATATTGGCCTTAAAACGTCCCGGCTAAGCCTTGTCGATGTTGAGGTTTTAGATTCCAAACCAAGTGAGTTTCGTCCATTTCCAAGTTCGGACCAAAAACCGAGTAAATGCCCACCGAACGGACGGACATAAATCTCGTTTTTACGGACGGAACGTTGTTTTTCACCTTAGAACGCCCGAGTTAAGTAATGGAGTGGCTAGTCTCTTAGGTGTATCATTTTCCATGCGAAAACATGTGTGTTTCATCCACTTATTAGTTCGGAACAAAAATGGAGTACATACCAAGCCGAATGTCAGTACAAAACCCTGTTCCCATGGTCCAAATGTTCTATATTGGCCTTAAAACGTCCCGGCTATCCCTTGTCGCTCTTGAGGTTTTAGATTCCAAAACAAGTGAGTTTTTTCCGTTTCCAAGTTCGTACCGAAAAACGAGTAAATACCGACCGAACGGACGGACATAAATCTCTTTTTTACGGACGGAACGTTGTTTTTTCACCTTAGAACGCCCCGAGTTAAGTAATGGAGTTGCTAGTCTCTTAGGTGTATCGTTTTCCATGCGAAAACATGTGTGTTTCGTCCACTCATAAGTTCGAAACAAAAATCGAGTACATACCAATCCGAATGTCAGGACAAAACCCCGTTCCCATGGTCCAAATGTTCTATATTGGCCTTAAAACGTCCCGGCTAAGCCTTGTCGATGTTGAGGTTTTAGATTCCAAACCAAGTGAGTTTCGTCCATTTCCAAGTTCGGACCAAAAACCGAGTAAATGCCCACCGAACGGACGGACATAAATCTCGTTTTTACGGACGGAACGTTGTTTTTTCACCTTAGAACGCCCGAGTTAAGTAATGGAGTGGCTAGTCTCTTAGGTGTATCATTTTCCATGCGAAAACATGTGTGTTTCATCCACTTATTAGTTCGGAACAAAAATGGAGTACATACCAAGCCGAATGTCAGTACAAAACCCTGTTCCCATGGTCCAAATGTTCTATATTGGCCTTAAAACGTCCCGGCTAACCCTTGTCGCTCTTGAGGTTTTAGATTCCAAAACAAGTGAGTTTTTTTCATTTCCAAGTTCGTACCGAAAAACGAGTAAATACCGACCGAACCGACGGACATAAATCTCTTTTTTACGGACGGAACGTTGTTTTTTCACCTTAGAACGCCCCGAGTTAAGTAATGGAGTTGCTAGTCTCTTAGGTGTATCGTTTTCCATGCGAAAACATGTGTGTTTCGTCCACTCATAAGTTCGAAACAAAAATCGAGTACATACCTATCCGAATGTAAGGACAAAACCCTGTTCCCATGGTCCAAATGTTCTATATTAGCCTTAAAACGTCCCGGCTAAGCCATGTCGATGTTGAGGTTTTAGATTCCAAACCAAGTGAGTTTCGTCCATTTCCAAGTTCGGACAAAAAACCGAGTAAATGCCCACCGAACGGACGGACATAAAACTCGTTTTTACGGACGGAACGTTGATTTTTCACCTTAGAACGCCCGAGTTAAGTAATGGAGTGGCTAGTCTCTTAGGTGTATCATTTTCCATGCGAAAACATGTGTGTTTCATCCACTTATTAGTTCGGAACAAAAATGGAGTACATACCAAGCCGAATGTCAGTACAAAACCCTGTTCCCATGGTCCAAATGTTCTATATTGGCCTTAAAACGTCCCGGCTAACCCTTGTCGCTCTTGAGGTTTTAGATTCCAAAACAAGTCAGTTTTTTTCATTTCCAAGTTCGTACCGAAAAACGAGTAAATACCGACCGAACCGACGGACATAAATCTCTTTTTTACGGACGGAACGTTGTTTTTTCACCTTAGAACGCCCCGAGTTAAGTAATGGAGTTGCTAGTCTCTTAGGTGTATCGTTTTCCATGCGAAAACATGTGTGTTTCGTCCACTCATAAGTTCGAAACAAAAATCGAGTACATACCTATCCGAATGTAAGGACAAAACCCTGTTCCCATGGTCCAAATGTTCTATATTGGCCTTAAAACGTCCCGGCTAAGCCATCTTGATGTTGAGGTTTTAGATTCCAAACCAAGTGAGTTTCGTCCATTTCCAAGTTCGGACAAAAAACCGAGTAAATGCCCACCGAACGGACGGACATAAAACTCGTTTTTACGGACGGAACGTTGATTTTTCACCTTAGAACGCCCGAGTTAAGTAATGGAGTGGCTAGTCTCTTAGGTGTATCATTTTCCATGCGAAAACATGTGTGTTTCATCCACTTATTAGTTCGGAACAAAAATGGAGTACATACCAAGCCGAATGTCAGTACAAAACCCTGTTCCCATGGTCCAAATGTTCTATATTGGCCTTAAAACGTCCCGGCTAACCCTTGTCGCTCTTGAGGTTTTAGATTCCAAAACAAGTGAGTTTTTTCCGTTTCCAAGTTCGTACCGAAAAACGAGTAAATACCGACCGAACGGACGGACATAAATCTCTTTTTTACGGACGGAACGTTGTTTTTTCACCTTAGAACGCCCCGAGTTAAGTAATGGAGTTGCTAGTCTCTTAGGTGTATCGTTTTCCATGCGGAAACATGTGTGTTTCGTCCACTCATAAGTTCGAAACAAAAATCGAGTACATACCAATCCGAATGTCAGGACAAAACCCCGTTCCCATGGTCCAAATGTTCTATATTGGCCTTAAAACGTCCCGGCTAAGCCTTGTCGATGTTGAGGTTTTAGATTCCAAACCTAGTGAGTTTCGTCCATTTCCAAGTTCGGACCAAAAACCGAGTAAATGCCCACCGAACGGACGGACATAAATCTCGTTTTTACGGACGGAACGTTGTTTTTTCACCTTAGAACGCCCGAGTTAAGTAATGGAGTGGCTAGTCTCTTAGGTGTATCATTTTCCATGCGAAAACATGTGTGTTTCATCCACTTATTAGTTCGGAACAAAAATGGAGTACATACCAAGCCGAATGTCAGTACAAAACCCTGTTCCCATGGTCCAAATGTTCTATATTGGCCTTAAAACGTCCCGGCTAACCCTTGTCGCTCTTGAGGTTTTAGATTCCAAAACAAGTGAGTTTTTTTCATTTCCAAGTTCGTACCGAAAAACGAGTAAATACCGACCGAACCGACGGACATAAATCTCTTTTTTACGGACGGAACGTTGTTTTTTCACCTTAGAACGCCCCGAGTTAAGTAATGGAGTTGCTAGTCTCTTAGGTGTATCGTTTTCCATGCGAAAACATGTGTGTTTCGTCCACTCATAAGTTCGAAACAAAAATCGAGTACATACCTATCCGAATGTAAGGACAAAACCCTGTTCCCATGGTCCAAATGTTCTATATTGGCCTTAAAACGTCCCGGCTAAGCCATGTCGATGTTGAGGTTTTAGATTCCAAACCAAGTGAGTTTCGTCCATTTCCAAGTTCGGACAAAAAACCGAGTAAATGCCCACCGAACGGACGGACATAAAACTCGTTTTTACGGACGGAACGTTGATTTTTCACCTTAGAACGCCCGAGTTAAGTAATGGAGTGGCTAGTCTCTTAGGTGTATCATTTTCCATGCGAAAACATGTGTGTTTCATCCACTTATTAGTTCGGAACAAAAATGGAGTACATACCAAGCCGAATGTCAGTACAAAACCCTGTTCCCATGGTCCAAATGTTCTATATTGGCCTTAAAACGTCCCGGCTAACCCTTGTCGCTCTTGAGGTTTTAGATTCCAAAACAAGTGAGTTTTTTCCATTTCCAAGTTCGTACCGAAAAACGAGTAAATACCGACCGAACGGACGGACATAAATCTCTTTTTTACGGACGGAACGTTGTTTTTTCACCTTAGAACGCCCCGAGTTAAGTAATGGAGTTGCTAGTCTCTTAGGTGTATCGTTTTCCATGCGAAAACATGTGTGTTTCGTCCACTCATAAGTTCGAAACAAAAATCGAGTACATACCAATCCGAATGTCAGGACAAAACCCTGTTCCCATGGTCCAAATGTTCTATATTGGCCTTAAAACGTCCCGGCTAAGCCTTGTCGATGTTGAGGTTTTAGATTCCAAACCAAGTGAGTTTCGTCCATTTCCAAGTTCGGACCAAAAACCGAGTAAATGCCCACCGAACGGACGGACATAAATCTCGTTTTTACGGACGGAACGTTGTTTTTTCACCTTAGAACGCCCGAGTTAAGTAATGGAGTGGCTAGTCTCTTAGGTGTATCATTTTCCATGCGAAAACATGTGTGTTTCATCCACTTATTAGTTCGGAACAAAAATGGAGTACATACCAAGCCGAATGTCAGTACAAAACCCTGTTCCCATGGTCCAAATGTTCTATATTGGCCTTAAAACGTCCCGGCTAACCCTTGTCGCTCTTGAGGTTTTAGATTCCAAAACAAGTGAGTTTTTTCCGTTTCCAAGTTCGTACCGAAAAACGAGTAAATACCGACCGAACGGACGGACATAAATCTCTTTTTTACGGACGGAACGTTGTTTTTTCACCTTAGAACGCCCCGAGTTAAGTAATGGAGTTGCTAGTCTCTTAGGTGTATCGTTTTCCATGCGGAAACATGTGTGTTTCGTCCACTCATAAGTTCGAAACAAAAATCGAGTACATACCAATCCGAATGTCAGGACAAAACCCCGTTCCCATGGTCCAAATGTTCTATATTGGCCTTAAAACGTCCCGGCTAAGCCTTGTCGATGTTGAGGTTTTAGATTCCAAACCTAGTGAGTTTCGTCCATTTCCAAGTTCGGACCAAAAACCGAGTAAATGCCCACCGAACGGACGGACATAAATCTCGTTTTTACGGACGGAACGTTGTTTTTTCACCTTAGAACGCCCGAGTTAAGTAATGGAGTGGCTAGTCTCTTAGGTGTATCATTTTCCATGCGAAAACATGTGTGTTTCATCCACTTATTAGTTCGGAACAAAAATGGAGTACATACCAAGCCGAATGTCAGTACAAAACCCTGTTCCCATGGTCCAAATGTTCTATATTGGCCTTAAAACGTCCCGGCTAACCCTTGTCGCTCTTGAGGTTTTAGATTCCAAAACAAGTGAGTTTTTTTCATTTCCAAGTTCGTACCGAAAAACGAGTAAATACCGACCGAACCGACGGACATAAATCTCTTTTTTACGGACGGAACGTTGTTTTTTCACCTTAGAACGCCCCGAGTTAAGTAATGGAGTTGCTAGTCTCTTAGGTGTATCGTTTTCCATGCGAAAACATGTGTGTTTCGTCCACTCATAAGTTCGAAACAAAAATCGAGTACATACCAATCCGAATGTAAGGACAAAACCCTGTTCCCATGGTCCAAATGTTCTATATTGGCCTTAAAACGTCCCGGCTAACCCTTGTCACTCTTGAGGTTTTAGATTCAAAAACAAGTGAGTTTTCTCCATTTCTAAGTTCGGACCGAAAACCGAGTAAATGCCCACCGAACGGACGGACATAAATCTCGTTTTTACGGACGGAACGTTGTTTTTTCACCTTAGAACGCCCGAGTTAAGTAATGGAGTGGCTATTCTCTTAGGTGTATCATTTTCCATGCGAAAACATGTGTGTTTCATCCACTTATTAGTTCAGAACAAAAATGGAGTACATACCAAGCCGAATGTCAAGACAAAACCCTGTTCCCATGGTCCAAATGTTCTATATTGGCCTTAAAACGTCCCGGCTAAGCCTTGTCGATCTTGAGGATTTAGATTTTAAAACAAGTGAGTTTTGTCATTTTCAAGTTCGGACCGAAAACCGAGTAAATGCCGACCGAACGGACGGACATAAATCTCTTTTTTATGGACGGAACATTGTTTTTTCACCTTAGAACGCCCGAGTTAAGTAATGGAGTGGCTAGTCTCTTAGGTGTATCGTTTTCCCTGCGAAAACATGTGTGTTTCATCCACTTATTAGTTCGGAACAAAAATGGAGTACATACCTAGCCGAATGTCAGGACAAAACCCTGTTCCCATGGTCCAAATGTTCTATATTGGCCTTAAAACGTCCCGGCTAAGCCTTGTCGATCTTGAGGATTTAGATTCTAAAACAAGTGAGTTTTGTCCATTTTCAAGTTCGGACCGAAAACCGAGTAAATGCCGACCGAACGGACGGACATAAATCTCTTTTTTACGGACGGAACGTTGTTTTTTCACCTTAGAACACCCGAATTAAGTAATGGAGTGGCTAGTCTCTTAGGTGTATCGTTTTCCATGCGAAAACATGTGTGTTTCGTCCACTCATAAGTTCGAAACAAAAATCGAGTACATACCAATCCGAATGTCAGGACAAAACCCCGTTCCCATGGTCCAAATGTTCTATATTGGCCTTAAAATGTCCCGGCTAAGCCTTGTCGATCTTGAGGTTTTAGATTCCAAACCAAGTGAGTTTCGTCCATTTCCAAGTTCGGACCGAAAACCGAGTAAATGCCCACCGAACGGACGGACATAAATCTCGTTTTTACGGACGGAACGTTGTTTTTTCACCTTAGAACGCCCGAGTTAGGTAATGGAGTGGCTAGTCTCTTAGGTGTATCATTTTCCATGCGAAAACATGTGTGTTTCATCTACTTATTAGTTCGGAACAAAATTGGAGTACATACCAAGCCGAATGTCAGTACAAAACCCTGTTCCCATGGTCCAAATGTTCTATATTGGCCTTAAAACGTCCCGCTAACCCTTGTCGCTCTTGAGGTTTTAGATTCCAAAACAAGTGAGTTTTGTCCATTTCCAATTTCGTACCGAAAAACGAGTAAATACCGACCGAACGGACGGACAAAAATCTTGTTTTTACGAATAGAACGTTGTTTTTTCACCTTAGAACGCCCCAAGTTAAGTAATGGAGTTGCTAGTCTCTTAGGTGCATCGTTTACCATGGGAAAACATGTCTGTTTCGTTAACTTATAAGTTCGGAACAAAAATCGAGTACATACCATGCTGAATCTCAGGACAAAACCCTGTTCCCATGGTCCAAATGTTCTATATTGGCCTTAAAACGTCCCGGCTAAGCCTTGTCGATCTTGAGGATTTAGATTTTAAAACAAGTGAGTTTTGTCATTTTCAAGTTCGAACCGAAAACCGAGTAAATGCCGACCGAACGGACGGACATAAATCTCTTTTTTATGGACGGAACATTGTTTTTTCACCTTAGAACGCCCGAGTTAAGTAATGGAGTGGCTAGTCTCTTAGGTGTATCATTTTCCATGCGAAAACATGTGTGTTTCATCCACTTATTAGTTCGGAACAAAAATGGAGTACATACCAAGCCGAATGTCAGGACAAAACCCTGTTCCCATGGTCCAAATGTTCTATATTGGCCTTAAAACGTCCCGGCTAAGCCTTGTCGATCTTGAGGATTTAGATTTTAAAACAAGTGAGTTTTGTCCATTTTCTAGTTCGGACCGAAAACCGAGTAAATGCCGACCGAACGGACGGACATAAATCTCTTTTTTACGGACGGAACTTTGTTTTTTCACCTTAGAACACCCGAGTTAAGTAATGGAGTGGCTAGTCTCTTAGGTGTATCGTTTTCCATGCGAAAACATGTGTGTTTCGTCCACTCATAAGTTCGAAACAAAAATCGAGTACATACCAATCCGAATGTCAGGACAAAACCCCGTTCCCATGGTCCAAATGTTCTATATTGGCCTTAAAACGTCCCGGCTAAGCCTTGTCGATCTTGAGGTTTTAGATTCCAAACCAAGTGAGTTTCGTCCATTTCCAAGTTCGGACCGAAAACCGAGTAAATGCCCACCGAACGGACGGACATAAATCTCCTTTTTACGGACGAAACGTGGTTTTTTCACCTTAGAACGCCCGAGTTAAGTAATGGAGTGGCTAGTCTCTTAAGTGTATCATTTTCCATGCGAAAACATGTGTGTTTCATCTACTTATTAGTTCGGAACAAAATTGGAGTACATACCAAGCCGAATGTCAGTACAAAACCCTGTTCCCATGGTCCAAATGTTCTATATTGGCCTTAAAACGTCCCGCTAACCCTTGTCGCTCTTGAGGTTTTAGATTCCAAAACAAGTGAGTTTTGTCCATTTCCAATTTCGTACCGAAAAACGAGTAAATACCGACCGAACGGACGGACAAAAATCTTGTTTTTACGGATAGAACGTTGTTTTTTCACCTTAGAACGCCCCAAGTTAAGTAATGGAGTTGCTAGTCTCTTAGGTGTATCGTTTACCATGGGAAAACATGTGTGTTTCGTTAACTTATAAGTTCGGAACAAAAATCGAGTACATACCATGCTGAATCTCAGGACAAAACCCTGTTCCCATGGTCCAAATGTTCTATATTGGCCTTAAAACGTCCCGGCTAAGCCTTGTCGATCTTGAGGATTTAGATTTTAAAACAAGTGAGTTTTGTCATTTTCAAGTTCGAACCGAAAACCGAGTAAATGCCGACCGAACGGACGGACATAAATCTCTTTTTTATGGACGGAACATTGTTTTTTCACCTTAGAACGCCCGAGTTAAGTAATGGAGTGGCTAGTCTCTTAGGTGTATCATTTTCCATGCGAAAACATGTGTGTTTCATCCACTTATTAGTTCAGAACAAAAATGGAGTACATACCAAGCCGAATGTCAAGACAAAACCCTGTTCCCATGGTCCAAATGTTCTATATTGGCCTTAAAACGTCCCGGCTAAGCCTTGTCGATCTTGAGGATTTAGATTTTAAAACAAGTGAGTTTTGTCATTTTCAAGTTCGGACCGAAAACCGAGTAAATGCCGACCGAACGGACGGACATAAATCTCTTTTTTATGGACGGAACATTGTTTTTTCACCTTAGAACGCCCGAGTTAAGTAATGGAGTGGCTAGTCTCTTAGGTGTATCGTTTTCCCTGCGAAAACATGTGTGTTTCATCCACTTATTAGTTCGGAACAAAAATGGAGTACATACCTAGCCGAATGTCAGGACAAAACCCTGTTCCCATGGTCCAAATGTTCTATATTGGCCTTAAAACGTCCCGGCTAAGCCTTGTCGATCTTGAGGATTTAGATTTTAAAACAAGTGAGTTTTGTCCATTTTCAAGTTCGGACCGAAAACCGAGTAAATGCCGACCGAACGGACGGACATAAATCTCTTTTTTACGGACGGAACGTTGTTTTTTCACCTTAGAACACCCGAATTAAGTAATGGAGTGGCTAGTCTCTTAGGTGTATCGTTTTCCATGCGAAAACATGTGTGTTTCGTCCACTCATAAGTTCGAAACAAAAATCGAGTACATACCAATCCGAATGTCAGGACAAAACCCCGTTCCCATGGTCCAAATGTTCTATATTGGCCTTAAAATGTCCCGGCTAAGCCTTGTCGATCTTGAGGTTTTAGATTCCAAACCAAGTGAGTTTCGTCCATTTCCAAGTTCGGACCGAAAACCGAGTAAATGCCCACCGAACGGACGGACATAAATCTCGTTTTTACGGACGGAACGTTGTTTTTTCACCTTAGAACGCCCGAGTTAGGTAATGGAGTGGCTAGTCTCTTAGGTGTATCATTTTCCATGCGAAAACATGTGTGTTTCATCTACTTATTAGTTCGGAACAAAATTGGAGTACATACCAAGCCGAATGTCAGTACAAAACCCTGTTCCCATGGTCCAAATGTTCTATATTGGCCTTAAAACGTCCCGCTAACCCTTGTCGCTCTTGAGGTTTTAGATTCCAAAACAAGTGAGTTTTGTCCATTTCCAATTTCGTACCGAAAAACGAGTAAATACCGACCGAACGGACGGACAAAAATCTTGTTTTTACGGATAGAACGTTGTTTTTTCACCTTAGAACGCCCCAAGTTAAGTAATGGAGTTGCTAGTCTCTTAGGTGCATCGTTTACCATGGGAAAACATGTCTGTTTCGTTAACTTATAAGTTCGGAACAAAAATCGAGTACATACCATGCTGAATCTCAGGACAAAACCCTGTTCCCATGGTCCAAATGTTCTATATTGGCCTTAAAACGTCCCGGCTAAGCCTTGTCGATCTTGAGGATTTAGATTTTAAAACAAGTGAGTTTTGTCATTTTCAAGTTCGAACCGAAAACCGAGTAAATGCCGACCGAACGGACGGACATAAATCTCTTTTTTATGGACGGAACATTGTTTTTTCACCTTAGAACGCCCGAGTTAAGTAATGGAGTGGCTAGTCTCTTAGGTGTATCATTTTCCATGCGAAAACATGTGTGTTTCATCCACTTATTAGTTCAGAACAAAAATGGAGTACATACCAAGCCGAATGTCAAGACAAAACCCTGTTCCCATGGTCCAAATGTTCTATATTGGCCTTAAAACGTCCCGGCTAAGCCTTGTCGATCTTGAGGATTTAGATTTTAAAACAAGTGAGTTTTGTCATTTTCAAGTTCGGACCGAAAACCGAGTAAATGCCGACCGAACGGACGGACATAAATCTCTTTTTTATGGACGGAACATTGTTTTTTCACCTTAGAACGCCCGAGTTAAGTAATGGAGTGGCTAGTCTCTTAGGTGTATCGTTTTCCCTGCGAAAACATGTGTGTTTCATCCACTTATTAGTTCGGAACAAAAATGGAGTACATACCTAGCCGAATGTCAGGACAAAACCCTGTTCCCATGGTCCAAATGTTCTATATTGGCCTTAAAACGTCCCGGCTAAGCCTTGTCGATCTTGAGGATTTAGATTTTAAAACAAGTGAGTTTTGTCCATTTTCAAGTTCGGACCGAAAACCGAGTAAATGCCGACCGAACGGACGGACATAAATCTCTTTTTTACGGACGGAACGTTGTTTTTTCACCTTAGAACACCCGAATTAAGTAATGGAGTGGCTAGTCTCTTAGGTGTATCGTTTTCCATGCGAAAACATGTGTGTTTCGTCCACTCATAAGTTCGAAACAAAAATCGAGTACATACCAATCCGAATGTCAGGACAAAACCCCGTTCCCATGGTCCAAATGTTCTATATTGGCCTTAAAATGTCCCGGCTAAGCCTTGTCGATCTTGAGGTTTTAGATTCCAAACCAAGTGAGTTTCGTCCATTTCCAAGTTCGGACCGAAAACCGAGTAAATGCCCACCGAACGGACGGACATAAATCTCGTTTTTACGGACGGAACGTTGTTTTTTCACCTTAGAACGCCCGAGTTAGGTAATGGAGTGGCTAGTCTCTTAGGTGTATCATTTTCCATGCGAAAACATGTGTGTTTCATCTACTTATTAGTTCGGAACAAAATTGGAGTACATACCAAGCCGAATGTCAGTACAAAACCCTGTTCCCATGGTCCAAATGTTCTATATTGGCCTTAAAACGTCCCGCTAACCCTTGTCGCTCTTGAGGTTTTAGATTCCAAAACAAGTGAGTTTTGTCCATTTCCAATTTCGTACCGAAAAACGAGTAAATACCGACCGAACGGACGGACAAAAATCTTGTTTTTACGGATAGAACGTTGTTTTTTCACCTTAGAACGCCCCAAGTTAAGTAATGGAGTTGCTAGTCTCTTAGGTGCATCGTTTACCATGGGAAAACATGTCTGTTTCGTTAACTTATAAGTTCGGAACAAAAATCGAGTACATACCATGCTGAATCTCAGGACAAAACCCTGTTCCCATGGTCCAAATGTTCTATATTGGCCTTAAAACGTCCCGGCTAAGCCTTGTCGATCTTGAGGATTTAGATTTTAAAACAAGTGAGTTTTGTCATTTTCAAGTTCGAACCGAAAACCGAGTAAATGCCGACCGAACGGACGGACATAAATCTCTTTTTTATGGACGGAACATTGTTTTTTCACCTTAGAACGCCCGAGTTAAGTAATGGAGTGGCTAGTCTCTTAGGTGTATCATTTTCCATGCGAAAACATGTGTGTTTCATCCACTTATTAGTTCGGAACAAAAATGGAGTACATACCAAGCCGAATGTCAGGACAAAACCCTGTTCCCATGGTCCAAATGTTCTATATTGGCCTTAAAACGTCCCGGCTAAGCCTTGTCGATCTTGAGGATTTAGATTTTAAAACAAGTGAGTTTTGTCCATTTTCAAGTTCGGACCGAAAACCGAGTAAATGCCGACCGAACGGACGGACATAAATCTCTTTTTTACGGACGGAACTTTGTTTTTTCACCTTAGAACACCCGAGTTAAGTAATGGAGTGGCTAGTCTCTTAGGTGTATCGTTTTCCATGCGAAAACATGTGTGTTTCGTCCACTCATAAGTTCGAAACAAAAATCGAGTACATACCAATCCGAATGTCAGGACAAAACCCCGTTCCCATGGTCCAAATGTTCTATATTGGCCTTAAAACTTCCCGGCTAAGCCTTGTCGATCTTGAGGTTTTAGATTCCAAACCAAGTGAGTTTCGTCCATTTCCAAGTTCGGACCGAAAACCGAGTAAATGCCCACCAAACGGACGGACATAAATCTCGTTTTTACGGACGAAACGTGGTTTTTTCACCTTAGAACGCCCGAGTTAAGTAATGGAGTGGCTAGTCTCTTAAGTGTATCATTTTCCATGCGAAAACATGTGTGTTTCATCTACTTATTAGTTCGGAACAAAATTGGAGTACATACCAAGCCGAATGTCAGTACAAAACCCTGTTCCCATGGTCCAAATGTTCTATATTGGCCTTAAAACGTCCCGCTAACCCTTGTCGCTCTTGAGGTTTTAGATTCCAAAACAAGTGAGTTTTGTCCATTTCCAATTTCGTACCGAAAAACGAGTAAATACCGACCGAACGGACGGACAAAAATCTTGTTTTTACGGATAGAACGTTGTTTTTTCACCTTAGAACGCCCCAAGTTAAGTAATGGAGTTGCTAGTCTCTTAGGTGTATCGTTTACCATGGGAAAACATGTGTGTTTCGTTAACTTATAAGTTCGGAACAAAAATCGAGTACATACCATGCTGAATCTCAGGACGAAACCCTGTTCCCATGGTCCAAATGTTCTATATTGGCCTTAAAACGTCCCGGCTAAGCCTTGTCGATCTTGAGGATTTAGATTTTAATACAAATGAGTTTTGTCATTTTCAAGTTCGAACCGAAAACCGAGTAAATGCCGACCGAACGGACGGACATAAATCTCTTTTCTATGGACGGAACATTGTTTTTTCACCTTAGAACGCCCGAGTTAAGTAATGGAGTGGCTAGTCTCTTAGGTGTATCATTTTCCATGCGAAAACATGTGTGTTTCATCCACTTATTAGTTCGGAACAAAAATGGAGTACATACCAAGCCGAATGTCAGGACAAAACCCTGTTCCCATGGTCCAAATGTTCTATATTGGCCTTAAAACGTCCGGCTAACCCTTTTCGCTCTTGAGGTTTTAGATTCCAAAACAAGTAAGTTTTTTCCATTTCCAAGTTCGTACCGAAAAACGAGTAAATACCGACCGAACGGACGGACATAAATCTTGTTTTTACGGATAGAACGTTGTTTTTTCACCTTAGAACGCCCCGAGTTAAGTAATGGAGTTGCTAGTCTCTTAGGTGTATCGTTTACCATGGGAAAACATGTGTGTTTCGTTAACTTATAAGTTCGGAACAAAAATCGAGTACATACCAAGCCGAATCTCAGGACAAAACCCTGTTCCCATGGTCCAAATGTTCTATATTGGCCTTAAAACGTCCCGGCTAAGCCTTGTCGATCTTGAGGATTTAGATTTTAAAACAAGTGAGTTTTGTCCATTTTCAAGTTCGGACCGAAAACCGAGTAAATGCCGACCGAACGGACGGACATAAATCTTTTTTTTACGGACAGAACGTTGTTTTTTCACCTTAGAACACCCGAGTTAAGTAATGGAGTGGCTAGTCTCTTAGGTGTATCGTTTTCCATGCGAAAACATGTGTGTTTCGTCCACTCATAAGTTCGAAACAAAAATCGAGTACATACCAATCCGAATTTCAGGACAAAACCCCGTTCCCATGGTCCAAATGTTCTATATTGGCCTTAAAACGTCCCGGCTAAGCCTTGTCGATGTTGAGGTTTTAGATTCCAAACCAAGTGAGTTTCGTCCATTTCCAAGTTCGGACCAAAAACCGAGTAAATGCCCACCGAACGGACGGACATAAATCTCGTTTTTACGGACGGAACGTTGTTTTTTCACCTTAGAACGCCCGAGTTAAGTAATGGAGTGGCTAGTCTCTTAGGTGTATCGTTTACCTTGCGAAAACATGTGTGTTTCGTCCACTCATAAGTTCGGAACAAAAATCGAGTACATACCAATCCGAATGTCAGGACAAAACCAAGTTCCCATGGTCCAAATGTTCTATATTGGCCTTAAAACGTCCCGGCTAACCCTTGTCGCTCTTGAGGTAATAGATTCCAAACCAAGTGAGTTTCGTCCATTTCCAAGTTCGTACCGAAAACCGAGTAAATGCCCACCGAACGGACGGACATAAATCTCGTTTTTACGGATAGAACGTTGTTTTTTCACCTTAGAACGCCCCGAGTTAAGTAATGGAGTTGCTAGTCTCTTAGGTGTATCGTTTACCATGGGAAAACATGTGTGTTTCGTTAACTTATTAGTTCGGAACAAAAATGGAGTACATACCAAGCCGAATCTCAGGACAAAACCCTGTTCCCATGGTCCAAATGTTCTATATTGGCCTTAAAACGTCCCGGCTAACCCTTATCGCTCTTGAGGTTTTAGATTCCAAAACAAGTGAGTTTTTTCCATTTCCAAGTTCGTACCGAAAAACGAGTAAATACCGACCGAACGGACGGACATAAATCTCTTTTTTACAGACGGAACGTTGTTTTTTCACCTTAGAACGCCCCGAGTTAAGTAATGGAGTTGCTAGTCTCTTAGGTGTATCGTTTTCCATGCGAAAACATGTGTGTTTCGTCCACTCATAAGTTCGAAACAAAAATCGAGTACATACCAATCCGAATGTCAGGACAAAACCCCGTTCCCATGGTCCAAATGTTCTATATTGGCCTTAAAACATCCCGGCTAAGCCTTGTCGATGTTGAGGTTTTAGATTCCAAACCAAGTGAGTTTCGTCCATTTTCAAGTTCGGACCAAAAACCGAGTAAATGCCCACCGAACGGACGGACATAAATCTCGTTTTTACGGACGGAACGTTGTTTTTTCACCTTAGAACACCCGAGTTAAGTAATGGAGTGGCTAGTCTCTTAGGTGTATCGTTTTCCATGCGAAAACATGTGTTTTTCGTCCAGTCATAAGTTCGGAACAAAAATCGAGTACATACCAATCCGAATATCAGGACAAAACCAAGTTCCCATGGTCCAAATGTTCTATATTGGCCTTAAAACGTCCCGGCTAAGCCTTGTCGATGTTGAGGTTTTAGATTCCAAACCAAGTGAGTTTCGTCCATTTCCAAGTTCGGACCAAAAACCGAGTAAATGCCCACCGAACGGACGGACATAAATCTCCTTTTTACGGACGGAACGTTGTTTTTTCACCTTAGAACGCCCGAGTTAAGTAATGGAGTGGCTAGTCTCTTAGGTGTATCATTTTCCATGCGAAAACATGTGTGTTTCATCCACTTATTAGTTCGGAACAAAATTGGAGTACATACCAAGCCGAATGTCAGTACAAAACCCTGTTCCCATGGTCCAAATGTTCTATATTGGCCTTAAAACGTCCCGGCTAACCCTTGTCGCTCTTGAGGTTTTAGATTCCAAAACAAGTGAGTTTTTTCCATTTCCAAGTTCGTACCAAAAAACGAGTAAATACCGACCGAACGGACGGACATAAATCTCGTTTTTACGGACGGAACGTTGTTTTTTCACCTTAGAACACCCGAGTTAAGTAATGGAGTGGCTAGTCTCTTAGGTGTATCGTTTTCCATGCGAAAACATGTGTGTTTCGTCCACTCATAAGTTCGGAACAAAAATCGAGTACATACCAATCCGAATGTCAGGACAAAACCAAGTTCCCATGGTCCAAATGTTCTATATTGGCCTTAAAACGTCCCGGCTAAGCCTTGTCGATGTTGAGGTTTTAGATTCCAAACCAAGTGAGTTTCGTCCATTTCCAAGTTCGGACCAAAAACCGAGTAAATGCCCACCGAACGGACGGACATAAATCTCGTTTTTACGGCCGAAACGTTGTTTTTTCACCTTAGAACGCCCGAGTTAAGTAATGGAGTGGCTAGTCTCTTAGGTGTATCATTTTCCATGAGAAAACATGTGTGTTTCATCCACTTATTAGTTCGGAACAAAATTGGAGTACATACCAAGCCGAATGTCAGTACAAAACCCTGTTCCCATGGTCCAAATGTTCTATATTGGCCTTAAAACGTCCCGGCTAACCCTTGTCGCTCTTGAGGTTTTAGATTCCAAAACAAGTGAGTTTTTTCCATTTCCAAGTTCGTACCGAAAAACGAGTAAATACCGACCGAACGGACGGACATAAATCTCTTTTTTACGGACGGAACGTTGTTTTTTCACCTTAGAACGTCCCGAGTTAAGTAATGGAGTTGCTAGTCTCTTAGGTGTATCGTTTTCCATGCGAAAACATGTGTGTTTCGTCCACTCATAAGTTCGAAACAAAAATCGAGTACATACCAATCCGAATGTCAGGACAAAACCCCGTTCCCATGGTCCAAATGTTCTATATTGGCCTTAAAACGTCCCGGCTAAGCCTTGTCGATGTTGAGGTTTTAGATTCCAAACCAAGTGAGTTTCGTCCATTTCCAAGTTCGGACCAAAAACCGAGTAAATGCCCACCGAACGGACGGACATAAATCTCGTTTTTACGGACGGAACGTTGTTTTTTCACCTTTGAACGCCCGAGTTAAGTAATGGAGTGGCTAGTCTCTTAGGTGTATCGTTTACCATGCGAAAACATGTGTGTTTCGTCCACTCATAAGTTCGGAACTAAAATCGAGTACATACCAATCCGAATGTCAGGACAAAACCAAGTTCCCATGGTCCAAATGTTCTATATTGGCCTTAAAACGTCCCGGCTAACCCTTGTCGCTCTTGAGGTAATAGATTCTAAACCAAGTGAGTTTCGTCCATTTCCAAGTTCGTACCGAAAACCGAGTAAATGCCCACCGAACGGACGGACATAAATCTCGTTTTTACGGATAGAACGTTGTTTTTTCACCTTAGAACGCCCCGAGTTAAGTAATGGAGTTGCTAGTCTCTTAGGTGTATCGTTTACCATGGGAAAACATGTGTGTTTCGTTAACTTATTAGTTCGGAACAAAAATGGAGTACATACCAAGCCGAATCTCAGGACAAAACCCTGTTCCCATGGTCCAAATGTTCTATATTGGCCTTAAAACGTCCCGGCTAACCCTTGTCGCTCTTGAGGTTTTAGATTCCAAAACAAGTGAGTTTTTTCCATTTCCAAGTTCTTACCGAAAAACGAGTAAATACCGACCGAACGGACGGACATAAATCTCTTTTTTACGGACGAAACGTTGTTTTTTCACCTTAGAACGCCCCAAGTTAAGTAATGGAGTTGCTAGTCTCTTAGGTGTATCGTTTTCCATGCGAAAACATGTGTGTTTCGTCCACTCATAAGTTCGAAACAAAAATCGAGTACATACCAATCCGAATGTCAGGACAAAACCCCGTTCCCATAGTCCAAATGTTCTATATTGGCCTTAAAACGTCCCGGCTAAGCCTTGTCGATGTTGAGGTTTTAGATTCCAAACCAAGTGAGTTTTGTCCATTTCCAACTTCGGACCAAAAACCGAGTAAATGCCCACCGAACGGACGGACATAAATCTCGTTTTTACGGACGGAACGTTGTTTTTTCACCTTAGAACACCCGAGTTAAGTAATGGAGTGGCTAGTCTCTTAGGTGTATCGTTTTCCATGCGAAAACATGTGTGTTTCGTCCACTCATAAGTTCGGAACAAAAATCGAGTACATACCAATCCGAATGTCAGGACAAAACCAAGTTCCCATGGTCCAAATGTTCTATATTGGCCTTAAAACGTCCCGGCTAAGCCTTGTCGATGTTGAGGTTTTAGATTCCAAACCAAGTGAGTTTCGTCCATTTCCAAGTTCGGACCAAAAACCGAGTAAATGCCCACCGAACGGACGGACATAAATCTCGTTTTTACGGACGGAACGTTGTTTTTTCACCTTAGAACGCCCCGAGTTAAGTAATGGAGTTGCTAGTCTCTTAGGTGTATCGTTTTCCATGCGAAAACATGTGTGTTTCGTCCACTCATAAGTTCGAAACAAAAATCGAGTACATACCAATCCGAATGTCAGGACAAAACCCCGTTCCCATGGTCCAAATGTTCTATATTGGCCTTAAAACGTCCCGGCTAAGCCTTGTCGATGTTGAGGTTTTAGATTCCAAACCAAGTGAGTTTCGTCCATTTCCAAGTTCGGACCAAAAACCGAGTAAATGCCCACCGAACGGACGGACATAAATCTCGTTTTTACGGACGGAACGTTGTTTTTTCACCTTAGAACGCCCGAGTTAAGTAATGGAGTGGCTAGTCTCTTAGGTGTATCGTTTACCATGCGAAAACATGTGTGTTTCGTCCACTCATAAGTTCGGAACAAAAATCGAGTACATACCAATCCGAATGTCAGGACAAAACCAAGTTCCCATGGTCCAAATGTTCTATATTGGCCTTAAAACGTCCCGGCTAACCCTTGTCGCTCTTGAGGTAATAGATTCCAAACCAAGTGAGTTTCGTCCATTTCCAAGTTCGTACCGAAAACCGAGTAAATGCCCACCGAACGGACGGACATAAATCTCGTTTTTACGGATAGAACGTTGTTTTTTCACCTTAGAACGCCCCGAGTTAAGTAATGGAGTTGCTAGTCTCTTAGGTGTATCGTTTACCATGGGAAAACATGTGTGTTTCGTTAACTTATTAGTTCGGAACAAAAATGGAGTACATACCAAGCCGAATCTCAGGACAAAACCCTGTTCCCATGGTCCAAATGTTCTATATTGGCCTTAAAACGTCCCGGCTAACCCTTGTCGCTCTTGAGGTTTTAGATTCCAAAACAAGTGAGTTTTTTCCATTTCCAAGTTCGTACCGAAAAACGAGTAAATACCGACCGAACGGACGGACATAAATCTCTTTTTTACAGACGGAACGTTGTTTTTTCACCTTAGAACGCCCCGAGTTAAGTAATGGAGTTGCTAGTCTCTTAGGTGTATCGTTTTCCATGCGAAAACATGTGTGTTTCGTCCACTCATAAGTTCGAAACAAAAATCGAGTACATACCAATCCGAATGTCAGGACAAAACCCCGTTCCCATGGTCCAAATGTTCTATATTGGCCTTAAAACATCCCGGCTAAGCCTTGTCGATGTTGAGGTTTTAGATTCCAAACCAAGTGAGTTTCGTCCATTTTCAAGTTCGGACCAAAAACCGAGTAAATGCCCACCGAACGGACGGACATAAATCTCGTTTTTACGGACGGAACGTTGTTTTTTCACCTTAGAACACCCGAGTTAAGTAATGGAGTGGCTAGTCTCTTAGGTGTATCGTTTTCCATGCGAAAACATGTGTTTTTCGTCCAGTCATAAGTTCGGAACAAAAATCGAGTACATACCAATCCGAATATCAGGACAAAACCAAGTTCCCATGGTCCAAATGTTCTATATTGGCCTTAAAACGTCCCGGCTAAGCCTTGTCGATGTTGAGGTTTTAGATTCCAAACCAAGTGAGTTTCGTCCATTTTCAAGTTCGGACCAAAAACCGAGTAAATGCCCACCGAACGGACGGACATAAATCTCGTTTTTACGGACGGAACGTTGTTTTTTCACCTTAGAACGCCCGAGTTAAGTAATGGAGTGGCTAGTCTCTTAGGTGTATCATTTTCCATGCGAAAACATGTGTGTTTCATCCACTTATTAGTTCGGAACAAAATTGGAGTACATACCAAGCCGAATGTCAGTACAAAACCCTGTTCCCATGGTCCAAATGTTCTATATTGGCCTTAAAACGTCCCGGCTAACCCTTGTCGCTCTTGAGGTTTTAGATTCCAAAACAAGTGAGTTTTTTCCATTTCCAAGTTCGTACCAAAAAACGAGTAAATACCGACCGAACGGACGGACATAAATCTCGTTTTTACGGACGGAACGTTGTTTTTTCACCTTAGAACACCCGAGTTAAGTAATGGAGTGGCTAGTCTCTTAGGTGTATCGTTTTCCATGCGAAAACATGTGTGTTTCGTCCACTCATAAGTTCGGAACAAAAATCGAGTACATACCAATCCGAATGTCCGGACAAAACCAAGTTCCCATGGTCCAAATGTTCTATATTGGCCTTAAAACGTCCCGGCTAAGCCTTGTCGATGTTGAGGTTTTAGATTCCAAACCAAGTGAGTTTCATCCATTTCCAAGTTCGGACAAAAAACCGAGTAAATGCCCACCGAACGGACGGACATAAATCTCGTTTTTACGGCCGAAACGTTGTTTTTTCACCTTAGAACGCCCGAGTTAAGTAATGGAGTGGCTAGTCTCTTAGGTGTATCATTTTCCATGCGAAAACATGTGTGTTTCATCCACTTATTAGTTCGGAACAAAATTGGAGTACATACCAAGCCGAATGTCAGTACAAAACCCTGTTCCCATGGTCCAAATGTTCTATATTGGCCTTAAAACGTCCCGGCTAACCCTTGTCGCTCTTGAGGTTTTAGATTCCAAAACAAGTGAGTTTTTTCCATTTCCAAGTTCGTACCGAAAAACGAGTAAATACCGACCGAACGGACGGACATAAATCTCTTTTTTACGGACGGAACGTTGTTTTTTCACCTTAGAACGTCCCGAGTTAAGTAATGGAGTTGCTAGTCTCTTAGGTGTATCGTTTTCCATGCGAAAACATGTGTGTTTCGTCCACTCATAAGTTCGAAACAAAAATCGAGTACATACCAATCCGAATGTCAGGACAAAACCCCGTTCCCATGGTCCAAATGTTCTATATTGGCCTTAAAACGTCCCGGCTAAGCCTTGTCGATGTTGAGGTTTTAGATTCCAAACCAAGTGAGTTTCGTCCATTTCCAAGTTCGGACCAAAAACCGAGTAAATGCCCACCGAACGGACGGACATAAATCTCGTTTTTACGGACGGAACGTTGTTTTTTCACCTTTGAACGCCCGAGGTAAGTAATGGAGTGGCTAGTCTCTTAGGTGTATCGTTTACCATGCGAAAACATGTGTGTTTCGTCCACTCATAAGTTCGGAACAAAAATCGAGTACATACCAATCCGAATGTCAGGACAAAACCAAGTTCCCATGGTCCAAATGTTCTATATTGGCCTTAAAACGTCCCGGCTAACCCTTGTCGCTCTTGAGGTAATAGATTCTAAACCAAGTGAGTTTCGTCCATTTCCAAGTTCGTACCGAAAACCGAGTAAATGCCCACCGAACGGACGGACATAAATCTCGTTTTTACGGATAGAACGTTGTTTTTTCACCTTAGAACGCCCCGAGTTAAGTAATGGAGTTGCTAGTCTCTTAGGGGTATCGTTTACCATGGGAAAACATGTGTGTTTCGTTAACTTATTAGTTCGGAACAAAAATGGAGTACATACCAAGCCGAATCTCAGGACAAAACCCTGTTCCCATGGTCCAAATGTTCTATATTGGCCTTAAAACGTCCCGGCTAACCCTTGTCGCTCTTGAGGTTTTAGATTCCAAAACAAGTGAGTTTTTTCCATTTCCAAGTTCATACCGAAAAACGAGTAAATACCGACCGAACGGACGGACATAAATCTTTTTTTTACGGACGGAACGTTGTTTTTTCACCTTAGAACGCCCCAAGTTAAGTAATGGAGTTACTAGTCTCTTAGGTGTATCGTTTTCCATGCGAAAACATGTGTGTTTCGTCCACTCATAAGTTCGAAACAAAAATCGAGTACATACCAATCCGAATGTCAGGACAAAACCCCGTTCCCATAGTCCAAATGTTCTATATTGGCCTTAAAACGTCCCGGCTAAGCCTTGTCGATGTTGAGGTTTTAGATTCCAAACCAAGTGAGTTTTGTCCATTTCCAACTTCGGACCAAAAACCGAGTAAATGCCCACCGAACGGACGGACATAAATCTCGTTTTTACGGACGGAACGTTGTTTTTTCACCTTAGAACACCCGAGTTAAGTAATGGAGTGGCTAGTCTCTTAGGTGTATCGTTTTCCATGCGAAAACATGTGTGTTTCGTCCACTCATAAGTTCGGAACAAAAATCGAGTACATACCAATCCGAATGTCAGGACAAAACCAAGTTCCCATGGTCCAAATGTTCTATATTGGCCTTAAAACGTCCCGGCTAAGCCTTGTCGATGTTGAGGTTTTAGATTCCAAACCAAGTGAGTTTCGTCCATTTCCAAGTTCGGACCAAAAACCGAGTAAATGCCCACCGAACGGACGGACATAAATCTCGTTTTTACGGACGGAACGTTGTTTTTTCACCTTAGAACGCCCCGAGTTAAGTAATGGAGTTGCTAGTCTCTTAGGTGTATCGTTTTCCATGCGAAAACATGTGTGTTTCGTCCACTCATAAGTTCGAAACAAAAATCGAGTACATACCAATCCGAATGTCAGGACAAAACCCCGTTCCCATGGTCCAAATGTTCTATATTGGCCTTAAAACGTCCCGGCTAAGCCTTGTCGATGTTGAGGTTTTAGATTCCAAACCAAGTGAGTTTCGTCCATTTCCAAGTTCGGACCAAAAACCGAGTAAATGCCCACCGAACGGACGGACATAAATCTCGTTTTTACGGACGGAACGTTGTTTTTTCACCTTAGAACGCCCGAGTTAAGTAATGGAGTGGCTAGTCTCTTAGGTGTATCGTTTACCATGCGAAAACATGTGTGTTTCGTCCACTCATAAGTTCGGAATCAAAATCGAGTACATACCAATCCGAATGTCAGGACAAAACCAAGTTCCCATGGTCCAAATGTTCTATATTGGCCTTAAAACGTCCCGGCTAACCCTTGTCGCTCTTGAGGTAATAGATTCCAAACCAAGTGAGTTTCGTCCATTTCCAAGTTCGTACCGAAAACCGAGTAAATGCCCACCGAACGGACGGACATAAATCTCGTTTTTACGGATAGAACGTTGTTTTTTCACCTTAGAACGCCCCGAGTTAAGTAATGGAGTTGCTAGTCTCTTAGGTGTATCGTTTACCATGGGAAAACATGTGTGTTTCGTTAACTTATTAGTTCGGAACAAAAATCGAGTACATACCAAGCCGAATCTCAGGACAAAACCCTGTTCCCATGGTCCAAATGTTCTATATTGGCCTTAAAACGTCCCGGCTAACCCTTGTCGCTCTTGAGGTTTTAGATTCCAAAACAAGTGAGTTTTTTCCATTTCCAAGTTCGTACCGAAAAACGAGTAAATACCGACCGAACGGACGGACATAAATCTCTTTTTTACGGACGGAACGTTGTTTTTTCACCTTAGAACGCCCCAAGTTAAGTAATGGAGTTCCTAGTCTCTTAGGTGTATCGTTTTCCATGCGAAAACATGTGTGTTTCGTCCACTCATAAGTTCGAAACAAAAATCGCGTACATACCAATCCGAATGTCAGGACAAAACCCCGTTCCCATGGTCCAAATGTTCTATATTGGCCTTAAAACGTCCCGCCTAAGCCTTGTCGATGTTGAGGTTTTAGATTCCAAACCAAGTGAGTTTCGTCCATTTCCAAGTTCGGACCAAAAACCGAGTAAATGCCCACCGAACGGACGGACATAAATCTCGTTTTTACGGACGGAACGTTGTTTTTCACCTTAGAACGCCCGAGTTAAGTAATGGAGTGGCTAGTCTCTTAGGTGTATCATTTTCCATGCGAAAACATGTGTGTTTCATCCACTTATTAGTTCGGAACAAAAATGGAGTACATACCAAGCCGAATGTCAGTACAAAACCCTGTTCCCATGGTCCAAATGTTCTATATTGGCCTTAAAACGTCCCGGCTATCCCTTGTCGCTCTTGAGGTTTTAGATTCCAAAACAAGTGAGTTTTTTCCGTTTCCAAGTTCGTACCGAAAAACGAGTAAATACCGACCGAACGGACGGACATAAATCTCTTTTTTACGGACGGAACGTTGTTTTTTCACCTTAGAACGCCCCGAGTTAAGTAATGGAGTTGCTAGTCTCTTAGGTGTATCGTTTTCCATGCGAAAACATGTGTGTTTCGTCCACTCATAAGTTCGAAACAAAAATCGAGTACATACCAATCCGAATGTCAGGACAAAACCCCGTTCCCATGGTCCAAATGTTCTATATTGGCCTTAAAACGTCCCGGCTAAGCCTTGTAGATGTTGAGGTTTTAGATTCCAAACCAAGTGAGTTTCGTCCATTTCCAAGTTCGGACCAAAAACCGAGTAAATGCCCACCGAACGGACGGACATAAATCTCGTTTTTACGGACGGAACGTTGTTTTTTCACCTTAGAACGCCCGAGTTAAGTAATGGAGTGGCTAGTCTCTTAGGTGTATCATTTTCCATGCGAAAACATGTGTGTTTCATCCACTTATTAGTTCGGAACAAAAATGGAGTACATACCAAGCCGAATGTCAGTACAAAACCCTGTTCCCATGGTCCAAATGTTCTATATTGGCCTTAAAACGTCCCGGCTAACCCTTGTCGCTCTTGAGGTTTTAGATTCCAAAACAAGTGAGTTTTTTTCATTTCCAAGTTCGTACCGAAAAACGAGTAAATACCGACCGAACCGACGGACATAAATCTCTTTTTTACGGACGGAACGTTGTTTTTTCACCTTAGAACGCCCCGAGTTAAGTAATGGAGTTGCTAGTCTCTTAGGTGTATCGTTTTCCATGCGAAAACATGTGTGTTTCGTCCACTCATAAGTTCGAAACAAAAATCGAGTACATACCTATCCGAATGTAAGGACAAAACCCTGTTCCCATGGTCCAAATGTTCTATATTAGCCTTAAAACGTCCCGGCTAAGCCATGTCGATGTTGAGGTTTTAGATTCCAAACCAAGTGAGTTTCGTCCATTTCCAAGTTCGGACAAAAAACCGAGTAAATGCCCACCGAACGGACGGACATAAAACTCGTTTTTACGGACGGAACGTTGATTTTTCACCTTAGAACGCCCGAGTTAAGTAATGGAGTGGCTAGTCTCTTAGGTGTATCATTTTCCATGCGAAAACATGTGTGTTTCATCCACTTATTAGTTCGGAACAAAAATGGAGTACATACCAAGCCGAATGTCAGTACAAAACCCTGTTCCCATGGTCCAAATGTTCTATATTGGCCTTAAAACGTCCCGGCTAACCCTTGTCGCTCTTGAGGTTTTAGATTCCAAAACAAGTCAGTTTTTTTCATTTCCAAGTTCGTACCGAAAAACGAGTAAATACCGACCGAACCGACGGACATAAATCTCTTTTTTACGGACGGAACGTTGTTTTTTCACCTTAGAACGCCCCGAGTTAAGTAATGGAGTTGCTAGTCTCTTAGGTGTATCGTTTTCCATGCGAAAACATGTGTGTTTCGTCCACTCATAAGTTCGAAACAAAAATCGAGTACATACCTATCCGAATGTAAGGACAAAACCCTGTTCCCATGGTCCAAATGTTCTATATTGGCCTTAAAACGTCCCGGCTAAGCCATGTTGATGTTGAGGTTTTAGATTCCAAACCAAGTGAGTTTCGTCCATTTCCAAGTTCGGACAAAAAACCGAGTAAATGCCCACCGAACGGACGGACATAAAACTCGTTTTTACGGACGGAACGTTGATTTTTCACCTTAGAACGCCCGAGTTAAGTAATGGAGTGGCTAGTCTCTTAGGTGTATCATTTTCCATGCGAAAACATGTGTGTTTCATCCACTTATTAGTTCGGAACAAAAATGGAGTACATACCAAGCCGAATGTCAGTACAAAACCCTGTTCCCATGGTCCAAATGTTCTATATTGGCCTTAAAACGTCCCGGCTAACCCTTGTCGCTCTTGAGGTTTTAGATTCCAAAACAAGTGAGTTTTTTCCATTTCCAAGTTCGTACCGAAAAACGAGTAAATACCGACCGAACGGACGGACATAAATCTCTTTTTTACGGACGGAACGTTGTTTTTTCACCTTAGAACGCCCCGAGTTAAGTAATGGAGTTGCTAGTCTCTTAGGTGTATCGTTTTCCATGCGAAAACATGTGTGTTTCGTCCACTCATAAGTTCGAAACAAAAATCGAGTACATACCAATCCGAATGTCAGGACAAAACCCTGTTCCCATGGTCCAAATGTTCTATATTGGCCTTAAAACGTCCCGGCTAAGCCTTGTCGATGTTGAGGTTTTAGATTCCAAACCAAGTGAGTTTCGTCCATTTCCAAGTTCGGACCAAAAACCGAGTAAATGCCCACCGAACGGACGGACATAAATCTCGTTTTTACGGACGGAACGTTGTTTTTTCACCTTAGAACGCCCGAGTTAAGTAATGGAGTGGCTAGTCTCTTAGGTGTATCATTTTCCATGCGAAAACATGTGTGTTTCATCCACTTATTAGTTCGGAACAAAAATGGAGTACATACCAAGCCGAATGTCAGTACAAAACCCTGTTCCCATGGTCCAAATGTTCTATATTGGCCTTAAAACGTCCCGGCTAACCCTTGTCGCTCTTGAGGTTTTAGATTCCAAAACAAGTGAGTTTTTTCCGTTTCCAAGTTCGTACCGAAAAACGAGTAAATACCGACCGAACGGACGGACATAAATCTCTTTTTTACGGACGGAACGTTGTTTTTTCACCTTAGAACGCCCCGAGTTAAGTAATGGAGTTGCTAGTCTCTTAGGTGTATCGTTTTCCATGCGGAAACATGTGTGTTTCGTCCACTCATAAGTTCGAAACAAAAATCGAGTACATACCAATCCGAATGTCAGGACAAAACCCCGTTCCCATGGTCCAAATGTTCTATATTGGCCTTAAAACGTCCCGGCTAAGCCTTGTCGATGTTGAGGTTTTAGATTCCAAACCTAGTGAGTTTCGTCCATTTCCAAGTTCGGACCAAAAACCGAGTAAATGCCCACCGAACGGACGGACATAAATCTCGTTTTTACGGACGGAACGTTGTTTTTTCACCTTAGAACGCCCGAGTTAAGTAATGGAGTGGCTAGTCTCTTAGGTGTATCATTTTCCATGCGAAAACATGTGTGTTTCATCCACTTATTAGTTCGGAACAAAAATGGAGTACATACCAAGCCGAATGTCAGTACAAAACCCTGTTCCCATGGTCCAAATGTTCTATATTGGCCTTAAAACGTCCCGGCTAACCCTTGTCGCTCTTGAGGTTTTAGATTCCAAAACAAGTGAGTTTTTTTCATTTCCAAGTTCGTACCGAAAAACGAGTAAATACCGACCGAACCGACGGACATAAATCTCTTTTTTACGGACGGAACGTTGTTTTTTCACCTTAGAACGCCCCGAGTTAAGTAATGGAGTTGCTAGTCTCTTAGGTGTATCGTTTTCCATGCGAAAACATGTGTGTTTCGTCCACTCATAAGTTCGAAACAAAAATCGAGTACATACCTATCCGAATGTAAGGACAAAACCCTGTTCCCATGGTCCAAATGTTCTATATTGGCCTTAAAACGTCCCGGCTAAGCCATGTCGATGTTGAGGTTTTAGATTCCAAACCAAGTGAGTTTCGTCCATTTCCAAGTTCGGACAAAAAACCGAGTAAATGCCCACCGAACGGACGGACATAAAACTCGTTTTTACGGACGGAACGTTGATTTTTCACCTTAGAACGCCCGAGTTAAGTAATGGAGTGGCTAGTCTCTTAGGTGTATCATTTTCCATGCGAAAACATGTGTGTTTCATCCACTTATTAGTTCGGAACAAAAATGGAGTACATACCAAGCCGAATGTCAGTACAAAACCCTGTTCCCATGGTCCAAATGTTCTATATTGGCCTTAAAACGTCCCGGCTAACCCTTGTCGCTCTTGAGGTTTTAGATTCCAAAACAAGTGAGTTTTTTCCATTTCCAAGTTCGTACCGAAAAACGAGTAAATACCGACCGAACGGACGGACATAAATCTCTTTTTTACGGACGGAACGTTGTTTTTTCACCTTAGAACGCCCCGAGTTAAGTAATGGAGTTGCTAGTCTCTTAGGTGTATCGTTTTCCATGCGAAAACATGTGTGTTTCGTCCACTCATAAGTTCGAAACAAAAATCGAGTACATACCAATCCGAATGTCAGGACAAAACCAAGTTCCCATGGTCCAAATGTTCTATATTGGCCTTAAAACGTCCCGGCTAAGCCTTGTCGATGTTGAGGGTTTAGATTCCAAACCAAGTGAGTTTCGTCCATTTCCAAGTTCGGACAAAAAACCGAGTAAATGCCCACCGAACGGACGGACATAAAACTCGTTTTTACGGACGGAACGTTGTTTTTTCACCTTAGAACGCCCGAGTTAAGTAATGGAGTGGCTAGTCTCTTAGGTGTATCATTTTCCTTGCGAAAACATGTGTGTTTCATCCACTTATTAGTTCGGAACAAAAATGGAGTACATACCAAGCCGAATGTCAGTACAAAACCATGTTCCCATGGTCCAAATGTTCTATATTAGCCTTAAAACGTCCCGGCTAACCCTTGTCGCTCTTGAGGTTTTAGATTCCAAAACAAGTGAGTTTTTTCCATTTCCAAGTTCGTACCGAAGAACGAGTAAATACCGACCGAACGGACGGACATAAATCTCTTTTTTACGGACGGAACGTTGTTTTTTCACCTTAGAACGCCCCGAGTGAAGTAATGGAGTTGCTAGTCTCTTAGGTGTATCGTTTTCCATGCGAAAACATGTGTGTTTCGTCCACTCATAAGTTCGAAAGAAAAATCGAGTACATACCAATCCGAATGTCAGGACAAAACCCTGTTCCCATGGTCCAAATGTTCTATATTGGCCTTAAAACGTCCCGGCTAAGCCTTGTCGATGTTGAGGTTTTAGATTCCAAACCAAGTGAGTTTCGACCATTTCGAAGTTCGGACCAAAAACCGAGTAAATGCCCACCGAACGGACGGACATAAATCTCGTTTTTACGGACGGAACGTTGTTTTTTCACCTTAGAACGCCCGAGTTAAGTAATGGAGTGGCTAGTCTCTTAGGTGTATCATTTTCCATGCGAAAACATGTGTGTTTCATCCACTTATTAGTTCGGAACAAAAATGGAGTACATACCAAGCCGAATGTCAGTACAAAACCCTGTTCCCATGGTCCAAATGTTCTATATTGGCCTTAAAACGTCCCGGCTAACCCTTGTCGCTCTTGAGGTTTTAGATTCCAAAACAAGTGAGTTTTTTCCATTTCCAAGTTCGTACCGAAAAACGAGTAAATACCGACCGAACGGACGGACATAAATCTCTTTTTTCCGGACGGAACGTTGTTTTTTCACCTTAGAACGCCCCGAGTTAAGTAATGGAGTTGCTAGTCTCTTAGGTGTATCGTTTTCCATGCGAAAACATGTGTGTTTCGTCCACTCATAAGTTCGAAACAATAATCGAGTACATACCAATCCGAATGTCAGGACAAAACCCCGTTCCCATGGTCCAAATGTTCTATATTGGCCTTAAAACGTCCCGGCTAACCCTTGTCGATGTTGAGGTTTTAGATTCCAAAACAAGTGAGTTTTTTCCATTTCCAAGTTCGTACCGAAAAACGAGTAAATACCGACCGAACGGACGGACATAAATCTCTTTTTTAAGGACGGAACGTTGTTTTTTCACCTTAGAACGCCCCGAGTTAAGTAATGGAGTTGCTAGTCTCTTAGGTGTATAGTTTTCCATGCGAAAACATGTGTGTTTCGTCCACTCATAAGTTCGAAACAAAAATCGAGTACATACCAATCCGAATGTCAGGACAAAACCCCGTTCCCATGGTCCAAATGTTCTATATTGGCCTTAAAACGTCCCGGCTAAGCCTTGTCGATGTTGAGGTTTTAGATTCCAAACCAACTGAGTTTCGTCCATTTCCAAGTTCGGACCAAAAACCGAGTAAATGCCCACCGAACGGACGGACATAAATCTCGTTTTTACGGACGGAACGTTGTTTTTTCACCTTAGAACGCCCGAGTTAAGTAATGGAGTTGCTAGTCTCTTAGGTGTATCATTTTCCATGCGAAAACATGTGTGTTTCATCCACTTATTAGTTCGGAACAAAAATGGAGTACATACCAAGCCGAATGTCAGTACAAAACCCTGTTCCCATGGTCCAAATGTTCTATATTGGCCTTAAAACGTCCCGGCTAACCCTTGTCGCTCTTGAGGTTTTAGATTCCAAAACAAGTGAGTTTTTTCCATTTCCAAGTTCGTACCGAAAAACGAGTAAATACCGACCGAACGGACGGACATAAATCTCTTTTTTCCGGACGGAACGTTGTTTTTTCACCTTAGAACGCCCCGAGTTAAGTAATGGAGTGGCTAGTCTCTTAGGTGTATCATTTTCCATGCGAAAACATGTGTGTTTCATCCACTTATTAGTTCGGAACAAAAATGGAGTACATACCAAGCCGAATGTCAGTACAAAACCCTGTTCCCATGGTCCAAATGTTCTATATTGGCCTTAAAACGTCCCGGCTAACCCTTGTCGATGTTGAGGTTTTAGATTCCAAAACAAGTGAGTTTTTTCCATTTCCAAGTTCGTACCGAAAAACGAGTAAATACCGACCGAACGGACGGACATAAATCTCTTTTTTAAGGACGGAACGTTGTTTTTTCACCTTAGAACGCCCCGAGTTAAGTAATGGAGTTGCTAGTCTCTTAGGTGTATAGTTTTCCATGCGAAAACATGTGTGTTTCGTCCACTCATAAGTTCAAAACAAAAATCGAGTACATACCAATCCGAATGTCAGGACAAAACCCCGTTCCCATGGTCCAAATGTTCTATATTGGCCTTAAAACGTCCCGGCTAAGCCTTGTCGATGTTGAGGTTTTAGATTCCAAACCAACTGAGTTTCGTCCATTTCCAAGTTCGGACCAAAAACCGAGTAAATGCCCACCGAACGGACGGACATAAATCTCGTTTTTACGGACGGAACGTTGTTTTTTCACCTTAGAACACCCGAGTTAAGTAATGGAGTGGCTAGTCTCTTAGGTGTATCGTTTTCCATGCGAAAACATGTGTGTTTCGTCCACTCATAAGTTCGGAACAAAAATCGAGTACATACCAATCCGAATGTCAGGACAAAACCAAGTTCCCATGGTCCAAATGTTCTATATTGGCCTTAAAACGTCCCGGCTAAGCCTTGTCGATGTTGAGGTTTTAGATTCCAAACCAAGTGAGTTTCGTCCATTTCCAAGTTCGGACAAAAAACCGAGTAAATGCCCACCGAACGGACGGACATAAAACTCGTTTTTACGGACGGAACGTTGTTTTTTCACCTTAGAACGCCCGAGTTAAGTAATGGAGTGGCTAGTCTCTTAGGTGTATCATTTTCCATGCGAAAACATGTGTGTTTCATCCACTTATTAGTTCGGAACAAAAATGGAGTACATACCAAGCCGAATGTCAGTACAAAACCCTGTTCCCATGGTCCAAATGTTCTATATTGGCCTCAAAACGTCCCGGCTAACCCTTGTCGCTCTTGAGGTTTTAGATTCCAAAACAAGTGAGTTTTTTTCATTTCCAAGTTCGTACCGAAAAACGAGTAAATACCGACCGAACCGACGGACATAAATCTCTTTTTTACGGACGGAACGTTGTTTTTTCACCTTAGAACGCCCCGAGTTAAGTAATGGAGTTGCTAGTCTCTTAGGTGTATCGTTTTCCATGCGAAAACATGTGTGTTTCGTCCACTCATAAGTTCGAAACAAAAATCGAGTACATACCAATCCGAATGTCAGGACAAAACCCCGTTCCCATGGTCCAAATGTTCTATATTGGCCTTAAAACGTCCCGGCTAAGCCTTGTCGATGTTGAGGTTTTAGATTCCAAACCAAGTGAGTTTCGTCCATTTCCAAGTTCGGACCAAAAACCGAGTAAATGCCCACCGAACGGACGGACATAAATCTCGTTTTTACGGACGGAACGTTGTTTTTTCACCTTAGAACGCCCGAGTTAAGTAATGGAGTGGCTAGTCTCTTAGGTGTATCGTTTTCCATGCGAAAACATGTGTGTTTCATCCACTTATTAGTTCGGAACAAAAATGGAGTACATACCAAGCCGAATGTCAGTACAAAACCCTGTTCCCATGGTCCAAATGTTCTATATTGGCCTTAAAACGTCCCGGCTAACCCTTGTCGCTCTTGAGGTTTTAGATTCCAAAACAAGTGAGTTTTTTCCATTTCCAAGTTCGTACCGAAAAACGAGTAAATACCGACCGAACGGACGGACATAAATCTCTTTTTTCCGGACGGAACGTTGTTTTTTCACCTTAGAACGCCTCGAGTTAAGTAATGGAGTTGCTAGTCTCTTAGGTGTATCGTTTTCCATGCGAAAACATGTGTCTTTCGTCCACTCATAAGTTCGAAACAAAAATCGAGTACATACCAATCCGAATGTCAGGACAAAACCCCGTTCCCATGGTCCAAATGTTCTATATTGGCCTTAAAACGTCCCGGCTAAGCCTTGTCGATGTTGAGGTTTTAGATTCCAAAACAAGTGAGTTTTTTCCATTTCCAAGTTCGTACCGAAAAACGAGTAAATACCGACCGAACGGACGGACATAAATCTCTTTTTTACGGACGGAACGTTGTTTTTTCACCTTAGAACGCCCCGAGTTAAGTAATGGAGTTGCTAGTCTCTTAGGTGTATAGTTTTCCATGCGAAAACATGTGTGTTTCGTCCACTCATAAGTTCGAAACAAAAATCGAGTACATACCAATACGAATGTCAGGACAAAACCCCGTTCCCATGGTCCAAATGTTCTATATTGGCCTTAAAACGTCCCGGCTAAGCCTTGTCGATGTTGAGGTTTTAGATTCCAAACCAACTGAGTTTCGTCCATTTCCAAGTTCGGACCAAAAACCAAGTAAATGCCCACCGAACGGAGGGACATAAATCTTGTTTTTACGGACGGAACGTTGTTTTTTCACCTTAGAACGCCCGAGTTAAGTAATGGAGTGGCTAGTCTCTTAGGTGTATCATTTTCCATGCGAAAACATGTGTGTTTCATCCACTTATTAGTTCGGAACAAAAATGGAGTACATACCAAGCCGAATGTCAGTACAAAACCCTGTTCCCATGGTCCAAATGTTCTATATTGGCCTTAAAACGTCCCGGCTAACCCTTGTCGCTCTTGAGGTTTTAGATTCCAAAACAAGTGAGTTTTTTCCATTTCCAAGTTCGTACCGAAAAACGAGTAAATACCGACCGAACGGACGGACATAAATCTCTTTTTTCCGGACGGAACGTTGTTTTTTCACCTTAGAACGCCCCGAGTTAAGTAATGGAGTTGGTAGTCTCTTAGGTGTATCGTTTTCCATGCGAAAACATGTGTGTTTCGTCCACTCATAAGTTCGAAACAAAAATCGAGTACATACCAATCCGAATGTCAGGACAAAACCCCGTTCCCATGGTCCAAATGTTCTATATTGGCCTTAAAACGTCCCGGCTAAGCCTTGTTGATGTTGAGGTTTTAGATTCCAAAACAAGTGAGTTTTTTCCATTTCCAAGTTCGTACCGAAAAACGAGTAAATACCGACCGAACGGACGGACATAAATCTCTTTTTTACGGACGGAACGTTGTTTTTTCACCTTAGAACGCCCCGAGTTAAGTAATGGAGTGGCTAGTCTCTTAGGTGTATAGTTTTCCATGCGAAAACATGTGTGTTTCGTCCACTCATAAGTTCGGAACAAAAATCGAGTACATACCAATCCGAATGTCAGGACAAAACCCCGTTCCCATGGTCCAAATGTTCTATATTGGCCTTAAAACGTCCCGGCTAAGCCTTGTCGATGTTGAGGTTTTAGATTCCAAACCAACTGAGTTTCGTCCATTTCCAAGTTCGGACCAAAAACCGAGTAAATGCCCACCGAACGGACGGACATAAATCTCGTTTTTACGGACGGAACGTTGTTTTTTCACCTTAGAACGCCCGAGTTAAGTAATGGAGTGGCTAGTCTCTTAGGTGTATCATTTTCCATGCGAAAACATGTGTGTTTCATCCACTTATTAGTTCGGAACAAAAATGGAGTACATACCAAGCCGAATGTCAGTACAAAACCCTGTTCCCATGGTCCAAATGTTCTATATTGGCCTTAAAACGTCCCGGCTAACCCTTGTCGCTCTTGAGGTTTTAGATTCCAAAACAAGTGAGTTTTCTCCATTTCTAAGTTCGGACCGAAAACCGAGTAAATGCCCACCGAACGGACGGACATAAATCTCGTTTTTACGGACGGAACGTTGTTTTTTCACCTTAGAACGCCCGAGTTAAGTAATGGAGTGGCTAGTCTCTTAGGTGTATCATTTTCCATGCGAAAACATGTGTGTTTCATCCACTTATTAGTTCAGAACAAAAATGGAGTACATACCAAGCCGAATGTCAAGACAAAGCCCTGTTCCCATGGTCCAAATGTTCTATATTGGCCTTAAAACGTCCCGGCTAAACCTTGTCGATCTTGAGGATTTAGATTTTAAAACAAGTGAGTTTTGTCCATTTTCAAGTTCGGACCGAAAACCGAGTAAATGCCGACCGAACGGACGAACATAAATCTCTTTTTTATGGACGGAACATTGTTTTTTCACCTTAGAACGCCCGAGTTAAGTAATGGAGTGGCTAGTCTCTTAGGTGTATCGTTTTCCATGCGAAAACATGTGTGTTTCATCCACTTATTAGTTCGGAACAAAAATGGAGTACATACCTAGCCGAATGTCAGGACAAAACCCTGTTCCCATGGTCCAAATGTTCTATATTGGCCTTAAAACGTCCCGGCTAAACCTTGTCGATCTTGAGGATTTAGATTTTAAAACAAGTGAGTTTTGTCCATTTTCAAGTTCGGACCGAAAACCGAGTAAATGCCGACCGAACGGACGAACATAAATCTCTTTTTTATGGACGGAACATTGTTTTTTCACCTTAGAACGCCCGAGTTAAGTAATGGAGTGGCTAGTCTCTTAGGTGTATCGTTTTCCATGCGAAAACATGTGTGTTTCATCCACTTATTAGTTCGGAACAAAAATGGAGTACATACCTAGCCGAATGTCAGGACAAAACCCCGTTCCCATGGTCCAAATGTTCTATATTGGCCTTAAAACGTCCCGGCTAAGCCTTGTCGATGTTGAGGTTTTAGATTCCAAACCAAGTGAGTTTCGTCCATTTCCAAGTTCGGACCAAAAACCGAGTAAATGCCCACCGAACGGACGGACATAAATCTCGTTTTTACGGACGGAACGTTGTTTTTTCACCTTAGAACGCCCGAGTTAAGTAATGGAGTGGCTAGTCTCTTAGGTGTATCCTTTACCATGCGAAAACATGTGTGTTTCGTCCACTCATAAGTTTGGAACAAAAATCGAGTACATACCAATCCGAATGTCAGGACAAAACCAAGTTCCCATGGTCCAAATGTTCTATATTGGCCTTAAAACGTCCCGGCTAAGCCTTGTCGATGTTGAGGTTTTAGATTCCAAACCAAGTGAGTTTCGTCCATTTCCAAGTTCGTACCGAAAACCGAGTAAATGCCCACCGAACGGACGGACATAAATCTCGTTTTTACGGATAGAACGTTGTTTTTTCACCTTAGAACGCCCCGAGTTAAGTAATGGAGTTGCTAGTCTCTTAGGTGTATCGTTTACCATGGGAAAACATGTGTGTTTCGTTAACTTATTAGTTCGGAACAAAAATGGAGTACATACCAAGCCGAATCTCAGGACAAAACCTTGTTCCCATGGTCCAAATGTTCTATATTGGCCTTAAAACGTCCCGGCTAACCCTTGTCGCTCTTGAGGTTTTAGATTCCAAAACAAGTGAGTTTTTTCCATTTCAAGTTCGTACCGAAAAACGAGTAAATACCGACCGAACGGACGGACATAAATCTCTTTTTTACGGACGGAACGTTGTTTTTTCACCTTAGAACGCCCCGAGTTAAGTAATGGAGTTGCTAGTCTCTTAGGTGTATCGTTTTCAATGCGAAAACATGTGTGTTTCGTCCACTCATAAGTTCGAAACAAAAATCGAGTACATACCAATCCGAATGTCAGGACAAAACCACGTTCCCATGGTCCAAATGTTCTATATTTGCCTTAAAACGTCCCGGCTAAGCCTTGTCGATGTTGAGGTTTTAGATTCCAAACCAAGTGAGTTTCCTCCATTTCCAAGTTCGGACCAAAAACCGAGTAAATGCCCACCGAACGGACGGACATAAATCTCGTTTTTACGGACGGAACGTTGTTTTTTCACCTTAGAACGCCCGAGTTAAGTAATGGAGTGGCTAGTCTCTTAGGTGTATCATTTTCCATGCGAAAACATGTGTGTTTCATCCACTTATTAGTTCGGAACAAAAATGGAGTACATACCAAGCCGAATGTCAGTACAAAACCCTGTTCCCATGGTCCAAATGTTCTATATTGGCCTTAAAACGTCCCGGCTAACCCTTGTCGCTCTTGAGGTTTTAGATTCCAAAACAAGTGAGTTTTCTCCATTTCTAAGTTCGGACCGAAAACCGAGTAAATGCCCACCGAACGGACGGACATAAATCTCGTTTTTACGGACGGAACGTTGTTTTTTCACCTTAGAACGCCCGAGTTAAGTAATGGAGTGGCTAGTCTCTTAGGTGTATCATTTTCCATGCGAAAACATGTGTGTTTCATCCACTTATTAGTTCAGAACAAAAATGGAGTACATACCAAGCCGAATGTCAAGACAAAACCCTGTTCCCATGGTCCAAATGTTCTATATTGGCCTTAAAACGTCCCGGCTAACCCTTGTCGCTCTTGAGGTTTTAGATTCCAAAACAAGTGAGTTTTTTCCATTTCAAGTTCGTACCGAAAAACGAGTAAATACCGACCGAACGGACGGACATAAATCTCTTTTTTACGGACGGAACGTTGTTTTTTCACCTTAGAACGCCCCGAGTTAAGTAATGGAGTTGCTAGTCTCTTAGGTGTATCGTTTTCCATGCGAAAACATGTGTGTTTCATCCACTTATTAGTTCGGAACAAAAATGGAGTACATACCTAGCCGAATGTCAGGACAAAACCCTGTTCCCATGGTCCAAATGTTCTATATTGGCCTTAAAACGTCCCGGCTAAGCCTGAAACCGGCATGAAGTGGTTTGACATCAATTTTGTGACAAAGTGTCCTTGGTTATTTCGCCTTGAGTTCATTGTTAAGAAAATCGTGTTGTACGCGCGTCGTCCCGTGTCCTTGTCTTCGCGTCGTGTGTCTCAAGTATGATGTTTGTTTCAGGACGTACGTACCTTTTAAGGACGTTCGTACGTATGGTTAGGCAGCAGAGAAGTTTGTGTTCTGGACGTACGTACCTTTACAGGACGTTCGTACGTCCAAGTAGACAGCAGGCTTATTTTTGTTTGGAGACGTACGAACGTCATATCGACGTACGTACGTCCAAAGTGGGTTTTCACTATTTCGGCCCATTTTCCTTGGTTTTCAACCCTAAGTATAAATAGGGTTTCTCTTCCAAAGAACAAGTCAGTTCTTTGGCCGTCCAATTCACCTCTTGTTTCTTGGAGTTTGTTTAGGTTTTTGGTTTAGGTGGTTTTAGTGATTGAACTCATCTTTTTCTTCCCCATTCATCTTCTTCTTCATTATTGAATAGTGATTTAGCTTCGAGTCTTCTTGTGTGTTCATCAAGAAGTCGAGTTTCCTTGTGTGTTCATCAAGGAACTCTGGTGTAAGCTTGTTTCATAGTTCGGCTTCGAGTCTTCTTGTGTGTTCATCAAGAAGTCGAGTGTCTTGTGCGTACATCAAGGTGCTCTGGTGAAGTCAAGGTGTTAGAGATAACCAGGAGTATCAACTCGTAGTGAGTGCAGGTAGTTGATAGGTTTGTACATCTCTTTTCATCTAGTGGATTTATTTGTTGTCGCGAGGACAACCGTGGACGTTTCCCATATTGGGTTTTACCACGTTAAAAATTTCTGTGTGTTATTTACTTTCTGCATATTGTTTGATCTGCTTGAATATTCAACTGTCATATTAGCACTATTTATAGTTTCTCAATTGGTATCAGTCGCTGGGGGCTGGTTAAGGAGCGTCAAGGCTCACGCTAACGATCCTATGAGTGCAATGATGGTTCATGAGTCTCGTCATAATAATTTTATTGCTAAATCGTCTAAATCTACAAAACCAAAATCTGATTTTGAAAAGGATGATAATTTGTATGTTGTTAGCAATAGTGATTGGGCTTTTCTTTACAGACTTTCTGCAAAAGAATGTGAAAGATTACAAAAAGCTAATATTGATTTGCAGGAAAAATTTAATAAAGCTAATTGTAATGTGTCTACTATTTCTGATAATGTTTGTTTTGAAGATAATGGTGTTTTGCAGACTAAAGTTGATTCTCTAGAACAACGACTCAGACATTGTGCAGAGGACTATATGCTTCAAGGGGAAGTTTATGAATCCAAAATTGAAAATTTGGAAAAGGCTAATCTTTCTTTGCAGGATAAAATTGAGATTCTTGAAAAACAGATTTCTTGTGCTGCAGATGATACAATTTCTATTTCTCAATTATTTGACAAAGAAAAACTTGACTTGTTATGTAGAATTGCAGCTTTAGAGAAGGTCAATCAGGAGGTCGATGAGAAATACAAATCTCTATTGGTGGAGTATGAGGTAACAAAGAACGATTTAACGTCTACTCAACTCCAATTGCAGGTTTTGGACAAAACTAGATTTGATTCTCCTATTGATAGTTCTACTAGTTCATCTAGTGTGATTACTCCTGCAAAATCTACTAGTTTGCCTGCCCTTTTGCCTACCCCACCTATTGAGACTAGACTTAATGCTACTAATTTTCAGCATGTTTCTCGTAAGAATTTTAAGTCTAAGGTTAATGGTAAGGCTGTTTTTACTGATAAGCCATATTGTTCTCATAATGGGGGTATAGGTTTTGTTAAGGCACCATGTCACAAATACAATGGTGACATACATGTTTCATCTTCTACCACCACATCTTCTTATAAAAATTCCTTGAGTAAGTCTAATGTTTTTCATTGTTCTTATTGTGGTAGAGTTGGTCATTTGGATAGCTTTTGTTGGGATTTTGATCAACATGTTTCATCCTATTCTCGTGTTCCTCATCGTTATAATCATGTTGATTCTAATGTTCCTTCTTGTGCATTTTCTAGACCTTGGAATTATAATGGTTCTCATCACAGTTTTAAGAAAAATAGGTATTCCAACAAAAGAAAATCTAAGACTAAGGTGGAATTAGTTAAGGACAAGTGTATTGCAAAGCGTGTTAAGGGAAAATCTCATATCTTTTCACCTCCCAAGGTGTGCACGCCAAGTGTTAAACAAGTATGGGTAAGAAAGGATAAGTTGAAGGTTTTTCTAGACTTGCAAAGGTCTGGTGGTGTCCCATATTTGGGATGATGTAGTTTGTTTCTAGCCTTGTGTTATTTGAATTGCATATTTCTCTTATCACATAGGCTATTTGTTTGGTTCTTCTATTTTTTTTTATGTTTTGTTTGTTTAGCTTGCAGATCATGTTGCATGTCTGAATATTTTGTTAATAAAAAAAAAAAAGGGTTGTTGGTTATTCCTTCTATTTTTTTGTTTTATTTATTTACTCCATGTATGTGTTGTTGGATGCATCTTTTCTGAGATATTGGTTTAAATTCAATTGTCTTAAATAAGTTACAATATGTTTGGGTGTTTTCTCCTTCTGAACCCTTAAGTATGTTTTGGTATGTATCATGCATTTTTCCTCGCTTGTTTGCACAGTGCACGGCATGCTTGCATAATGGGAGTTTTTGGAAACCACCTACATATTCTTTGAGCTCATAGAACTTCTCTATCTCTCGAGTATTTATGTGATCTTGAGCTATCTCTCCTTTGTTTTGGTTAATGTTCATCTTGTTGTTAGTGTTATTGAACATTCTTATCTTCCTTTTACAACTCTTGTTAGTGGTCAATGACTCACTTTATCCCCAGCCATTTGATTGTCTTTGAAGCAATATCAGTTGGCTAAGAACCCGTTGGGGTTGTGAGGGTCATGCTCTGACGGATGCGCTCAAGAGATGTTAGTTCTTGTGTTGCACATTATCATGGTATTGCACTTCTTGAGTTTGTGTTTGTCAAAAATATGTAGGCTACACCCTACCCTCGTGTATTTGAAAAGATGGAGGCAAAAATCCCTCCCACGCGGGAATGACATTAGAGTGATGTAGACTAAACTCCACCACATGCGGCAAAATAAAAATCCAAGCGCATATTCATTGTTTTTTTATGTAAGGCATACAAAGTTTATATTCCTTTGCCTTTTTATTGTCTTGGTTTTCACTTGAAATATCATATTTATATTCGTTTGCCTTCTACTCATAACGCTTGTTTCAAAGGGGGTTGAAGTTTGTTTCTTCTATGCTCACTTACTAATCTAATCGTATGTCTCTTGTTGATGGTTCTATATTCTAGGTCTTCAAAGGGTGTGTTCTAGTGGTGAACTTTCTCTCTCTTTATGCATTGCATTGCATCTACACACACCGAGGTTTAGTTTATGATGCACTTCAATTCTCTTATTTGTTCAATCTTTTGCTTATCACCATATATTGCCTCTTATTTTTGTACGGATTGGGATTGGCTACTGTTTTTGGAAGTTCATGATGTATTCCTCTTCACTTCTATGGTACATCGGTTCTTTTCCTTTTATCTTCTTATTATGGTTTGTGTTGTTAGTTATTAGGTTTGTTTTTCTGCTATTAAAGTTAGTCCTTAAGGTTAGTCTTCACATGGTTGGATATGGGTTGTTAGTTTTGTCGTTAAAATTGATTCTTAGATATGGTGCAGCCTCTATTTGCTATTGTTTGTGTTTGGTTCTTCATTATCCTAGTCTAACAAGTTTAGTGCGATTCTCATTGCTTGGTTGTTATCGTGTGCACACTTCATGATTCTGCACACCATGTGTTCGATAAAATGTCTACATGGGTATTCTCACATTTCTTGTGCTAGGTTCGCCATTTCTCTTACATTTGTTAGTTTGGTTAATGTTGTGTTTATGCAGGACATGCCTCCTAAGCGCGCTCGGACTACTCCCACCAAAGAAACACCCGGTTCCAAGGGTGCTTCGTCATCGGGCACACGTCCTCCTCGTGCTTAAAGGAGTAGAGGCGCCATTCCTTTGGATTCTTGTAGATGTTCTTGCTGAAAGTGTTTATGGCTTACTCTATTTTGGTTCTATTCCTTGGTAATTCTTTTCAGTCGGTGGTTCATTGACATACTAAGGTCAGATTGTTAGTATTATTTGGTTTTACACTTCATGCTTTCTATTTTTGTCATTGGATCACATGTGTTTGATGTGATTTCTCAAGGTAATAGTTCTCAATTTGTTTTAAGAAGGCTACAAGGTATGCATAAGCATATTTTGGTGATGAAATCATGTTATTGGTGTATTCGGTTGTCATGATTTATATTGATTCATGTTTTCTCATAGGTTCTCATCATACTTTTCTATGTTGGGCTAATATTCTTGAATTACCTTGTTGGCTAGCTGGTGTTTGATTAAATGCTTATGAGACTTGCTTATCCTCTTATTGTTGCTTCTTGTGCCTGGTTGATCCTATTTTTTTCCTGCAATAGGTTTGATTAGATGTGTTCTTGGTAGTCTTCTGCAATAATCCTCATGCAATGGTTTTGGGCTACCACTGTTCTACTTTGGGATGCATATGCTCAGTTTGATCATCTATTGTTAGCAATTCTCTTCTATTGACTCTCTAATCTTTCTGACAATGTGTGGCATGTCATCGGAGTCTTAGTGTTCTGGCAGGAAATTTACTCTGAAGTTGAATTGTTGCTTTGTGACTTGGTGACATCGATAATCCTTGCTCATTCTTCAGTTAAAGTTTTTTTTTTTGAGCTTGATGATTGTCTATCTTGTTTGGCATATGTTGAACTAATTTTTGGGTTTCACTAGGGGTGGGCTTACAGGTTTATTCCTTTTATGTCTCTATTCCATTGTGTTTGGGATAATATTTTCTTATCCTTGTTTATAAGATTCTCTAATTCTTTTTTGTGCTTGGATGAGTTGTTTCAGGAACATGTACAGATTGGATTTCCCCATGGATTCTCAATGGATTTTCTTATACTTTACGTATCTTTTTCTGCAGATACTCATATTTCTGTAGTTTTGTCATGGGATATTGTTGGATGTGTCTAATATGCATGGTTTCCCTATTCTCTTTCATATCTCCTACTAACTATTGTTTATCTCTTCTTCTTTCTCTTTTCGCATATTCTTTTCTTGCACATTTCTCCCAGGTTTGACTATTTGGTTCTTGGTCTTTATTGTACCTTACCAATTTCATCAGGTATGGTATTTCTTCCTTTTTGTTTGTTTGCTCTTTTTCTCTAGATATCTTGCTACTATGAAGTCGTTTCTCTGGAATCTATCTCAGGTGGTTATAGTCGGTTGTTTAAAGTGATATTCTAGTGAATCATTTGTTCCGATTGTTGGTGTCCTGACTCTTTCTTCTATGTATAGGATTCTCTTGGTTTCTATCAGGGATTCATGTTATGTTTTCTTTTCTTCCCTCTGTTACCTATATAAGTATTCAGTGTCTTGTGTCTGTGTTGGTACTCTTTCTTCTTCATTTATATGCCTAGATCTCTCTCATGTTTTTTAGTTTTGTGTGTCATGGATTCCAGATTTATGGTATGGTTTTCTCTTTACTCTCTTCTACCCTTGTATGATTGGTTCTTTGTGTGTTTCAAATATCCTTATTTGGTTTGTTTGTTCTAGGTGCATCTTTCTCATATGCATTGCATTTAGGTGACGCTTTTGTTTAGGGGGAGAATTCTTTGTATTGACATCGTGTTAACAAGTGTTTATTTTATGACTTCCGTTGCATATCCTTTTGTTGTTAACATGATTGTTCTCTTACTTTTCTTCTTTAATCTTATTTGTTATGGTTTGGTATTTATCTTTTCTCTTTCTTTTGTTACCTTGCTTCATATGTGACAAAAAGGGGGAGATTTATGACTCTAATACTAACACCTTCTTCTTCCTTGTTAGTGTATTTTTGGGTTATGTTTCAGGTATGCTACACGTATGGGGGAGTGAACGTGTTGATGTTTAGAGGTTGTACAGTTTTGGGTCATGTTTCAGGTATACTACATGTATGGGGGAGTGAACATATATGATGGAGTGAAAGTGATGATGATCACTAAGTGTATGTACAGTTTTGGGTAACCTCAAGTATTAAACCTTGGAGTTCATGAAGTATGGGGGAGTTGTTCGAGGAACTTCTGTTGGCTCCTTGATTGCTTCGGAAATTCTTAGTTGCTTCCGTTCGGTCTCTGATGGTTAAAGCGTCTTACTCAAGCTGGATATCAAGAATTGGTGACTCGGTATGTGTTTTACCTTGAGTGATTTTGTAGGCATGTTTTATAAATGCCATGGTTTGGGTTTGTAAGCACGTTTTATAAGTGCTATTAGAGTCATAGGTTTTTGTCACAAAATCAATGTCAAAGGGGGAGATTGAAACCGGCATGAAGTGGTTTGACATCAATTTTGTGACAAAGTGTCCTTGGTTATTTCGCCTTGAGTTCATTGTTAAGAAAACCGTGTTGTACGCGCGTCGTCCCGTGTCCTTGTCTTCGCGTCGTGTGTCTCAAGTATGATGTTTGTTTCAGGACGTACGTACCTCTTAAGGACGTTCGTACGTATGGTTAGGCAGCAGAGAAGTTTGTGTTCTGGACGTACGTACCTTTACAGGACGTTCGTACGTCCAAGTAGACAGCAGGCTTATTTTTGTTTGGAGACGTACGAACGTCATATCGACGTACGTACGTCCAAAGTGGGTTTTCACTATTTCGGCCCAATTTCCTTGGTTTTCAACCCTAAGTATAAATAGGGTTTCTCTTCCAAAGAACAAGTCAGTTCTTTGGCCGTCCAATTCACCTCTTGTTTCTTGGAGTTTGTTTAGGTTTTTGGTTTAGGTGGTTTTGGTGATTGAACTCATCTTTTTCTTCCCCATTCATCTTCTTCTTCATTATTGAATAGTGATTTAGCTTCGAGTCTTCTTGTGTGTTCATCAAGAAGTCGAGTTTCCTTGTGTGTTCATCAAGGAACTCTGGTGTAAGCTTGTTTCATAGTTCGGCTTCGAGTCTTCTTGTGTGTTCATCAAGAAGTCGAGTGTCTTGTGCGTACATCAAGGTGCTCTGGTGAAGTCAAGGTGTTAGAGATAACCAGGAGTATCAACTCGCAGTGAGTGCAGGTAGTTGATAGGTTTGTACATCTCTTTTCATCTAGTGGATTTATTTGTTGTCGCGAGGACAACCGTGGACGTTTCCCATATTGGGTTTTACCACGTTAAAAATTTCTGTGTGTTATTTACTTTCTGCATATTGTTTGATCTGCTTGAATATTCAACTGTCATATTAGCACTATTTATAGTTTCTCAAAGCCTTGTCGATCTTGAGGATTTAGATTTTAAAACAAGTAAGTTTTGTCCATTTTCAAGTTCGGACCGAAAACCGAGTAAATGCCGACCGAACGGACGGACATAAATCTCTTTTTTACGGACGGAACGTTGTTTTTTCACCTTAGAACACCCGAGTTAAGTGATGGAGTGGCTAGTCTCTTAGGTGTATCGTTTTCCATGCGAAAACATGTGTGTTTCGTCCACTCATAAGTTCGAAAAAAAAATCGAGTACATACCAATCCGAATGTCAGGACAAAACCCCGTTCCCATGGTCCAAATGTTCTATATTGGCCTTAAAACGTCCCGGCTAAGCCTTGTCGATCTTGAGGTTTTAGATTCCAAACCAAGTGAGTTTCGTCCATTTCCAAGTTCGGACCGAAAACCGAGTAAATGCCCACCGAACGGACGGACATAAATCTCGTTTTTACGGACGGAACGTTGTTTTTTCACCTTAGAACGCCCGAGTTAAGTAATGGAGTGGCTAGTCTCTTAGGTGTATCATTTTCCATGCGAAAACATGTGTGTTTCATCTACTTATTAGTTCGGAACAAAATTGGAGTACATACCAAGCCGAATGTCAGTACAAAACCCTGTTCCCATGGTCCAAATGTTCTATATTGGCCTTAAAACGTCCCGCTAACCCTTGTCGCTCTTGAGGTTTTAGATTCCAAAACAAGTGAGTTTTGTCCATTTCCAATTTCGTACCGGAAAATGAGTAAATACCGACCGAACGGACGGACAAAAATCTTGTTTTTACGGATAGAACGTTGTTTTTTCACCTTAGAACGCCCCAAGTTAAGTAATGGAGTTGCTAGTCTCTTAGGTGTATCGTTTACCATGGGAAAACATGTCTGTTTCGTTAACTTATAAGTTCGGAACAAAAATCGAGTACATACCATGCTGAATCTCAGGACAAAACCCTGTTCCCATGGTCCAAATGTTCTATATTGGCCTTAAAACGTCCCGGCTAAGCCTTGTCGATCTTGAGGATTTAGATTTTAAAACAAGTGAGTTTTGTCATTTTCAAGTTCGAACCGAAAACCGAGTAAATGCCGACCGAACGGACGGACATAAATCTCTTTTTTATGGACGGAACATTGTTTTTTCACCTTAGAACGCCCGAGTTAAGTAAAGGAGTGGCTAGTCTCTTAGGTGTATCATTTTCCATGCGAAAACATGTGTGTTTCATCCACTTATTAGTTCGGAACATAAATGGAGTACATACCAAGCAGAATGTCAGGACAAAACCCTGTTCCCATGGTCCAAATGTTCTATATTGGCCTTAAAACGTCCCGGCTAAGCCTTGTCGATCTTGAGGATTTAGATTTTAAAACAAGTGAGTTTTGTCCATTTTCAAGTTCGGACCGAAAACCGAGTAAATGCCGACCGAACGGACGGACATAAATCTCTTTTTTACGGACGGAACGTTGTTTTTTCACCTTAGAACACCCGAGTTAAGTAATGGAGTGGCTAGTCTCTTAGGTGTATCGTTTTCCATGCGAAAACATGTGTGTTTCGTCCACTCATAAGTTCGAAACAAAAATCGAGTACATACCAATCCGAATGTCAGGACAAAACCCCGTTCCCATGGTCCAAATGTTCTATATTTGCCTTAAAACGTCCCGGCTAAGCCTTGTCGATGTTGAGGTTTTAGATTCCAAACCAAGTGAGTTTCGTCCATTTCCAAGTTCGGACCAAAAACCGAGTAAATGCCCACCGAACGGACGGACATAAATCTCGTTTTTACGGACGGAACGTTGTTTTTTCACCTTAGAACGCCCGAGTTAAGTAATGGAGTGGCTAGTCTCTTAGGTGTATCATTTTCCATGCGAAAACATGTGTGTTTCATCCACTTATTAGTTCGGAACAAAAATGGAGTACATACCAAGCCGAATGTCAGTACAAAACCCTGTTCCCATGGTCCAAATGTTCTATATTGGCCTTAAAACGTCCCGGCTAACCCTTGTCGCTCTTGAGGTTTTAGATTCAAAAACAAGTGAGTTTTCTCCATTTCTAAGTTCGGACCGAAAACCGAGTAAATGCCCACCGAACGGACGGACATAAATCTCGTTTTTACGGACGGAACGTTGTTTTTTCACCTTAGAACGCCCGAGTTAAGTAATGGAGTGGCTAGTCTCTTAGGTGTATCATTTTCCATGCGAAAACATGTGTGTTTCATCCACTTATTAGTTCAGAACAAAAATGGAGTACATACCAAGCCGAATGTCAAGACAAAACCCTGTTCCCATGGTCCAAATGTTCTATATTGGCCTTAAAACGTCCCGGCTAAGCCTTGTCGATCTTGAGGATTTAGATTTTAAAACAAGTGAGTTTTGTCATTTTCAAGTTCGAACCGAAAACCGAGTAAATGCCGACCGAACGGACGGACATAAATCTCTTTTTTATGGACGGAACATTGTTTTTTCACCTTAGAACGCCCGAGTTAAGTAATGGAGTGGCTAGTCTCTTAGGTGTATCATTTTCCATGCGAAAACATGTGTGTTTCCTCCACTTATTAGTTCGGAACAAAAATGGAGTACATACCAAGCCGAATGTCAGGACAAAACCCTGTTCCCATGGTCCAAATGTTCTATATTGGCCTTAAAACGGCCGGCTAACCCTTTTCGCTCTTGAGGTTTTAGATTCCAAAACAAGTGAGTTTTTTCCATTTCCAAGTTCGTACCGAAAAACGAGTAAATACCGACCGAACGGACGGACATAAATCTTGTTTTTACGGATAGAACGTTGTTATTTCACCTTAGAACGCCCCGAGTTAAGTAATGGAGTTGCTAGTCTCTTAGGTGTATCGTTTACCATGGGAAAACATGTGTGTTTCGTTAACTTATAAGTTCGGAACAAAAATTGAGTACATACCAAGCCGAATCTCAGGACAAAACCCTGTTCCCATGGTCCAAATGTTCTATATTGGCCTTAAAACGTCCCGGCTAAGCCTTGTCGATCTTGAGGATTTAGATTTTAAAACAAGTGAGTTTTGTCCATTTTCAAGTTCAGACCGAAAACCGAGTAAATGCCGACCGAACGGACGGACATAAATCTCTTTTTTACGGACGGAACGTTGTTTTTTCACCTTAGAACACCCGAGTTAAGTAATGGAGTGGCTAGTCTCTTAGGTGTATCGTTTTCCATGCGAAAACATGTGTGTTTCGTCCACTCATAAGTTCGAAACAAAAATCGAGTACATACCAATCCGAATTTCAGGACAAAACCCCGTTCCCATGGTCCAAATGTTCTATATTGGCCTTAAAACGTCCCGGCTAAGCCTTGTCGATGTTGAGGTTTTAGATTCCAAACCAAGTGAGTTTCGTCCATTTCCAAGTTCGGACCAAAAACCGAGTAAATGCCCACCGAACGGACGGACATAAATCTCGTTTTTACGGACGGAACGTTGTTTTTTCACCTTAGAACGCCCGAGTTAAGTAATGGAGTGGCTAGTCTCTTAGGTGTATCGTTTACCATGCGAAAACATGTGTGTTTCGTCCACTCATAAGTTCGGAACAAAAATCGAGTACATACCAATCCGAATGTCAGGACAAAACCAAGTTCCCATGGTCCAAATGTTCTATATTGGCCTTAAAACGTCCCGGCTAACCCTTGTCGCTCTTGAGGTAATAGATTCCAAACCAAGTGAGTTTCGTCCATTTCCAAGTTCGTACCGAAAACCGAGTAAATGCCCACCGAACGGACGGACATAAATCTCGTTTTTACGGATAGAACGTTGTTTTTTCACCTTAGAACGCCCCAAGTTAAGTAATGGAGTTGCTAGTCTCTTAGGTGTATCGTTTACCATGGGAAAACATGTCTGTTTCGTTAACTTATAAGTTCGGAACAAAAATCGAGTACATACCATGCTGAATCTCAGGACAAAACCCTGTTCCCATGGTCCAAATGTTCTATATTGGCCTTAAAACGTCCCGGCTAAGCCTTGTCGATCTTGAGGATTTAGATTTTAAAACAAGTGAGTTTTGTCATTTTCAAGTTCGAACCGAAAACCGAGTAAATGCCGACCGAACGGACGGACATAAATCTCTTTTTTATGGACGGAACATTGTTTTTTCACCTTAGAACGCCCGAGTTAAGTAAAGGAGTGGCTAGTCTCTTAGGTGTATCATTTTCCATGCGAAAACATGTGTGTTTCATCCACTTATTAGTTCGGAACATAAATGGAGTACATACCAAGCCGAATGTCAGGACAAAACCCTGTTCCCATGGTCCAAATGTTCTATATTGGCCTTAAAACGTCCCGGCTAAGCCTTGTCGATCTTGAGGATTTAGATTTTAAAACAAGTGAGTTTTGTCCATTTTCAAGTTCGGACCGAAAACCGAGTAAATGCCGACCGAACGGACGGACATAAATCTCTTTTTTACGGACGGAACGTTGTTTTTTCACCTTAGAACACCCGAGTTAAGTAATGGAGTGGCTAGTCTCTTAGGTGTATCGTTTTCCATGCGAAAACATGTGTGTTTCGTCCACTCATAAGTTCGAAACAAAAATCGAGTACATACCAATCCGAATGTCAGGACAAAACCCCGTTCCCATGGTCCAAATGTTCTATATTTGCCTTAAAACGTCCCGGCTAAGCCTTGTCGATGTTGAGGTTTTAGATTCCAAACCAAGTGAGTTTCGTCCATTTCCAAGTTCGGACCAAAAACCGAGTAAATGCCCACCGAACGGACGGACATAAATCTCGTTTTTACGGACGGAACGTTGTTTTTTCACCTTAGAACGCCCGAGTTAAGTAATGGAGTGGCTAGTCTCTTAGGTGTATCATTTTCCATGCGAAAACATGTGTGTTTCATCCACTTATTAGTTCGGAACAAAAATGGAGTACATACCAAGCCGAATGTCAGTACAAAACCCTGTTCCCATGGTCCAAATGTTCTATATTGGCCTTAAAACGTCCCGGCTAACCCTTGTCGCTCTTGAGGTTTTAGATTCAAAAACAAGTGAGTTTTCTCCATTTCTAAGTTCGGACCGAAAACCGAGTAAATGCCCACCGAACGGACGGACATAAATCTCGTTTTTACGGACGGAACGTTGTTTTTTCACCTTAGAACGCCCGAGTTAAGTAATGGAGTGGCTAGTCTCTTAGGTGTATCATTTTCCATGCGAAAACATGTGTGTTTCATCCACTTATTAGTTCAGAACAAAAATGGAGTACATACCAAGCCGAATGTCAAGACAAAACCCTGTTCCCATGGTCCAAATGTTCTATATTGGCCTTAAAACGTCCCGGCTAAGCCTTGTCGATCTTGAGGATTTAGATTTTAAAACAAGTGAGTTTTGTCATTTTCAAGTTCGAACCGAAAACCGAGTAAATGCCGACCGAACGGACGGACATAAATCTCTTTTTTATGGACGGAACATTGTTTTTTCACCTTAGAACGCCCGAGTTAAGTAATGGAGTGGCTAGTCTCTTAGGTGTATCATTTTCCATGCGAAAACATGTGTGTTTCCTCCACTTATTAGTTCGGAACAAAAATGGAGTACATACCAAGCCGAATGTCAGGACAAAACCCTGTTCCCATGGTCCAAATGTTCTATATTGGCCTTAAAACGGCCGGCTAACCCTTTTCGCTCTTGAGGTTTTAGATTCCAAAACAAGTGAGTTTTTTCCATTTCCAAGTTCGTACCGAAAAACGAGTAAATACCGACCGAACGGACGGACATAAATCTTGTTTTTACGGATAGAACGTTGTTATTTCACCTTAGAACGCCCCGAGTTAAGTAATGGAGTTGCTAGTCTCTTAGGTGTATCGTTTACCATGGGAAAACATGTGTGTTTCGTTAACTTATAAGTTCGGAACAAAAATTGAGTACATACCAAGCCGAATCTCAGGACAAAACCCTGTTCCCATGGTCCAAATGTTCTATATTGGCCTTAAAACGTCCCGGCTAAGCCTTGTCGATCTTGAGGATTTAGATTTTAAAACAAGTGAGTTTTGTCCATTTTCAAGTTCAGACCGAAAACCGAGTAAATGCCGACCGAACGGACGGACATAAATCTCTTTTTTACGGACGGAACGTTGTTTTTTCACCTTAGAACACCCGAGTTAAGTAATGGAGTGGCTAGTCTCTTAGGTGTATCGTTTTCCATGCGAAAACATGTGTGTTTCGTCCACTCATAAGTTCGAAACAAAAATCGAGTACATACCAATCCGAATTTCAGGACAAAACCCCGTTCCCATGGTCCAAATGTTCTATATTGGCCTTAAAACGTCCCGGCTAAGCCTTGTCGATGTTGAGGTTTTAGATTCCAAACCAAGTGAGTTTCGTCCATTTCCAAGTTCGGACCAAAAACCGAGTAAATGCCCACCGAACGGACGGACATAAATCTCGTTTTTACGGACGGAACGTTGTTTTTTCACCTTAGAACGCCCGAGTTAAGTAATGGAGTGGCTAGTCTCTTAGGTGTATCGTTTACCATGCGAAAACATGTGTGTTTCGTCCACTCATAAGTTCGGAACAAAAATCGAGTACATACCAATCCGAATGTCAGGACAAAACCAAGTTCCCATGGTCCAAATGTTCTATATTGGCCTTAAAACGCCCCCGCTAACCCTTGTCGCTCTTGAGGTAATAGATTCCAAACCAAGTGAGTTTCGTCCATTTCCAAGTTCGTACCGAAAACCGAGTAAATGCCCACCGAACGGACGGACATAAATCTCGTTTTTACGGATAGAACGTTGTTTTTTCACCTTAGAACGCCCCGAGTTAAGTAATGGAGTTGCTAGTCTCTTAGGTGTATCGTTTACCATGGGAAAACATGTGTGTTTCGTTAACTTATTAGTTCGGAACAAAAATGGAGTACATACCAAGCCGAATCTCAGGACAAAACCCTGTTCCCATGGTCCAAATGTTCTATATTGGCCTTAAAACGTCCCGGCTAAGCCTTGTCGATGTTGAGGTTTTAGATTCCAAACCAAGTGAGTTTCGTCCATTTCCAAGTTCGGACCAAAAACCGAGTAAATGCCCACCGAACGGACGGACATAAATCTCGTTTTTACGGACGGAACGTTGTTTTTTCACCTTAGAACGCCCGAGTTAAGTAATGGAGTGGCTAGTCTCTTAGGTGTATCGTTTACCATGCGAAAACATGTGTGTTTCGTCCACTCATAAGTTCGGAACAAAAATCGAGTACATACCAATCCGAATGTCAGGACAAAACCAAGTTCCCATGGTCCAAATGTTCTATATTGGCCTTAAAACGTCCCGGCTAACCCTTGTCGCTCTTGAGGTAATAGATTCCAAACCAAGTGAGTTTCGTCCATTTCCAAGTTCGTACCGAAAACCGAGTAAATGCCCACCGAACGGACGGACATAAATCTCGTTTTTACGGATAGAACGTTGTTTTTTCACCTTAGAACGCCCCGAGTTAAGTAATGGAGTTGCTAGTCTCTTAGGTGTATCGTTTACCATGGGAAAACATGTGTGTTTCGTTAACTTATTAGTTCGGAACAAAAATGGAGTACATACCAAGCCGAATCTCAGGACAAAACCCTGTTCCCATGGTCCAAATGTTCTATATTGGCCTTAAAACGTCCCGGCTAACCCTTGTCGCTCTTGAGGTTTTAGATTCCAAAACAAGTGAGTTTTTTCCATTTCCAAGTTCGTACCGAAAAACGAGTAAATACCGACCGAACGGACGGACATAAATCTCTTTTTTACGGACGGAACGTTGTTTTTTCACCTTAGAACGCCCCGAGTTAAGTAATGGAGTTGCTAGTCTCTTAGGTGTATCGTTTTCCATGCGAAAACATGTGTGTTTCGTCCACTCATAAGTTCGAAACAAAAATCGAGTACATACCAATCCGAATGTCAGGACAAAACCCAGTTCCCATGGTCCAAATGTTCTATATTGGCCTTAAAACGTCCCGGCTAAGCCTTGTCGATGTTCAGGTTTTAGATTCCAAACCAAGTGAGTTTCGTCCATTTCCAAGTTCGGACCAAAAACCGAGTAAATGCCCACCGAACGGACGGACATAAATCTCGTTTTTACGGACGGAACGTTGTTTTTTCACCTTAGAACGCCCGAGTTAAGTAATGGAGTGGCTAGTCTCTTAGGTGTATCGTTTACCATGCGAAAACATGTGTGTTTCGTCCACTCATAAGTTCGGAACAAAAATCGAGTACATACCAATCCGAATATCAGGACAAAACCAAGTTCCCATGGTCCAAATGTTCTATATTGGCCTTAAAACGTCCCGGCTAAGCCTTGTCGATGTTGAGGTTTTAGATTCCAAACCAAGTAAGTTTCGTCCATTTCCAAGTTTGGACCAAAAACCGAGTAAATGCCCACCGAACGGACGGACATAAATCTCGTTTTTACGGACGGAACGTTGTTTTTTCACCTTAGAACGCCCGAGTTAAGTAATGGTGTGGCTAGTCTCTTAGGTGTATCATTTTCCATGCGAAAACATGTGTGTTTCATCCACTTATTAGTTCGGAACAAAATTGGAGTACATACCAAGCCGAATGTCAGTACAAAACCCTGTTCCCATGGTCCAAATGTTCTATATTGGCCTTAAAACGTCCCGGCTAACCCTTGTCGCTCTTGAGGTTTTAGATTCCAAAACAAGTGAGTTTTTTCCATTTCCAAGTTCGTACCGAAAAACGAGTAAATACCGACCGAACGGACGGACATAAATCTCGTTTTTACGGACGGAACGTTGTTTTTTCACCTTAGAACACCCGAGTTAAGTAATGGAGTGGCTAGTCTCTTAGGTGTATCGTTTTCCATGCGAAAACATGTGTGTTTCGTCCACTCATAAGTTCGGAACAAAAATCGAGTACATACCAATCCGAATGTCAGGACAAAACCAAGTTCCCATGGTCCAAATGTTCTATATTGGCCTTAAAACGTCCCGGCTAAGTCTTGTCGATGTTGAGGTTTTAGATTCCAAAACAAGTGAGTTTTTTCCATTTCCAAGTTCGTACCGAAAAACGAGTAAATACCGACCGAACGGACGGACATAAATCTCTTTTTTACGGACGGTACGTTGTTTTTTCACCTTAGAACGCCCCGAGTTAAGTAATGGAGTTGCTAGTCTCTTAGGTGTATCGTTTTCCATGCGAAAACATGTGTGTTTCGTCCATTCATAAGTTCGAAACAAAAATCGAGTACATACCAATCCGAATGTCAGGACAAAACCCCGTTCCCATGGTCCAAATGTTCTATATTGGCCTTAAAACGTCCCGGCTAACCCTTGTCGCTCTTGAGGTAATAGATTCCAAACCAAGTGAGTTTCGTCCATTTCCAAGTTTGTACCAAAAACCGAGTAAATGCCCACCAAACGGACGGACATAAATCTCGTTTTTACGGATAGAACGTTGTTTTTTCACCTTAGAACGCCCTGAGTTAAGTAATGGAGTTGCTAGTCTCTTAGGTGTATCGTTTACCATGGGAAAACATGTGTGTTTCGTTAACTTATTAGTTCGGAACAAAAATGGAGTACATACCAAGCCGAATCTCAGGACAAAACCCTGTTCCCATGGTCCAAATGTTCTATATTGGCCTTAAAACGTCCCGGCTAACCCTTATCGCTCTTGAGGTTTTAGATTCCAAAACAAGTGAGTTTTTTCCATTTCCAAGTTCGTACCGAAAAACGAGTAAATACCGACCGAACGGACGGACATAAATCTCGTTTTTACGGACGGAACGTTGTTTTTTCACCTTAGAACACCCGAGTTAAGTAATGGAGTGGCTAGTCTCTTAGGTGTATCGTTTTCCATGCGAAAACATGTGTGTTTCGTCCACTCATAAGTTCGGAACAAAAATCGAGTACATACCAATCCGAATGTCAGGACAAAACCAAGTTCCCATGGTCCAAATGTTCTATATTGGCCTTAAAACGTCCCGGCTAAGCCTTGTCGATGTTGAGGTTTTAGATTCCAAACCAAATGAGTTTCGTCCATTTCCAAGTTCGGACCAAAAACCGAGTAAATGCCCACCGAACGGACGGACATAAATCTCGTTTTTACGGCCGGAACGTTGTTTTTTCACCTTAGAACGCCCGAGTTAAGTAATGGAGTGGCTAGTCTCTTAGGTGTATCATTTTCCATGCGAAAACATGTGTGTTTCATCCACTTATTAGTTCGGAACAAAATTGGAGTACATACCAAGCCGAATGTCAGTACAAAACCCTGTTCCCATGGTCCAAATGTTCTATATTGGCCTTAAAACGTCCCGGCTAACCCTTGTCGCTCTTGAGGTTTTAGATTCCAAAACTAGTGAGTTTTTTCCATTTCCAAGTTCGTACCGAAAAACGAGTAAATACCGACCGAACGGACGGACATAAATCTCTTTTTTACGGACGGAACGTTGTTTTTTCACCTTAGAACGCCCCGAGTTAAGTAATGGAGTTGCTAGTCTCTTAGGTGTATCATTTTCCATGCGAAAACATGTGTGTTTCGTCCACTCATAAGTTCGAAACAAAAATCGAGTACATACCAATCCGAATGTCAGGACAAAACCCCGTTCCCATGGTCCAAATGTTCTATATTGGCCTTAAAACGTCCCGGCTAAGCCTTGTCGATGTTGAGGTTTTAGATTCCAAACCAAGTGTGTTTCGTCCATTTCCAAGTTTGGACCAAAAACCGAGTAAATGCCCACCGAACGGACGGACATAAATCTCGTTTTTACGGACGGAACGTTGTTTTTTCACCTTTGAACGCCCGAGTTAAGTAATGGAGTGGCTAGTCTCTTAGGTGTATCGTTTACCATGCGAAAACATGTGTGTTTCGTCCACTCATAAGTTCGGAACAAAAATCGAGTACATACCAATCCGAATGTCAGGACAAAACCAAGTTCCCATGGTCCAAATTTTCTATATTGGCCTTAAAACGTCCCGGCTAACCCTTGTCGCTCTTGAGGTAATAGATTCCAAACCAAGTGAGTTTCGTCCATTTCCAAGTTCGTACCGAAAACTGAGTAAATGCCCACCGAACGGACGGACATAAATCTCGTTTTTACGGATAGAACGTTGTTTTTTCACCTTAGAACGCCCCGAGTTAAGTAATGGAGTTGCTAGTCTCTTAGGTGTATCGTTTTCCATGCGAAAACATGTGTGTTTCGTCCACTCATAAGTTCGAAACAAAAATCGAGTACATACCAATCCGAATGTCAGGACAAAACCCCGTTCCCATGGTCCAAATGTTCTATATTGGCCTTAAAACATCCCGGCTAAGCCTTGTCGCTCTTGAGGTAATAGATTCCAAACCAAGTGAGTTTCGTCCATTTCCAAGTTCGTACCGAAAACCGAGTAAATGCCCACCAAACGGACGGACATAAATCTCGTTTTTACGGATAGAACGTTGTTTTTTCACCTTAGAACGCCCCGAGTTAAGTAATGGAGTTGCTAGTCTCTTAGGTGTATCGTTTACCATGGGAAAACATGTGTGTTTCGTTAACTTATTAGTTCGGAACAAAAATGGAGTACATACCAAGCCGAATCTCAGGACAAAACCCTGTTCCCATGGTCCAAATGTTCTATATTGGCCTTAAAACGTCCCGGCTAAGCCTTGTCGATGTTGAGGTTTTAGATTCCAAAACAAGTGAGTTTTTTCCATTTCCAAGTTCGTACCGAAAAACGAGTAAATACCGACCGAACGGACGGACATAAATCTCTTTTTTACGGACGGTACGTTGTTTTTTCACCTTAGAACGCCCCGAGTTAAGTAATGGAGTTGCTAGTCTCTTAGGTGTATCGTTTTCCATGCGAAAACATGTGTGTTTCGTCCACTCATAAGTTCGAAACAAAAATCGAGTACATACCAATCCGAATGTCAGGACAAAACCCCGTTCCCATGGTCCAAATGTTCTATATTGGCCTTAAAACGTCCCGGCTAACCCTTGTCGCTCTTGAGGTAATAGATTCCAAACCAAGTGAGTTTCGTCCATTTCCAAGTTTGTACCGAAAACCGAGTAAATGCCCACCAAACGGACGGACATAAATCTCGTTTTTACGGATAGAACGTTGTTTTTTCACCTTAGAACGCCCTGAGTTAAGTAATGGAGTTGCTAGTCTCTTAGGTGTATCGTTTACCATGGGAAAACATGTGTGTTTCGTTAACTTATTAGTTCGGAACAAAAATGGAGTACATACCAAGCCGAATCTCAGGACAAAACCCTGTTCCCATGGTCCAAATGTTCTATATTGGCCTTAAAACGTCCCGGCTAACCCTTATCGCTCTTGAGGTTTTAGATTCCAAAACAAGTGAGTTTTTTCCATTTCCAAGTTCGTACCGAAAAACGAGTAAATACCGACCGAACGGACGGACATAAATCTCGTTTTTACGGACGGAACGTTGTTTTTTCACCTTAGAACACCCGAGTTAAGTAATGGAGTGGCTAGTCTCTTAGGTGTATCGTTTTCCATGCGAAAACATGTGTGTTTCGTCCACTCATAAGTTTGGAACAAAAATCGAGTACATACCAATCCGAATGTCAGGACAAAACCAAGTTCCCATGGTCCAAATGTTCTATATTGGGCTTAAAACGTCCCGGCTAAGCCTTGTCGATGTTGAGGTTTTAGATTCCAAACCAAATGAGTTTCGTCCATTTCCAAGTTCGGACCAAAAACCGAGTAAATGCCCACCGAACGGACGGACATAAATCTCGTTTTTACGGCCGGAACGTTGTTTTTTCACCTTAGAACGCCCGAGTTAAGTAATGGAGTGGCTAGTCTCTTAGGTGTATCATTTTCCATGCGAAAACATGTGTGTTTCATCCACTTATTAGTTCGGAACAAAATTGGAGTACATACCAAGCCGAATGTCAGTACAAAACCCTGTTCCCATGGTCCAAATGTTCTATATTGGCCTTAAAACGTCCCGGCTAACCCTTGTCGCTCTTGAGGTTTTAGATTCCAAAACTAGTGAGTTTTTTCCATTTCCAAGTTCGTACCGAAAAACGAGTAAATACCGACCGAACGGACGGACATAAATCTCTTTTTTACGGACGGAACGTTGTTTTTTCACCTTAGAACGCCCCGAGTTAAGTAATGGAGTTGCTAGTCTCTTAGGTGTATCATTTTCCATGCGAAAACATGTGTGTTTCGTCCACTCATAAGTTCGAAACAAAAATCGAGTACATACCAATCCGAATGTCAGGACAAAACCCCGTTCCCATGGTCCAAATGTTCTATATTGGCCTTAAAACGTCCCGGCTAAGCCTTGTCGATGTTGAGGTTTTAGATTCCAAACCAAGTGAGTTTCGTCCATTTCCAAGTTTGGACCAAAAACCGAGTAAATGCCCACCGAACGGACGGACATAAATCTCGTTTTTACGGACGGAACGTTGTTTTTTCACCTTTGAACGCCCGAGTTAAGTAATGGAGTGGCTAGTCTCTTAGGTGTATCGTTTACCATGCGAAAACATGTGTGTTTCGTCCACTCATAAGTTCGGAACAAAAATCGAGTACATACCAATCCGAATGTCAGGACAAAACCAAGTTCCCATGGTCCAAATTTTCTATATTGGCCTTAAAACGTCCCGGCTAACCCTTGTCGCTCTTGAGGTAATAGATTCCAAACCAAGTGAGTTTCGTCCATTTCCAAGTTCGTACCGAAAACTGAGTAAATGCCCACCGAACGGACGGACATAAATCTCGTTTTTACGGATAGAACGTTGTTTTTTCACCTTAGAACGCCCCGAGTTAAGTAATGGAGTTGCTAGTCTCTTAGGTGTATCGTTTTCCATGCGAAAAGATGTGTGTTTCGTCCACTCATAAGTTCGAAACAAAAATCGAGTACATACCAATCCGAATGTCAGGACAAAACCCCGTTCCCATGGTCCAAATGTTCTATATTGGCCTTAAAACATCCCGGCTAAGCCTTGTCGCTCTTGAGGTAATAGATTCCAAACCAAGTGAGTTTCGTCCATTTCCAAGTTCGTACCGAAAACCGAGTAAATGCCCACCAAACGGACGGACATAAATCTCGTTTTTACGGATAGAACGTTGTTTTTTCACCTTAGAACGCCCCGAGTTAAGTAATGGAGTTGCTAGTCTCTTAGGTGTATCGTTTACCATGGGAAAACATGTGTGTTTCGTTAACTTATTAGTTCGGAACAAAAATGGAGTACATACCAAGCCGAATCTCAGGACAAAACCCTGTTCCCATGGTCCAAATGTTCTATATTGGCCTTAAAACGTCCCGGCTAAGCCTTGTCGATGTTGAGGTTTTAGATTCCAAAACAAGTGAGTTTTTTCCATTTCCAAGTTCGTACCGAAAAACGAGTAAATACCGACCGAACGGACGGACATAAATCTCTTTTTTACGGACGGTACGTTGTTTTTTCACCTTAGAACGCCCCGAGTTAAGTAATGGAGTTGCTAGTCTCTTAGGTGTATCGTTTTCCATGCGAAAACATGTGTGTTTCGTCCACTCATAAGTTCGAAACAAAAATCGAGTACATACCAATCCGAATGTCAGGACAAAACCCCGTTCCCATGGTCCAAATGTTCTATATTGGCCTTAAAACGTCCCGGCTAACCCTTGTCGCTCTTGAGGTAATAGATTCCAAACCAAGTGAGTTTCGTCCATTTCCAAGTTTGTACCGAAAACCGAGTAAATGCCCACCAAACGGACGGACATAAATCTCGTTTTTACGGATAGAACGTTGTTTTTTCACCTTAGAACGCCCTGAGTTAAGTAATGGAGTTGCTAGTCTCTTAGGTGTATCGTTTACCATGGGAAAACATGTGTGTTTCGTTAACTTATTAGTTCGGAACAAAAATGGAGTACATACCAAGCCGAATCTCAGGACAAAACCCTGTTCCCATGGTCCAAATGTTCTATATTGGCCTTAAAACGTCCCGGCTAACCCTTATCGCTCTTGAGGTTTTAGATTCCAAAACAAGTGAGTTTTTTCCATTTCCAAGTTCGTACCGAAAAACGAGTAAATACCGACCGAACGGACGGACATAAATCTCGTTTTTACGGACGGAACGTTGTTTTTTCACCTTAGAACACCCGAGTTAAGTAATGGAGTGGCTAGTCTCTTAGGTGTATCGTTTTCCATGCGAAAACATGTGTGTTTCGTCCACTCATAAGTTCGGAACAAAAATCGAGTACATACCAATCCGAATGTCAGGACAAAACCAAGTTCCCATGGTCCAAATGTTCTATATTGGGCTTAAAACGTCCCGGCTAAGCCTTGTCGATGTTGAGGTTTTAGATTCCAAACCAAATGAGTTTCGTCCATTTCCAAGTTCGGACCAAAAACCGAGTAAATGCCCACCGAACGGACGGACATAAATCTCGTTTTTACGGCCGGAACGTTGTTTTTTCACCTTAGAACGCCCGAGTTAAGTAATGGAGTGGCTAGTCTCTTAGGTGTATCATTTTCCATGCGAAAACATGTGTGTTTCATCCACTTATTAGTTCGGAACAAAATTGGAGTACATACCAAGCCGAATGTCAGTACAAAACCCTGTTCCCATGGTCCAAATGTTCTATATTGGCCTTAAAACGTCCCGGCTAACCCTTGTCGCTCTTGAGGTTTTAGATTCCAAAACTAGTGAGTTTTTTCCATTTCCTAGTTCGTACCGAAAAACGAGTAAATACCGACCGAACGGACGGACATAAATCTCTTTTTTACGGACGGAACGTTGTTTTTTCACCTTAGAACGCCCCGAGTTAAGTAATGGAGTTGCTAGTCTCTTAGGTGTATCATTTTCCATGCGAAAACATGTGTGTTTCGTCCACTCATAAGTTCGAAACAAAAATCGAGTACATACCAATCCGAATGTCAGGACAAAACCCCGTTCCCATGGTCCAAATGTTCTATATTGGCCTTAAAACGTCCCGGCTAAGCCTTGTCGATGTTGAGGTTTTAGATTCCAAACCAAGTGAGTTTCGTCCATTTCCAAGTTTGGACCAAAAACCGAGTAAATGCCCACCGAACGGACGGACATAAATCTCGTTTTTACGGACGGAACGTTGTTTTTTCCCCTTTGAACGCCCGAGTTAAGTAATGGAGTGGCTAGTCTCTTAGGTGTATCGTTTACCATGCGAAAACATGTGTGTTTCGTCCACTCATAAGTTCGGAACAAAAATCGAGTACATACCAATCCGAATGTCAGGACAAAACCAAGTTCCCATGGTCCAAATTTTCTATATTGGCCTTAAAACGTCCCGGCTAACCCTTGTCGCTCTTGAGGTAATAGATTCCAAACCAAGTGAGTTTCGTCCATTTCCAAGTTCGTACCGAAAACTGAGTAAATGCCCACCGAACGGACGGACATAAATCTCGTTTTTACGGATAGAACGTTGTTTTTTCACCTTAGAACGCCCCGAGTTAAGTAATGGAGTTGCTAGTCTCTTAGGTGTATCGTTTTCCATGCGAAAACATGTGTGTTTCGTCCACTCATAAGTTCGAAACAAAAATCGAGTACATACCAATCCGAATGTCAGGACAAAACCCCGTTCCCATGGTCCAAATGTTCTATATTGGCCTTAAAACATCCCGGCTAAGCCTTGTCGCTCTTGAGGTAATAGATTCCAAACCAAGTGAGTTTCGTCCATTTCCAAGTTCGTACCGAAAACCGAGTAAATGCCCACCAAACGGACGGACATAAATCTCGTTTTTACGGATAGAACGTTGTTTTTTCACCTTAGAACGCCCCGAGTTAAGTAATGGAGTTGCTAGTCTCTTAGGTGTATCGTTTACCATGGGAAAACATGTGTGTTTCGTTAACTTATTAGTTCGGAACAAAAATGGAGTACATACCAAGCCGAATCTCAGGACAAAACCCTGTTCCCATGGTCCAAATGTTCTATATTGGCCTTAAAACGTCCCGGCTAACCCTTATCGCTCTTGAGGTTTTAGATTCCAAAACAAGTGAGTTTTTTCCATTTCCAAGTTCGTACCGAAAAACGAGTAAATACCGACCGAACGGACGGACATAAATCTCTTTTTTACAGACGGAACGTTGTTTTTTCACCTTAGAACGCCCCGAGTTAAGTAATGGAGTTGCTAGTCTCTTAGGTGTATCGTTTTCCATGCGAAAACATGTGTGTTTCGTCCACTCATAAGTTCGAAACAAAAATCGAGTACATACCAATCCGAATGTCAGGACAAAACCCCGTTCCCATGGTCCAAATGTTCTATATTGGCCTTAAAACATCCCGGCTAAGCCTTGTCGATGTTGAGGTTTTAGATTCCAAACCAAGTGAGTTTCGTCCATTTTCAAGTTCGGACCAAAAACCGAGTAAATGCCCACCGAACGGACGGACATAAATCTCGTTTTTACGGACGGAACGTTGTTTTTTCACCTTAGAACACCCGAGTTAAGTAATGGAGTGGCTAGTCTCTTAGGTGTATCGTTTTCCATGCGAAAACATGTGTGTTTCGTCCACTCATAAGTTCGGAACAAAAATCGAGTACATACCAATCCGAATGTCAGGACAAAACCAAGTTCCCATGGTCCAAATGTTCTATATTGGCCTTAAAACGTCCCGGCTAACCCTTGTCGCTCTTGAGGTAATAGATTCCAAACCAAGTGAGTTTCGTCCATTTCCAAGTTCGTACCGAAAACCGAGTAAATGCCCACCGAACGGACGGACATAAATCTCGTTTTTACGGACGGAACGTTGTTTTTTCACCTTAGAACACCCGAGTTAAGTAATGGAGTGGCTAGTCTCTTAGGTGTATCGTTTTCCATGCGAAAACATGTGTGTTTCGTCCACTCATAAGTTCGGAACAAAAATCGAGTACATACCAATCCGAATGTCAGGACAAAACCAAGTTCCCATGGTCCAAATGTTCTATATTGGCCTTAAAACGTCCCGGCTAACCCTTGTCGATGTTGAGGTTTTAGATTCCAAAACAAGTGAGTTTTTTCCTTTTCCAAGTTCGTACCGAAAAACGAGTAAATACCGACCGAACGGACGGACATAAATCTCTTTTTTACGGACGGTACGTTGTTTTTTCACCTTAGAACGCCCCGAGTTAAGTAATGGAGTTGCTAGTCTCTTAGGTGTATCGTTTTCCATGCGAAAACATGTGTGTTTCGTCCACTCATAAGTTCGAAACAAAAATCGAGTACATACCAATCCGAATGTCAGGACAAAACCCCGTTCCCATGGTCCAAATGTTCTATATTGGCCTTAAAACGTCCCGGCTAAGCCTTGTCGATGTTGAGGTTTTAGATTCCAAACCAAGTGAGTTTCGTCCATTTCCAAGTTTGGACCAAAAACCGAGTAAATGCCCACCGAACGGACGGACATAAATCTCGTTTTTACGGACGGAACGTTGTTTTTTCACCTTTGAACGCCCGAGTTAAGTAATGGAGTGGCTAGTCTCTTAGGTGTATCGTTTACCATGCGAAAACATGTGTGTTTCGTCCACTCATAAGTTCGGAACAAAAATCGAGTACATACCAATCCGAATGTCAGGACAAAACCAAGTTCCCATGGTCCAAATTTTCTATATTGGCCTTAAAACGTCCCGGCTAACCCTTGTCGCTCTTGAGGTAATAGATTCCAAACCAAGTGAGTTTCGTCCATTTCCAAGTTCGTACCGAAAACTGAGTAAATGCCCACCGAACGGACGGACATAAATCTCGTTTTTACGGATAGAACGTTGTTTTTTCACCTTAGAACGCCCCGAGTTAAGTAATGGAGTTGCTAGTCTCTTAGGTGTATCGTTTTCCATGCGAAAACATGTGTGTTTCGTCCACTCATAAGTTCGAAACAAAAATCGAGTACATACCAATCCGAATGTCAGGACAAAACCCCGTTCCCATGGTCCAAATGTTCTATATTGGCCTTAAAACATCCCGGCTAAGCCTTGTCGCTCTTGAGGTAATAGATTCCAAACCAAGTGAGTTTCGTCCATTTCCAAGTTCGTACCAAAAACCGAGTAAATGCCCACCAAACGGACGGACATAAATCTCGTTTTTACGGATAGAACGTTGTTTTTTCACCTTAGAACGCCCCGAGTTAAGTAATGGAGTTGCTAGTCTCTTAGGTGTATCGTTTACCATGGGAAAACATGTGTGTTTCGTTAACTTATTAGTTCGGAACAAAAATGGAGTACATACCAAGCCGAATCTCAGGACAAAACCCTGTTCCCATGGTCCAAATGTTCTATATTGGCCTTAAAACGTCCCGGCTAAGCCTTGTCGATGTTGAGGTTTTAGATTCCAAAACAAGTGAGTTTTTTCCATTTCCAAGTTCGTACCGAAAAACGAGTAAATACCGACCGAACGGACGGACATAAATCTCTTTTTTACGGACGGTACGTTGTTTTTTCACCTTAGAACGCCCCGAGTTAAGTAATGGAGTTGCTAGTCTCTTAGGTGTATCGTTTTCCATGCGAAAACATGTGTGTTTCGTCCACTCATAAGTTCGAAACAAAAATCGAGTACATACCAATCCGAATGTCAGGACAAAACCCCGTTCCCATGGTCCAAATGTTCTATATTGGCCTTAAAACGTCCCGGCTAACCCTTGTCGCTCTTGAGGTAATAGATTCCAAACCAAGTGAGTTTCGTCCATTTCCAAGTTTGTACCGAAAACCGAGTAAATGCCCACCAAACGGACGGACATAAATCTCGTTTTTACGGATAGAACGTTGTTTTTTCACCTTAGAATGCCCTGAGTTAAGTAATGGAGTTGCTAGTCTCTTAGGTGTATCGTTTACCATGGGAAAACATGTGTGTTTCGTTAACTTATTAGTTCGGAACAAAAATGGAGTACATACCAAGCCGAATCTCAGGACAAAACCCTGTTCCCATGGTCCAAATGTTCTATATTGGCCTTAAAACGTCCCGGCTAACCCTTATCGCTCTTGAGGTTTTAGATTCCAAAACAAGTGAGTTTTTTCCATTTCCAAGTTCGTACCGAAAAACGAGTAAATACCGACCGAACGGACGGACATAAATCTCGTTTTTACGGACGGAACGTTGTTTTTTCACCTTAGAACACCCGAGTTAAGTAATGGAGTGGCTAGTCTCTTAGGTGTATCGTTTTCCATGCGAAAACATGTGTGTTTCGTCCACTCATAAGTTCGGAACAAAAATCGAGTACATACCAATCCGAATGTCAGGACAAAACCAAGTTCCCATGGTCCAAATGTTCTATATTGGCCTTAAAACGTCCCGGCTAAGCCTTGTCGATGTTGAGGTTTTAGATTCCAAACCAAATGAGTTTCGTCCATTTCCAAGTTCGGACCAAAAACCGAGTAAATGCCCACCGAACGGACGGACATAAATCTCGTTTTTACGGCCGGAACGTTGTTTTTTCACCTTAGAACGCCCGAGTTAAGTAATGGAGTGGCTAGTCTCTTAGGTGTATCATTTTCCATGCGAAAACATGTGTGTTTCATCCACTTATTAGTTCGGAACAAAATTGGAGTACATACCAAGCCGAATGTCAGTACAAAACCCTGTTCCCATGGTCCAAATGTTCTATATTGGCCTTAAAACGTCCCGGCTAACCCTTGTCGCTCTTGAGGTTTTAGATTCCAAAACTAGTGAGTTTTTTCCATTTCCAAGTTCGTACCGAAAAACGAGTAAATACCGACCGAACGGACGGACATAAATCTCTTTTTTACGGACGGAACGTTGTTTTTTCACCTTAGAACGCCCCGAGTTAAGTAATGGAGTTGCTAGTCTCTTAGGTGTATCATTTTCCATGCGAAAACATGTGTGTTTCGTCCACTCATAAGTTCGAAACAAAAATCGAGTACATACCAATCCGAATGTCAGGACAAAACCCCGTTCCCATGGTCCAAATGTTCTATATTGGCCTTAAAACGTCCCGGCTAAGCCTTGTCGATGTTGAGGTTTTAGATTCCAAACCAAGTGAGTTTCGTCCATTTCCAAGTTTGGACCAAAAACCGAGTAAATGCCCACCGAACGGACGGACATAAATCTCGTTTTTACGGACGGAACGTTGTTTTTTCACCTTTGAACGCCCGAGTTAAGTAATGGAGTGGCTAGTCTCTTAGGTGTATCGTTTACCATGCGAAAACATGTGTGTTTCGTCCACTCATAAGTTCGGAACAAAAATCGAGTACATACCAATCCGAATGTCAGGACAAAACCAAGTTCCCATGGTCCAAATTTTCTATATTGGCCTTAAAACGTCCCGGCTAACCCTTGTCGCTCTTGAGGTAATAGATTCCAAACCAAGTGAGTTTCGTCCATTTCCAAGTTCGTACCGAAAACTGAGTAAATGCCCACCGAACGGACGGACATAAATCTCGTTTTTACGGATAGAACGTTGTTTTTTCACCTTAGAACGCCCCGAGTTAAGTAATGGAGTTGCTAGTCTCTTAGGTGTATCGTTTTCCATGCGAAAACATGTGTGTTTCGTCCACTCATAAGTTCGAAACAAAAATCGAGTACATACCAATCCGAATGTCAGGACAAAACCCCGTTCCCATGGTCCGAATGTTCTATATTGGCCTTAAAACATCCCGGCTAAGCCTTGTCGATGTTGAGGTTTTAGATTCCAAACCAAGTGAGTTTCGTCCATTTCCAAGTTCGGACCAAAAACCGAGTAAATGCCCACCGAACGGACGGACATAAATCTCGTTTTTACGGACGGAACGTTGTTTTTTCACCTTAGAACACCCGAGTTAAGTAATGGAGTGGCTAGTCTCTTAGGTGTATCGTTTTCCATGCGAAAACATGTGTGTTTCGTCCACTCATAAGTTCGGAACAAAAATCGAGTACATACCAATCCGAATGTCAGGACAAAACCAAGTTCCCATGGTCCAAATGTTCTATATTGGCCTTAAAACGTCCCGGCTAAGCCTTGTCGATGTTGAGGTTTTAGATTCCAAACCAAATGAGTTTCGTCCATTTCCAAGTTCGGACCAAAAACCGAGTAAATGCCCACCGAACGGACGGACATAAATCTCGTTTTTACGGCCGGAACGTTGTTTTTTCACCTTAGAACGCCCGAGTTAAGTAATGGAGTGGCTAGTCTCTTAGGTGTATCATTTTCCATGCGAAAACATGTGTGTTTCATCCACTTATTAGTTCGGAACAAAATTGGAGTACATACCAAGCCGAATGTCAGTACAAAACCCTGTTCCCATGGTCCAAATGTTCTATATTGGCCTTAAAACGTCCCGGCTAACCCTTGTCGCTCTTGAGGTTTTAGATTCCAAAACTAGTGAGTTTTTTCCATTTCCAAGTTCGTACCGAAAAACGAGTAAATACCGACCGAACGGACGGACATAAATCTCTTTTTTACGGACGGAACGTTGTTTTTTCACCTTAGAACGCCCCGAGTTAAGTAATGGAGTTGCTAGTCTCTTAGGTGTATCATTTTCCATGCGAAAACATGTGTGTTTCGTCCACTCATAAGTTCGAAACAAAAATCGAGTACATACCAATCCGAATGTCAGGACAAAACCCCGTTCCCATGGTCCAAATGTTCTATATTGGCCTTAAAACGTCCCGGCTAAGCCTTGTCGATGTTGAGGTTTTAGATTCCAAACCAAGTGAGTTTCGTCCATTTCCAAGTTTGGACCAAAAACCGAGTAAATGCCCACCGAACGGACGGACATAAATCTCGTTTTTACGGACGGAACGTTGTTTTTTCACCTTTGAACGCCCGAGTTAAGTAATGGAGTGGCTAGTCTCTTAGGTGTATCGTTTACCATGCGAAAACATGTGTGTTTCGTCCACTCATAAGTTCGGAACAAAAATCGAGTACATACCAATCCGAATGTCAGGACAAAACCAAGTTCCCATGGTCCAAATTTTCTATATTGGCCTTAAAACGTCCCGGCTAACCCTTGTCGCTCTTGAGGTAATAGATTCCAAACCAAGTGAGTTTCGTCCATTTCCAAGTTCGTACCGAAAACTGAGTAAATGCCCACCGAACGGACGGACATAAATCTCGTTTTTACGGATAGAACGTTGTTTTTTCACCTTAGAACGCCCCGAGTTAAGTAATGGAGTTGCTAGTCTCTTAGGTGTATCGTTTTCCATGCGAAAACATGTGTGTTTCGTCCACTCATAAGTTCGAAACAAAAATCGAGTACATACCAATCCGAATGTCAGGACAAAACCCCGTTCCCATGGTCCGAATGTTCTATATTGGCCTTAAAACATCCCGGCTAAGCCTTGTCGATGTTGAGGTTTTAGATTCCAAACCAAGTGAGTTTCGTCCATTTCCAAGTTCGGACCAAAAACCGAGTAAATGCCCACCGAACGGACGGACATAAATCTCGTTTTTACGGACGGAACGTTGTTTTTTCACCTTAGAACACCCGAGTTAAGTAATGGAGTGGCTAGTCTCTTAGGTGTATCGTTTTCCATGCGAAAACATGTGTGTTTCGTCCACTCATAAGTTCGGAACAAAAATCGAGTACATACCAATCCGAATGTCAGGACAAAACCAAGCTCCCATCGTCCAAATGTTCTATATTGGCCTTAAAACGTCCCGGCTAAGCCTTGTTGATGTTGAGGTTTTAGATTCCAAACCAAGTGAGTTTCGTCCATTTCCAAGTTCGGACAAAAAACCGAGTAAATGCCCACCGAACGGACGGACATAAATCTCGTTTTTACGGACGGAACGTTGTTTTTTCATCTTAGAACGCCCCGAGTTAAGTAATGGAGTTGCTAGTCTCTTAGGTGTATCGTTTTCCATGCGAAAACATGTGTGTTTCGTCCACTCATAAGTTCGAAACAAAAATCGAGTACATACCAATCCGAATGTCAGGACAAAACCCCGTTCCCATGGTCCAAATGTTCTATATTGGCCTTAAAACATCCCGGCTAAGCCTTGTCGATGTTGAGGTTTTAGATTCCAAACCAAGTGAGTTTCGTCCATTTCCAAGTTCGGACCAAAAACCGAGTAAATGCCCACCGAACGGACGGACATAAATCTCGTTTTTACGGACGGAACGTTGTTTTTTCACCTTAGAACACCCGAGTTAAGTAATGGAGTGGCTAGTCTCTTAGGTGTATCGTTTTCCATGCGAAAACATGTGTGTTTCGTCCACTCATAAGTTCGGAACAAAAATCGAGTACATACCAATCCGAATGTCAGGACAAAACCAAGTTCCCATCGTCCAAATGTTCTATATTGGCCTTAAAACGTCCCGGCTAAGCCTTGTCGATGTTGAGGTTTTAGATTCCAAACCAAGTGAGTTTCGTCCATTTCCAAGTTCGGACCAAAAACCGAGTAAATGCCCACCGAACGGACGGACATAAATCTCGTTTTTACGGACGGAACGTTGTTTTTTCACCTTAGAACGCCCGAGTTAAGTAATGGAGTGGCTAGTCTCTTAGGTGTATCATTTTCCATGCGAAAACATGTGTGTTTCATCCACTTATTAGTTCGAGACAAAATTGGAGTACATACCAAGCCGAATGTCAGTACAAAACCCTGTTCCCATGGTCCAAATGTTCTATATTGGCCTTAAAACGTCCCGGCTAACCCTTGTCGCTCTTGAGGTTTTAGATTCCAAAACAAGTGAGTTTTTTCCATTTCCAAGTTCGTACCGAAAAACGAGTAAATACCGACCGAACGGACGGACATAAATCTCTTTTTTACGGACGGAACGTTGTTTTTTCACCTTAGAACGCCCCGAGTTAAGTAATGGAGTTGCTAGTCTCTTAGGTGTATCGTTTTCCATGCGAAAACATGTGTGTTTCGTCCACTCATAAGTTCGAAACAAAAATCGAGTACATACCAATCCGAATGTCAGGACAAAACACCGTTCCCATGGTCCAAATGTTCTATATTGGCCTTAAAACGTCCCGGCTAAGCCTCGTCGATGTTGAGGTTTTAGATTCCAAACCAAGTGAGTTTCGTCCATTTCCAAGTTCGGACCAAAAACCGAGTAAATGCCCACCGAACGGACGGACATAAATCTCGTTTTTACGGACGGAACGTTGTTTTTTCACCTTTGAACGCCCGAGTTAAGTAATGGAGTGGCTAGTCTCTTAGGTGTATCGTTTACCATGCGAAAACTTGTGTGTTTCGTCCACTCATAAGTTCGGAACAAAAATCGAGTACATACCAATCCGAATGTCAGGACAAAACCAAGTTCCCATGGTCCAAATGTTCTATATTGGCCTTAAAACGTCCCGGCTAACCCTTGTCGCTCTTGAGGTAATAGATTCTAAACCAAGTGAGTTTCGTCCATTTCCAAGTTCGTACCGAAAACCGAGTAAATGCCCACCGAACGGACGGACATAAATCTCGTTTTTACGGATAGAACGTTGTTTTTTCACCTTAGAACGCCCCGAGTTAAGTAATGGAGTTGCTAGTCTCTTAGGTGTATCGTTTACCATGGGAAAACATGTGTGTTTCGTTAACTTATTAGTTCGGAACAAAAATGGAGTACATACCAAGCCGAATCTCAGGACAAAACCCTGTTCCCATGGTCCAAATGTTCTATATTGGCCTTAAAACGTCCCGGCTAACCCTTGTCGCTCTTGAGGTTTTAGATTCCAAAACAAGTGAGTTTTTTCCATTTCCAAGTTCATACCGAAAAACGAGTAAATACCGACCGAACGGACGGACAATAAATCTCTTTTTTACGGACGGAACGTTGTTTTTTCACCTTAGAACGCCCCGAGTTAAGTAATGGAGTTGCTAGTCTCTTAGGTGTATCGTTTTCCATGCGAAAACATGTGTGTTTCGTCCACTCATAAGTTCGAAACAAAAATCGAGTACATACCAATCCGAATGTCAGGACAAAACCCCGTTCCCATAGTCCAAATGTTCTATATTGGCCTTAAAACGTCCCGGCTAAGCCTTGTCGATGTTGAGGTTTTAGATTCCAAACCAAGTGAGTTTCGTCCATTTCCAACTTCGGACCAAAAACCGAGTAAATGCCCACCGAACGGACGGACATAAATCTCGTTTTTACGGACGGAACGTTGTTTTTTCACCTTAGAACACCCGAGTTAAGTAATGGAGTGGCTAGTCTCTTAGGTGTATCGTTTTCCATGCGAAAACATGTGTGTTTCGTCCACTCATAAGTTCGGAACAAAAATCGAGTACATACCAATCCGAATGTCAGGACAAAACCAAGTTCCCATGGTCCAAATGTTCTATATTGGCCTTAAAACGTCCCGGCTAAGCCTTGTCGATGTTGAGGTTTTAGATTCCAAACCAAGTGAGTTTCGTCCATTTCCAAGTTCGGACCAAAAACCGAGTAAATGCCCACCGAACGGACGGACATAAATCTCGTTTTTACGGACGGAACGTTGTTTTTTAACCTTAGAACGCCACGAGTTAAGTAATGGAGTTGCTAGTCTCTTAGGTGTATCGTTTTCCATGCGAAAACATGTGTGTTTCGTCCACTCATAAGTTCGAAACAAAAATCGAGTACATACCAATCCGAATGTCAGGACAAAACCCCGTTCCCATGGTCCAAATGTTCTATATTGGCCTTAAAACGTCCCGGCTAAGCCTTGTCGATGTTGAGGTTTTAGATTCCAAACCAAGTGAGTTTCGTCCATTTCCAAGTTCGGACCAAAAACCGAGTAAATGCCCACCGAACGGACGGACATAAATCTCGTTTTTACGGACGGAACGTTGTTTTTTCACCTTAGAACGCCCGAGTTAAGTAATGGAGTGGCTAGTCTCTTAGGTGTATCGTTTACCATGCGAAAACATGTGTGTTTCGTCCACTCATAAGTTCGGAACAAAAATCGAGTACATACCAATCCGAATGTCAGGACAAAACCAAGTTCCCATGGTCCAAATGTTCTATATTGGCCTTAAAACGTCCCGGCTAACCCTTGTCGCTCTTGAGGTAATAGATTCCAAACCAAGTGAGTTTCGTCCATTTCCAAGTTCGTACCGAAAACCGAGTAAATGCCCACCGATCGGACGGACATAAATCTCGTTTTTACGGATAGAACGTTGTTTTTTCACCTTAGAACGCCCCGAGTTAAGTAATGGAGTTGCTAGTCTCTTAGGTGTATCGTTTACCATGGGAAAACATGTGTGTTTCGTTAACTTATTAGTTCGGAACAAAAATGGAGTACATACCAAGCCGAATCTCAGGACAAAACCCTGTTCCCATGGTCCAAATGTTCTATATTGGCCTAAAAACGTCCCGGCTAACCCTTGTCGCTCTTGAGGTTTTAGATTCCAAAACAACTGAGTTTTTTCCATTTCCAAGTTCGTACCGAAAAACGAGTAAATACCGACCGAACGGACGGACATAAATCTCTTTTTTACGGACGGAACGTTGTTTTTTCACCTTAGAACGCCCCGAGTTAAGTAATGGAGTTGCTAGTCTCTTAGGTGTATCGTTTTTCATGCGAAAACATGTGTGTTTCGTCCACTCATAAGTTCGAAACAAAAATCGAGTACATACCAATCCGAATGTCAGGACAAAACCCCGTTCCCATGGTCCAAATGTTCTATATTGGCCTTAAAACGTCCCGGCTAAGCCTTGTCGATGTTGAGGTTTTAGATTCCAAACCAAGTGAGTTTCGTCCATTTCCAAGTTCGGACCAAAAACCGAGTAAATGCCCACCGAACGGACGGACATAAATCTCGTTTTTACGGACGGAACGTTGTTTTTTCACCTTTGAACGCCCGAGTTAAGTAATGGAGTGGCTAGTCTCTTAGGTGTATCGTTTACCATGCGAAAACATGTGTGTTTCATCCACTCATAAGTTCGGAACAAAAATCGAGTACATACCAATCCGAATGTCAGGACAAAACCAAGTTCCCATGGTCCAAATGTTCTATATTGGCCTTAAAACGTCCCGGCTAACCCTTGTCGCTCTTGAGGTAATAGATTCCAAACCAAGTGAGTTTCGTCCATTTCCAAGTTCGTACCGAAAACCGAGTAAATGCCCACCGAACGGACGGACATAAATCTCGTTTTTACGGATAGAACGTTGTTTTTTCACCTTAGAACGCCCCGAGTTAAGTAATGGAGTTGCTAGTCTCTTAGGTGTATCGTTTACCATGGGAAAACATGTGTGTTTCGTTAACTTATTAGTTCGGAACAAAAATGGAGTACATACCAAGCCGAATCTCAGGACAAAACCCTGTTCCCATGGTCCAAATGTTCTATATTGGCCTTAAAACGTCCCGGCTAACCCTTGTCGCTCTTGAGGTTTTAGATTCCAAAACAACTGAGTTTTTTCCATTTCCAAGTTCGTACCGAAAAACGAGTAAATACCGACCGAACGGACGGACATAAATCTCTTTTTTCCGGACGGAACGTTGTTTTTTCACCTTAGAACGCCCCGAGTTAAGTAATGGAGTTGCTAGTCTCTTAGGTGTATCGTTTTCCATGCGAAAACATTTGTGTTTCGTCCACTCATAAGTTCGAAACAAAAATCGAGTACATACCAATCCGAATGTCAGGACAAAACCCCGTTCCCATGGTCCAAATGTTCTATATTGGCCTTAAAACGTCCCGGCTAAGCCTTGTCGATGTTGAGGTTTTAGATTCCAAACCAAGTGAGTTTCGTCCATTTCCAAGTTCGGACCAAAAACCGAGTAAATGCCCACCGAACGGACGGACATAAATCTCGTTTTTACGGACGGAACGTTGTTTTTTCACCTTAGAACGCCCGAGTTAAGTAATGGAGTGGCTAGTCTCTTAGGTGTATCGTTTACCATGCGAAAACATGTGTGTTTCGTCCACTCATAAGTTCGGAACAAAAATCGAGTACATACCAATCCGAATGTCAGGACAAAACCAAGTTCCCATGGTCCAAATGTTCTATATTGGCCTTAAAACGTCCCGGCTAACCCTTGTCGCTCTTGAGGTAATAGATTCCAAACCAAGTGAGTTTCGTCCATTTCCAAGTTCGTACCGAAAACCGAGTAAATGCCCACCGAACGGACGGACATAAATCTCGTTTTTACGGATAGAACGTTGTTTTTTCACCTTAGAACGCCCCGAGTTAAGTAATGGAGTTGCTAGTCTCTTAGGTGTATCGTTTACCATGGGAAAACATGTGTGTTTCGTTAACTTATTAGTTCGGAACAAAAATGGAGTACATACCAAGCCGAATCTCAGGACAAAACCCTGTTCCCATGGTCCAAATGTTCTATATTGGCCTTAAAACGTCCCGGCTAACCCTTGTCGCTCTTGAGGTTTTAGATTCCAAAACAAGTGAGTTTTTTCCATTTCCAAGTTCGTACCGAAAAACGAGTAAATACCGACCGAACGGACGGACATAAATCTCTTTTTTACGGACGGAACGTTGTTTTTTCACCTTAGAACGCCCCGAGTTAAGTAATGGAGTTGCTAGTCTCTTAGGTGTATCGTTTTCCATGCGAAAACATGTGTATTTCGTCCACTCATAAGTTCGAAACAAAAATCGAGTACATACCAATCCGAATGTCAGGACAAAACCCTGTTCCCATGGTCCAAATGTTCTATATTGGCCTTAAAACGTCCCGGCTAAGCCTTGTCGATGTTGAGGTTTTAGATTCCAAACCAAGTGAGTTTCGTCCATTTCCAAGTTCGGACCAAAAACCGAGTAAATGCCCACCGAACGGACGGACATAAATCTCGTTTTTACGGACGGAACGTTGTTTTTTCACCTTTGAACGCCCGAGTTAAGTAATGGAGTGGCTAGTCTCTTAGGTGTATCGTTTACCATTCGAAAACATGTGTGTTTCGTCCACTCATAAGTTCGGAACAAAAATCGAGTACATACCAATCCGAATGTCAGGACAAAACCAAGTTCCCATGGTCCAAATGTTCTATATTGGCCTTAAAACGTCCCGGCTAACCCTTGTCGCTCTTGAGGTTTTAGATTCCAAAACAAGTGAGTTCCGTCCATTTCCAAGTTCGTACCGAAAAACGAGTAAATACCGACCGAACGGACGGACATAAATCTCTTTTTTACGGAAGAACATTGTTTTTTCACCTTAGAACGCCCCGAGTTAAGTAATGGAGTTGCTAGTCTCTTAGGTGTATCGTTTTCCATGCGAAAACATGTGTGTTTCGTCCACTCATAAGTTCGAAACAAAAATCGAGTACATACCAATCCGAATGTCAGGACAAAACCCCGTTCCCATGGTCCAAATGTTCTATATTGGCCTTAAAACGTCCCGGCTAAGCCTTGTCGATGTTGAGGTTTTAGATTCCAAAACAAGTGAGTTTTTTCCATTTCCAAGTTCGTACCGAAAAACGAGTAAATACCGACCGAACGGACGGACATAAATCTCTTTTTTACGGACGGAACGTTGTTTTTTCACCTTAGAACGCCCCGAGTTAAGTAATGGAGTTGCTAGTCTCTTAGGTGTATCGTTTTCCATGCGAAAACATGTGTGTTTCGTCAACTCATAAGTTCGAAACAAAAATCGAGTACATACCAATCCGAATGTCAGGACAAAACCCCGTTCCCATGGTCCAAATGTTCTATATTGGCCTTAAAACGTCCCGGCTAAGCCTTGTCGATGTTGAGGTTTTAGATTCCAAACCAAGTGAGTTTCGTCCATTTCCAAGTTCGGACCAAAAACCGAGTAAATGCCCACCGAACGGACGGACATAAATCTCGTTTTTACGGACGGAACGTTGTTTTTTCACCTTAGAACGCCCGAGTTAAGTAATGGAGTGGCTAGTCTCTTAGGTGTATCGTTTACCATGCGAAAACATGTGTGTTTCGTCCACTCATAAGTTCGGAACAAAAATCGAGTACATACCAATCCGAATGTCAGGACAAAACCAAGTTCCCATGGTCCAAATGTTCTATATTGGCCTTAAAACGTCCCGGCTAACCCTTGTCGCTCTTGAGGTAATAGATTCCAAACCAAGTGAGTTTCGTCCATTTCCAAGTTCGTACCGAAAACCGAGTAAATGCCCACCGAACGGACGGACATAAATCTCGTTTCTACGGATAGAACGTTGTTTTTTCACCTTAGAACGCCCCGAGTTAAGTAATGGAGTTGCTAGTCTCTTAGGTGTATCGTTTACCATGGGAAAACATGTGTGTTTCGTCCACTCATAAGTTCGAAACAAAAATCGAGTACATACCAATCCGAATGTCAGGACAAAACCCCGTTCCCATGGTCCAAATGTTCTATATTGGCCTTAAAACGTCCCGGCTAAGCCTTGTCGATGTTGAGGTTTTAGATTCCAAACCAAGTGAGTTTCGTCCATTTCCAAGTTCGGACCAAAAACCGAGTAAATGCCCACCGAACGGACGGACATAAATCTCGTTTTTACGGACGGAACGTTGTTTTTTCACCTTAGAACGCCCGAGTTAAGTAATGGAGTGGCTAGTCTCTTAGGTGTATCGTTTTCCATGCGAAAACATGTGTGTTTCATCCACTTATTAGTTCGGAACAAAAATGGAGTACATACCAAGCCGAATGTCAGTACAAAACCCTGTTCCCATGGTCCAAATGTTCAATATTGGCCTTAAAACGTCCCGGCTAACCCTTGTCGCTCTTGAGGTTTTAGATTCCAAAACAAGTGAGTTTTTTCCATTTCCAAGTTCGTACCGAAAAACGAGTAAATACCGACCGAACGGACGGACATAAATCTCTTTTTTACGGACGGAACGTTGTTTTTTCACCTTAGAACGCCCTGAGTTAAGTAATGGAGTTGCTAGTCTCTTAGGTGTATCGTTTTCCATGCGAAAACATGTGTGTTTCGTCCACTCATAAGTTCAAAACAAAAATCGAGTGCATACCAATCCGAATGTCAGGACAAAACCCCGTTCCCATGGTCCAAATGTTCTATATTGGCCTTAAAACGTCCCGGCTAAGCCTTGTCGATGTTGAGGTTTTAGATTCCAAACCAAGTGAGTTTCGTCCATTTCCAAGTTCGGACCAAAAACCGAGTAAATGCCCACCGAACGGACGGACATAAATCTCGTTTTTACGGACGGAACGTTGTTTTTTCACCTTAGAACACCCGAGTTAAGTAATGGAGTGGCTAGTCTCTTAGGTGTATCGTTTTCCATGCGAAAACATGTGTGTTTCGTCCACTCATAAGTTCGGAACAAAAATCGAGTACATACCAATCCGAATGTCAGGACAAAACCAAGTTCCCATGGTCCAAATGTTCTATATTGGCCTTAAAACGTCCCGGCTAAGCCTTGTCGATGTTGAGGTTTTAGATTCCAAACCAAGTGAGTTTCGTCCATTTCCAAGTTCGGACAAAAAACCGAGTAAATGCCCACCGAACGGACGGACATAAATCTCGTTTTTACGGACGGAACGTTGTTTTTTCACCTTAGAACGCCCGAGTTAAGTAATGGAGTGGCTAGTCTCTTAGGTGTATCATTTTCCATGCGTAAACATGTGTGTTTCATCCACTTATTAGTTCGGAACAAAAATGGAGTACATACCAAGCCGAATGTCAGTACAAAACCCTGTTCCCATGGTCCAAATGTTCTATATTGGCCTTAAAACGTCCCGGCTAACCCTTGTCGCTCTTGAGGTTTTAGATTCCAAAACAAGTGAGTTTTTTCCATTTCCAAGTTCGTACCGAAAAACGAGTAAATACCGACCGAACGGACGGACATAAATCTCTTTTTTACGGACGGAACGTTGTTTTTTCACCTTAGAACGCCCCGAGTTAAGTAATGGAGTTGCTAGTCTCTTAGGTGTATCGTTTTCCATGCGAAAACATGTGTGTTTCGTCCAGTCATAAGTTCGAAACAAAAATCGAGTACATACCAATCCGAATGTCAGGACAAAACCCTGTTCCCATGGTCCAAATGTTCTATATTGGCCTTAAAACGTCCCGGCTAAGCCTTGTCGATGTTGAGGTTTTAGATTCCAAACCAAGTATGTTTCGTCCATTTCCAAGTTCGGACCAAAAACCGAGTAAATGCCCACCGAACGGACGGACATAAATCTCGTTTTTACGGACGGAACGTTGTTTTTTCACCTTAGAACGCCCGAGTTAAGTAATGGAGTGGCTAGTCTCTTAGGTGTATCATTTTCCATGCGAAAACATGTGTGTTTCATCCACTTATTAGTTCGGAACAAAAATGGAGTACATACCAAGCCGAATGTCAGTACAAAACCCTGTTCCCATGGTCCAAATGTTCTATATTGGCCTTAAAACGTCCCGGCTAACCCTTGTCGCTCTTGAGGTTTTAGATTCCAAAACAAGTGAGTTTTTTCCATTTCCAAGTTCGTACCGAAAAACGAGTAAATACCGACCGAACGGACGGACATAAATCTTTTTTTTCCGGACGGAACGTTGTTTTTTCACCTTAGAACGCCCCGAGTTAAGTAATGGAGTTGCTAGTCTCTTAGGTGTATCGTTTTCCATGCGAAAACATGTGTGTTTCGTCCACTCATAAGTTCGAAACAAAAATCGAGTACATACCAATCCGAATGTCAGGACAAAACCCCGTTCCCATGGTCCAAATGTTCTATATTGGCCTTAAAACGTCCCGGCTAAGCCTTGTCGATGTTGAGGTTTTAGATTCCAAAACAAGTGAGTTTTTTCCATTTCCAAGTTCGTACCGAAAAACGAGTAAATACCGACCGAACGGACGGACATAAATCTCTTTTTTACGGACGGAACGTTGTTTTTTCACCTTAGAACGCCCCGAGTTAAGTAATGGAGTTGCTAGTCTCTTAGGTGTATAGTTTTCCATGCGAAAACATGTGTGTTTCGTCCACTCATAAGTTCGAAACAAAAATCGAGTACATACCAATCCGAATGTCAGGACAAAACCCCGTTCCCATGGTCCAAATGTTCTATATTGGCCTTAAAACGTCCCGGCTAAGCCTTGTCGATGTTGAGGTTTTAGATTCCAAACCAACTGAGTTTCGTCCATTTCCAAGTTCGGACCAAAAACCGAGTAAATGCCCACCGAACGGACGGACATAAATCTCGTTTTTACGGACGGAACGTTGTTTTTTCACCTTAGAACGCCCGAGTTAAGTAATGGAGTGGCTAGTCTCTTAGGTGTATCATTTTCCATGCGAAAACATGTGTGTTTCATCCACTTATTAGTTCGGAACAAAAATGGAGTACATACCAAGCCGAATGTCAGTACAAAACCCTGTTCCCATGGTCCAAATGTTCTATATTGGCCTTAAAACGTCCCGGCTAACCCTTGTCGCTCTTGAGGTTTTAGATTCCAAAACAAGTGAGTTTTTTCCATTTCCAAGTTCGTACCGAAAAACGAGTAAATACCGACCGAACCGACGGACATAAATCTCTTTTTTACGGACGGAACGTTGTTTTTTCACCTTAGAACGCCCCGAGTTAAGTAATGGAGTTGCTAGTCTCTTAGGTGTATCGTTTTCCATGCGAAAACATGGGTGTTTCGTCCACTCATAAGTTCGAAACAAAAATCGAGTACATACCAATCCGAATGTCAGGACAAAACCCCGTTCCCATGGTCCAAATGTTCTATATTGGCCTTAAAACGTCCCGGCTAAGCCTTGTCGATGTTGAGGTTTTAGATTCCAAACCAAGTGAGTTTCGTCCATTTCCAAGTTCGGACCAAAAACCGAGTAAATGCCCACCGAACGGACGGACATAAATCTCGTTTTTACGGACGGAACGTTGTTTTTTCACCTTAGAACGCCCGAGTTAAGTAATGGAGTGGCTAGTCTCTTAGGTGTATCGTTTACCATGCGAAAACATGTGTGTTTCGTCCACTCATAAGTTCGGAACAAAAATCGAGTACATACCAATCCGAATGTCAGGACAAAACCAAGTTCCCATGGTCCAAATGTTCTATATTGGCCTTAAAACGTCCCGGCTAACCCTTGTCGCTCTTGAGGTAATAGATTCCAAACCAAGTGAGTTTCGTCCATTTCCAAGTTCGTACCGAAAACCGAGTAAATGCCCACCGAACGGACGGACATAAATCTCGTTTCTACGGATAGAACGTTGTTTTTTCACCTTAGAACGCCCCGAGTTAAGTAATGGAGTTGCTAGTCTCTTAGGTGTATCGTTTACCATGGGAAAACATGTGTGTTTCGTCCACTCATAAGTTCGAAACAAAAATCGAGTACATACCAATCCGAATGTCAGGACAAAACCCCGTTCCCATGGTCCAAATGTTCTATATTGGCCTTAAAACGTCCCGGCTAAGCCTTGTCGATGTTGAGGTTTTAGATTCCAAACCAAGTGAGTTTCGTCCATTTCCAAGTTCGGACCAAAAACCGAGTAAATGCCCACCGAACGGACGGACATAAATCTCGTTTTTACGGACGGAACGTTGTTTTTTCACCTTAGAACGCCCGAGTTAAGTAATGGAGTGGCTAGTCTCTTAGGTGTATCGTTTTCCATGCGAAAACATGTGTGTTTCATCCACTTATTAGTTCGGAACAAAAATGGAGTACATACCAAGCCGAATGTCAGTACAAAACCCTGTTCCCATGGTCCAAATGTTCAATATTGGCCTTAAAACGTCCCGGCTAACCCTTGTCGCTCTTGAGGTTTTAGATTCCAAAACAAGTGAGTTTTTTCCATTTCCAAGTTCGTACCGAAAAACGAGTAAATACCGACCGAACGGACGGACATAAATCTCTTTTTTACGGACGGAACGTTGTTTTTTCACCTTAGAACGCCCTGAGTTAAGTAATGGAGTTGCTAGTCTCTTAGGTGTATCGTTTTCCATGCGAAAACATGTGTGTTTCGTCCACTCATAAGTTCAAAACAAAAATCGAGTGCATACCAATCCGAATGTCAGGACAAAACCCCGTTCCCATGGTCCAAATGTTCTATATTGGCCTTAAAACGTCCCGGCTAAGCCTTGTCGATGTTGAGGTTTTAGATTCCAAACCAAGTGAGTTTCGTCCATTTCCAAGTTCGGACCAAAAACCGAGTAAATGCCCACCGAACGGACGGACATAAATCTCGTTTTTACGGACGGAACGTTGTTTTTTCACCTTAGAACACCCGAGTTAAGTAATGGAGTGGCTAGTCTCTTAGGTGTATCGTTTTCCATGCGAAAACATGTGTGTTTCGTCCACTCATAAGTTCGGAACAAAAATCGAGTACATACCAATCCGAATGTCAGGACAAAACCAAGTTCCCATGGTCCAAATGTTCTATATTGGCCTTAAAACGTCCCGGCTAAGCCTTGTCGATGTTGAGGTTTTAGATTCCAAACCAAGTGAGTTTCGTCCATTTCCAAGTTCGGACAAAAAACCGAGTAAATGCCCACCGAACGGACGGACATAAATCTCGTTTTTACGGACGGAACGTTGTTTTTTCACCTTAGAACGCCCGAGTTAAGTAATGGAGTGGCTAGTCTCTTAGGTGTATCATTTTCCATGCGTAAACATGTGTGTTTCATCCACTTATTAGTTCGGAACAAAAATGGAGTACATACCAAGCCGAATGTCAGTACAAAACCCTGTTCCCATGGTCCAAATGTTCTATATTGGCCTTAAAACGTCCCGGCTAACCCTTGTCGCTCTTGAGGTTTTAGATTCCAAAACAAGTGAGTTTTTTCCATTTCCAAGTTCGTACCGAAAAACGAGTAAATACCGACCGAACGGACGGACATAAATCTCTTTTTTACGGACGGAACGTTGTTTTTTCACCTTAGAACGCCCCGAGTTAAGTAATGGAGTTGCTAGTCTCTTAGGTGTATCGTTTTCCATGCGAAAACATGTGTGTTTCGTCCAGTCATAAGTTCGAAACAAAAATCGAGTACATACCAATCCGAATGTCAGGACAAAACCCTGTTCCCATGGTCCAAATGTTCTATATTGGCCTTAAAACGTCCCGGCTAAGCCTTGTCGATGTTGAGGTTTTAGATTCCAAACCAAGTATGTTTCGTCCATTTCCAAGTTCGGACCAAAAACCGAGTAAATGCCCACCGAACGGACGGACATAAATCTCGTTTTTACGGACGGAACGTTGTTTTTTCACCTTAGAACGCCCGAGTTAAGTAATGGAGTGGCTAGTCTCTTAGGTGTATCATTTTCCATGCGAAAACATGTGTGTTTCATCCACTTATTAGTTCGGAACAAAAATGGAGTACATACCAAGCCGAATGTCAGTACAAAACCCTGTTCCCATGGTCCAAATGTTCTATATTGGCCTTAAAACGTCCCGGCTAACCCTTGTCGCTCTTGAGGTTTTAGATTCCAAAACAAGTGAGTTTTTTCCATTTCCAAGTTCGTACCGAAAAACGAGTAAATACCGACCGAACGGACGGACATAAATCTTTTTTTTCCGGACGGAACGTTGTTTTTTCACCTTAGAACGCCCCGAGTTAAGTAATGGAGTTGCTAGTCTCTTAGGTGTATCGTTTTCCATGCGAAAACATGTGTGTTTCGTCCACTCATAAGTTCGAAACAAAAATCGAGTACATACCAATCCGAATGTCAGGACAAAACCCCGTTCCCATGGTCCAAATGTTCTATATTGGCCTTAAAACGTCCCGGCTAAGCCTTGTCGATGTTGAGGTTTTAGATTCCAAAACAAGTGAGTTTTTTCCATTTCCAAGTTCGTACCGAAAAACGAGTAAATACCGACCGAACGGACGGACATAAATCTCTTTTTTACGGACGGAACGTTGTTTTTTCACCTTAGAACGCCCCGAGTTAAGTAATGGAGTTGCTAGTCTCTTAGGTGTATAGTTTTCCATGCGAAAACATGTGTGTTTCGTCCACTCATAAGTTCGAAACAAAAATCGAGTACATACCAATCCGAATGTCAGGACAAAACCCCGTTCCCATGGTCCAAATGTTCTATATTGGCCTTAAAACGTCCCGGCTAAGCCTTGTCGATGTTGAGGTTTTAGATTCCAAACCAACTGAGTTTCGTCCATTTCCAAGTTCGGACCAAAAACCGAGTAAATGCCCACCGAACGGACGGACATAAATCTCGTTTTTACGGACGGAACGTTGTTTTTTCACCTTAGAACGCCCGAGTTAAGTAATGGAGTGGCTAGTCTCTTAGGTGTATCATTTTCCATGCGAAAACATGTGTGTTTCATCCACTTATTAGTTCGGAACAAAAATGGAGTACATACCAAGCCGAATGTCAGTACAAAACCCTGTTCCCATGGTCCAAATGTTCTATATTGGCCTTAAAACGTCCCGGCTAACCCTTGTCGCTCTTGAGGTTTTAGATTCCAAAACAAGTGAGTTTTTTCCATTTCCAAGTTCGTACCGAAAAACGAGTAAATACCGACCGAACCGACGGACATAAATCTCTTTTTTACGGACGGAACGTTGTTTTTTCACCTTAGAACGCCCCGAGTTAAGTAATGGAGTTGCTAGTCTCTTAGGTGTATCGTTTTCCATGCGAAAACATGGGTGTTTCGTCCACTCATAAGTTCGAAACAAAAATCGAGTACATACCAATCCGAATGTCAGGACAAAACCCCGTTCCCATGGTCCAAATGTTCTATATTGGCCTTAAAACGTCCCGGCTAAGCCTTGTCGATGTTGAGGTTTTAGATTCCAAACCAAGTGAGTTTCGTCCATTTCCAAGTTCGGACCAAAAACCGAGTAAATGCCCACCGAACGGACGGACATAAATCTCGTTTTTACGGACGGAACGTTGTTTTTTCACCTTAGAACGCCCGAGTTAAGTAATGGAGTGGCTAGTCTCTTAGGTGTATCGTTTACCATGCGAAAACATGTGTGTTTCGTCCACTCATAAGTTTGGAACAAAAATCGAGTACATACCAATCCGAATGTCAGGACAAAACCAAGTTCCCATGGTCCAAATGTTCTATATTGGCCTTAAAACGTCCCGGCTAAGCCTTGTCGATGTTGAGGTTTTAGATTCCAAACCAAGTGAGTTTCGTCCATTTCCAAGTTCGTACCGAAAACCGAGTAAATGCCCACCGAACGGACGGACATAAATCTCGTTTTTACGGATGGAACGTTGTTTTTTCACCTTAGAACGCCCCGAGTTAAGTAATGGAGTTGCTAGTCTCTTAGGTGTATCGTTTACCATTGGAAAACATGTGTGTTTCGTTAACTTATTAGTTCGGAACAAAAATGGAGTACATACCAAGCCGAATCTCAGGACAAAACCCTGTTCCCATGGTCCAAATGTTCTATATTGGCCTTAAAACGTCCCGGCTAACCCTTGTCGCTCTTGAGGTTTTAGATTCCAAAACAAGTGAGTTTTTTCCATTTCAAGTTCGTACCGAAAAACGAGTAAATACCGACCGAACGGACGGACATAAATCTCTTTTTTACGGACGGAACGTTGTTTTTTCACCTTAGAACGCCCCGAGTTAAGTAATGGAGTTGCTAGTCTCTTAGGTGTATCGTTTTCAATGCGAAAACATGTGTGTTTCGTCCACTCATAAGTTCGAAACTGAAACCGGCACGAAGTGGTTTGACATCAATTTTGTGACATAGTGTCTTTGGTTATCTCGCCTTGAATTCATTGTTAGGAAAATCAAGATGTACGCATGGTCGTCTCGTGTCCTTGTGTCTCTTAGGTCTGTCCAGGAAAAGTTATTGGGTTCTGGACGTACGTACCGGGTTAGGACGTACGTACGTCCACTGAAGCAGCAAACTTCTTTTGGTCAGGACGTACGTACTCAGTTAGGACGTTCGTACGTCCAAGTAGGCAGCAGACGTGTTTTCGTATGGAGACGTACGTACCGAGTTAGAGCGTTCGTACGTCATGTTAGGCAGCAGGCTTATTTTTGTGTAGCGACGTTCGAACGTCATATCGACGTACGAACGTCCAAAGTCGGTTTGCACAGTTTCGGCCCATTTTTCTAGGTTTTCAACCCTAAGTATAAATAGGGTTTCTCTTCCATAGAACAAGACAGTTCTTTGGCCGTCCATCCTTCTCCTTGTTCATGTGTTTTGGTTAGGTTTGTGATATTGAAATTGTTTGTGGCTATTGAACTCAATTCCCTTTCTTCCCCCTTTTCTCAATTCATATCTTTGTGATCTTTAAGAGTTATTGTGAATTCGGCTTCGAGTCTTCTTGTGTGTTCATCAAGAAGTCGAGTGTCTTGTGCGTACATCAAGGTGCTCTGGTGAAGTCAAGGTGTTAGAGATAACCAGGAGTATCAACTCGCAGTGAGTGCAGGTAGTTGATAGGTTTGTACATCTCTTTTCATCTAGTGGATTATTTTGTTGTCGCGAGGACAACCGTGGACGTTTCCCTGTTTGGGTTTTACCACGTTAAAAATTTCTGTGTGTTATTTACTTTCCGCGTATTGTTTGTTTGCTTGTTTGAATTCACATTTGTTATACTAGCACTATTTGTAGTTTCTCAATTGGTATCAGTCGCTGGGGGCTGGTTAAGGAGCGTAAAGGCTCACGCTAACGATCAATAGTGCTATGGATTACTCTGGTAAGACACATGTCTCGGTTGTTGCTCGAATGTCTGATGAGCAGTCAACTGACAGTAAAGAATGCTCTAGTAATTGTGACAGGGATTTGATTCTGGTGGACAATAATGATTGGGCTACTCTATATCGGTTATCCAGAAAGGAATGCCTAAGGTTGGAGGCACAAAATTGTATTCTTCAGGACAGACTTGACTTACTGGCTTCTAGTTCCTCATCTATGTCAATCCTGGATAGGGAACCTGTATCATGGCAGGTTGATAAGGTGGCTTTACTGGGTAATCTTGCTGCTCTTGAGCATGACAAGGTCGAATGGGAAGCGCGGTATAAGATTGTGTCCTCAGAACTAGACAAGGTCAAAAAGGAGTTGATTCGCCTTCAGTTGTTCGAAAAGTGCAATGGGTTGTCATCTTCTGAATTACCTCCACTGTTGCCCTATCCTCCTACCAAAAAGTCCGACATTCATCACTCTGTGGACACGGTTGGCATCCGGCGTAAGTGGAAACTGTTCAGGCGTGTTCCGCCTCAGGGAAGGAAACGTAAAATGCCGTGCTCACTATGCGGACAGCTTGGACATTGGGCCTCGCAGTGTGGTGTGGCTGCTCATGTTCCACAATCATGCAAGCTGTTTTCACAGCCGTCGTATGATTATCCGTCTTATCCATATGCCTCTTACTCTTTTCGTTGTAATTTTGCAGGAAATGTTTCGAATGTGGCGATCACTGCTCTTCATGTCTCAAGTTCGGATACTGAGTGGTTACTTGATAGTGGTGCTTCAAAACATATGTCAGGTAATGCCAAACTTTTCTCCTCCGTTACTGCTATAGATGGTGGAAGTGTTACTTTTGGGAATGGTAAGAGCTCTCCTGTGATTGGTAAGGGATTTGTCGCTGGTATTGGTTTATCTCCGAATGATGTTTGTTTGTTAGTTGATGGTTTGCGTGTAAATTTGATCAGTATTAGCCAACTGTGTGATACTGACCATACTGTTAATTTTTCCAAAAATATATGTACCGTGCTTGATAGTTCGGGTAAGTGTATCATGACAGGTAAACGAACATTGGATAATTGCTATGCCATTCAGCCGGTTGCATCTAGCATGAACTGCTTACCTAGCAAACTAAATGAAGGTCTATTGTGGCATCAACGACTAGGTCATGTCAACTTTGAACACCTGGACAATCTCACTCGGAATGAATATATTAAGGGAGTTCCTAGACTTGGATGAAATTGAGACACTGTGTGTGGTGGGTGTCAACTAGGTAAACAGATACGTAGTCCACATTCCAAGAAAAAATCCATAACCACATCTTCTCCTTTAGAACTCATACACATGGATCTGATGGGTCCTACTCGTACTCCTAGTCTAGGAGGCAAACGATACATCTTGGTTATGGTTGATGATTACACTCGCTTTACCTGGGTATCATTCTTGCGTGAAAAATCTGATGCGTTTCTTGAGTTTCAGGGAATATGCCTTCGTATTCAGAACGAGAAAGATACTCAAATTAAACATATCAGAAGCGATAGAGGTGGTGAGTTCACAGCCACAGGTGTGATTGAGTATTGTATTGCAAATGGTACATGGCAAGAATTTTCGGCTCCATACACTCCGCAACAAAACGGAGTCGCTGAAAGGAAAAATCGTGTTATTCAGGAGATGGCTCGTGCTATGTTGCATGCAAAGGATGTTCCAACCAAGTTTTGGGCGGAAGCGGTTCATACTGCTTGTTACATAATGAACCGTGTATACCTAAGATCTGGTACCACACAAACTGCTTATGAGCTATGGTATGGTAAGAAGCCGAATCTCAAATATATGCGAGTTTTTGGTAGCTTGTGCTATGTGTGCAAGGACAGACAAAGTCTGTCCAAGTTTGATAGTCGAGGTGAAGTAGCTCTTTTACTTGGTTATTCTTCTAACAGTAGAGCCTTTCGAGTGTTTAACTACACCACTCGCAAGGTCATGGAATCCTTTAATGTTGTTGTTGATGACACTATTACATCTGACTCTTCTGTTTCCACTGGTACACAGGATGTCACAGTTCTCTCACCCATGTCAGACCCGGCTGACATGTCTTCCATATCGTTATCATCACCTGATAATGGCAATGGTGGTACTAAACCTTCTGATGCTGCAGAGGACGTGCCTAGTAGGACCGGTGCTGTGCTCACACCGGATGATGTAGTTCAATCACCAGATGTGATTGATGTGTCTTCAGATCTCTCCACTGTTCCTGCTGACCCTGAAAGGGTGTTTAATCTAGCTTCACCTCGTGTCAAACAATATCACTCCTTAGGAGATATCATTGGGGATATTAATGATCAGCGTCTGACTCGTCGGAGGACCAAGGAGACAAATTGTGTTCATTATGTTTGTTATCTCTCTTCTCTTGAACCTAAAAATGTTACTGATGCTCTTATTGATGATGATTGGCTAGTTGCTATGTAGGAAGAACTCGGTCAGTTTAAGCGTAGTGATGTCTGGACGTTGGTTCCTAGACCTACTCACACTAATGTGGTTGGCACCAAGTGGATCTTTAAAAACAAATTGGATGAGTTCGGACAGATTGTGCGCAACAAGGCAAGGCTTGTGGCTCAGGGCTACAGTCAAATTGAAGGTATTGACTATGGAGAGACATTTGCTCCCGTGGCTAGGTTGGAATCTGTCAGGCTTCTTCTTGCTATGGCATGCCACTTGAATTTCAAGTTCTATCAAATGGATGTCAAAAGTGCATTTCTCAATGGTATTCTTAATGAGGAGGTCTATGTTGAACAACCTAAAGGGTTTGTGGATCACACTTTTCCGAATCATGTCTTCAAATTGCAAAAAGCACTGTATGGGTTAAAGCAGGCTCCTCGAGCTTGGTATGAACGTCTGACCTCCTTCTTACTGGGAAAAGGATTTGTTCGTGGCAGTGTTGATCGGACTCTGTTTATACTGAGAAAGAATAATGATGTTCTTCTCGCCCAAGTCTATGTGGATGATATAGTGTTTGGATCGACGTGCCCAAGTCTTTCTGAATCCTTCTCTCAATTAATGAGCTCTGAATTTGAAATGAGTTTAATGGGAGAACTGAATTTCTTTCTTGGCTTACAAGTCAAACAGTTTGATCATGGAGCTTTCATTTCTCAAACAAAGTATGCTAAAGAACTGGTTAAAAAATTCGGTCTCAGCACTTCCAGTGGTCAAGATACTCCCATGGGTGAGAGGGTACGTCTTGGTAAGGATATTATGGGTAAGTCTGTTGATATTCGTGAATATCGGAGTATGATTGGTAGTCTTTTGTATCTCACTGCTAGTCGTCCAGATATTTCTTATAGTGTTGGGGTATGTGCAAGATTTCAGGCTAACCCTAAAGAATCTCATCTCATTGCGGTTAAGCGTATTATTCGGTATGTTGCTAGCACTCTTGACTACGGGTTATGGTTCACCAGAGATACGAATAGTGTTGTGGCAGGCTATTGTGATGCTGATTGGGGTGGTAATCTTGATGATCGTCATAGTACCAGTGGTGGCTGTTTCTATGTTGGGAATAATCTTGTTTCCTGGCATAGCAAGAAACAATCATCTGTATCCATCTCTTCATGTGAGGCTGAGTATATAGCCGCAGCTAGTGCATGTACTCAACTTCTGTGGATGCGTCAGATGCTTCGGGATTATGGCATTCAACAGCAGGCGATGGACCTGTTCTGTGATAACACCAGTACCATTAGCATTTCCAAGAATCCGGTTCAACACTCACGCACAAAGCATATTGACATTCGTCACCATTTTCTTCGTGAGGCGGTCGAAAAGGGTGATATAGTAATGGAGTTCATTCCTACTGAACATCAGCTAGCAGATATTCTTACAAAACCTCTTGATGCAGGCCGATTCCATTCCTTGCGTAAGTCTATTGGGTTGTCACTCTTCCCTAATTGTTCTGTTACTTTCTTCTTCTCTCTGGTATTGTCATTGTAGTTAGGATGTTTAGATTCGGTGTTTTTTTTTTGGTGTTTATTGTTATTGTGGTTGTTTTTGAGGACATACTACCTTCTCTATTGTGTGGATTCCATTTTACAGATGTTTCTAGTTTGACATTCATCAACTGTTTTTGTGTCTTGCATAGTTGTAGGATTACATCATACTCTCTTCGTCTTGGTAGTTTCTTGCATGGTGCATTTACATGTAGTTGGACTGTTGTTTTCCATACCTATATATCTCCACTCTTATCTGGTTTCCATTCATGATCATCGTCTTCCTTTATATGTTTTTGCCTCTTGTAAGTGGTCAATGACTCACGAAATCCCCAGCCATTTGAATGTCTTGAGAGCATACTCATTTGGCTAAGAACCCGTTGGGGCTGTGAGGGTCATGCTCTGACGGTTGCACTCAAGAGATGTTAGTTCTTGTGTTGCACGTTATCATGGTATTGCACTTCTTGAGTGTGTTTTGCCGAAAAGATGTAGGCTACACCCTACCCTCGTGTTCTGGTAAAAGATGGAGATATTTCATACTCCCACACGGGAATGGCATCTGTTTCAATGGTCTACCAAATAAACAAAAAAAAAAAAAAAAAAAATGAATGAATAGTAGCCTTCTCATTTGTCTAGTTGAAAGACAAGAAGAAAAACAATAGTGTGTGTTTTCCTTGTTGTTTTGTGATCTGATTCAGTTTCATTTTGGGCTAGTTGCAAGTGGTTTTCTATATTCTCAATGATCATGTTTTTAGTTTGTTTCTGGAGGTTGGTTTTGGCCTATCTGTTTCATCTACATGCTTGCATCGTCTAAGTAAGTACCATGCCTTTGTGTATGATGTCGTTCTTCGATTTTGCATTCTCTTGTGGTTGAGGATTGTTTAAACTATATTCGGTTGTAATTGGAATTCGTATGATACGTAGAAGTGTTTTCTTGTGATGTCTCTCAATTTTTTGGTTTTTGGAGTTATGTGGTTTCTTATCTAGCTGTTAGGTTGGTTTTTCCCTTCTTCAAAAAAAAAAAAAAAAAAAAAAAAAAAGAAAAGGGGGTACGTCCGTACGCTTTTATGACGTTCGTATGTTTGGGGGACCAGATCTTTTTTAAACGTACGAACGTTCCTAGGACGTACGAACGTGATCTTTACCAGATGTTTGGTTTTTTTTTGGGTCCCGACGTTCGAACGTCTTAAGAGCGTACGAACGTCTGTCATACAGTCCAGCCACTTTGTGTTTACATTCAAATTTTTTTTGAACCAAAGGCTTACTGTTACATCAATCGTGCTTCTTTCTTCTCTCTTGCACGTACATAGGAAGTCTTCACCTTCTCTCAAGGTCTTTTCTTTGGTCTTTCTCTTCTTCTTCTTCCTTGATGGTTGTTTATTGCTTCTCTCCAGCAGCTTGTTTCTATTTCTTTGGTATTGGGCATGTTCTTGGATATTGCTATTTTCATGTTAGTTCAACTTGGTTTCTTTGTTTTGCAGTATTTTTTTTGTAATGGACCTCTTATTGGGCCCATGATAGGTTTTCTCCTATATATAGGGGAGTCTTCTCCTCTTTTACTCCTATTGTATCTTCTTATCTCTTGCTAGTTCTATCTTTGTTCTTCAGAATTTTCTATGGCAGAATTTGCACTTCATGGAGTCTTTGTTCCGGGTGTTGGGTATGTGTCGTTCATGGTAATGGAGTACAAGAACAATGCCAAGGTTTGTCATTTATGTCGCGTTCCCCATGGATTTGACTATGATCATCGACCTTTACTTCCTTCATGCATGGTTCTTGTCAATCATTGGGAAAGGCTACCGGGACATCTTCAGAATCACATCTTGGAGTTGGCTGGATACCCGAGGGTTCCAGGACTTGCTGCTCCTCTTACCGACTATGGCTTGGACAGCAGAATTGGGGAGTTATTCTGTACGAGTGCTGAAACTCCTGTGCACACTCGGTGGAATAGCTATTCGGCTCGTGCGAAAGCTTTGTGTCCTATCTTAAGCTTTATGTTCATATGATCGCTCGGTGGAATCGACCTTCGGCTCGTGCGGAGGCTTACTTCTCCAAGCTTCCTCTAGGTCATTGGGAAAGGGTTTTTCGAATTCGTTAATTCGAGCTTTCTACTTTTGTCGTTTTTGGCTTTTCTGTTTATGGATTTCTATGTTTGGTTATTAGTTGACTTTCTGAACTTTTAACAAGTTGGGTTCGTTTTATATTTTATATGTTTTGTATTCTTTGTTTGGTTTTGATTTCTTTTTCTTGGTTATTTGTTTATTGTTGTTCACTTGTTGTGACAAAAAGGGGGAGATTTATGACTCTAATTACTAACAATCGTCTTCTTGTTGTTAGGTTATTTTTGGGTCATGTTTCAGGTATGCTACACGTATGGGGGAGTTGCTCATGAAGTTTGGAGCTCATGAAGTATGGGGGAGTTGCTCGAAGGAACTTCTGTTGAATCCTTGATTGCTTCCGTTCGATCTCTGATGGTTAAAGCATCTTCCTAAAACTGGATAACAAGAATTGGTGACTTGTTATGTGTTTCTATCTTGAGTGATTTTGTAGGCATGTTTTATAAATGCCATGGTTTGGGATTGTAAGCACGTTTTATAAGTGCTATTAGAGTCATAGGTTTTTGTCACAAAATCAATGTCAAAGGGGGAGATTGAAACCGGCACGAAGTGGTTTGACATCAATTTTGTGACATAGTGTCTTTGGTTATCTCGCCTTGAATTCATTGTTAGGAAAATCAAGATGTACGCATGGTCGTCTCGTGTCCTTGTGTCTCTTAGGTCTGTCCAGGAAAAGTTATTGGGTTCTGGACGTACGTACCGGGTTAGGACGTACGTACGTCCACTGAAGCAGCAAACTTCTTTTGGTCAGGACGTACGTACTCAGTTAGGACGTTCGTACGTCCAAGTAGGCAGCAGACGTGTTTTCGTATGGAGACGTACGTACCGAGTTAGAGCGTTCGTACGTCATGTTAGGCAGCAGGCTTATTTTTGTGTAGCGACGTTCGAACGTCATATCGACGTACGAACGTCCAAAGTCGGTTTGCACAGTTTCGGCCCATTTTTCTAGGTTTTCAACCCTAAGTATAAATAGGGTTTCTCTTCCATAGAACAAGACAGTTCTTTGGCCGTCCATCCTTCTCCTTGTTCATGTGTTTTGGTTAGGTTTGTGATATTGAAATTGTTTGTGGCTATTGAACTCAATTCCCTTTCTTCCCCCTTTTCTCAATTCATATCTTTGTGATCTTTAAGAGTTATTGTGAATTCGGCTTCGAGTCTTCTTGTGTGTTCATCAAGAAGTCGAGTGTCTTGTGCGTACATCAAGGTGCTCTGGTGAAGTCAAGGTGTTAGAGATAACCAGGAGTATCAACTCGCAGTGAGTGCAGGTAGTTGATAGGTTTGTACATCTCTTTTCATCTAGTGGATTATTTTGTTGTCGCGAGGACAACCGTGGACGTTTCCCTGTTTGGGTTTTACCACGTTAAAAATTTCTGTGTGTTATTTACTTTCCGCGTATTGTTTGTTTGCTTGTTTGAATTCACATTTGTTATACTAGCACTATTTGTAGTTTCTCAGAAACAAAAATCGAGTACATACCAATCCGAATGTCAGGACAAAACCCCGTTCCCATGGTCCAAATGTTCTATATTGGCCTTAAAACGTCCCGGCTAAGCCTTGTCGATGTTGAGGTTTTAGATTCCAAACCAAGTGAGTTTCGTCCATTTCCAAGTTCGGACCAAAAACCGAATAAATGCCCACCGAACGGACGGACATAAATCTCGTTTTTACGGACGGAACGTTGTTTTTTCACCTTAGAACGCCCGAGTTAAGTAATGGAGTGGCTAGTCTCTTAGGTGTATCGTTTACCATGCGAAAACATGTGTGTTTCGTCCACTCATAAGTTCGGAACAAAAATCGAGTACATACCAATCCGAATGTCAGGACAAAACCAAGTTCCCATGGTACAAATGTTCTATATTGGCCTTAAAACGTCCCAGCTAACCCTTGTCGCTCTTGAGGTAATAGATTCCAAACCAAGTGAGTTTCGTCCATTTCCAAGTTCGAACCGAAAACCGAGTAAATGCCCACCGAACGGACGGACATAAATCTCGTTTTTACGGATAGAACGTTGTTTTTTCACCTTAGAACGCCCCGAGTTAAGTAATGGAGTTGCTAGTCTCTTAGGTGTATCGTTTACCATGGGAAAACATGTGTGTTTCATCCACTTATTAGTTCGGAACAAAAATGGAGTACATACCAAGCCGAATCTCAGGAAAAAACCCTGTTCCCATGGTCCAAATGTTCTATATTGGAGTTAAAACGTCCCGGCTAACCCTTGTCGCTCTTGAGGTTTTAGATTCCAAAACAAGTGAGTTTTTTCCATTTCCAAGTTCGTACCGAAAAACGAGTAAATACCGACCGAACCGACGGACATAAATCTCTTTTTTACGGACGGAACGTTGTTTTTTCACCTTAGAACGCCCCGAGTTAAGTAATGGAGTTGCTAGTCTCTTAGGTGTATCGTTTTCCATGCGAAAACATGTGTGTTTCGTCCACTCATAAGTTCGAAACAAAAATCGAGTACATACCAATCCGAATGTCAGGACAAAACCCCGTTCCCATGGTCCAAATGTTCTATATTGGCCTTAAAACGTCCCGGCTAAGCCTTGTCGATGTTGAGGTTTTAGATTCCAAACCAAGTGAGTTTCGTCCATTTCCAAGTTCGGACCAAAAACCGAGTAAATGCCCACCGAACGGACGGACATAAATCTCGTTTTTACGGACGGAACGTTGTTTTTTCACCTTAGAACGCCCGAGTTAAGTAATGGAGTGGCTAGTCTCTTAGGTGTATCGTTTAACATGCGAAAACATGTGTGTTTCGTCCACTCATAAGTTTGGAACAAAAATCGAGTACATACCAATCCGAATGTCAGGACAAAACCAAGTTCCCATTGTCCAAATGTTCTATATTGGCCTTAAAACGTCCCGGCTAAGCCTTGTCGATGTTGAGGTTTTAGATTCCAAACCAAGTGAGTTTCGTCCATTTCCAAGTTCGTACCGAAAACCGAGTAAATGCCCACCGAACGGACGGACATAAATCTCGTTTTTACGGATAGAACGTTGTTTTTTCACCTTAGAACGCCCCGAGTTAAGTAATGGAGTTGCTAGTCTCTTAGGTGTATCGTTTACCATGGGAAAACATGTGTGTTTCGTTAACTTATTAGTTCGGAACAAAAATGGAGTACATACCAAGCCGAATCTCAGGACAAAACCCTGTTCCCATGGTCCAAATGTTCTATATTGGCCTTAAAACGTCCCGGCTAACCCTTGTCGCTCTTGAGGTTTTAGATTCCAAAACAAGTGAGTTTTTTCCATTTCAAGTTCGTACCGAAAAACGAGTAAATACCGACCGAACGGACGGACATAAATCTCTTTTTTACGGACGGAACGTTGTTTTTTCACCTTAGAACGCCCCGAGTTAAGTAATGGAGTTGCTAGTCTCTTAGGTGTATCGTTTTCAATGCGAAAACATGTGTGTTTCGTCCACTCATAAGTTCGAAACAAAAATCGAGTACATACCAATCCGAATGTCAGGACAAAACCCCGTTCCCATGGTCCAAATGTTCTATATTGTCCTTAAAACGTCCCGGCTAAGCCTTGTCGATGTTGAGGTTTTAGATTCCAAACCAAGTGAGTTTCGTCCATTTCCAAGTTCGGACCAAAAACCGAATAAATGCCCACCGAACGGACGGACATAAATCTCGTTTTTACGGACGGAACGTTGTTTTTTCACCTTAGAACGCCCGAGTTAAGTAATGGAGTGGCTAGTCTCTTAGGTGTATCGTTTACCATGCGAAAACATGTGTGTTTCGTCCACTCATAAGTTCGGAACAAAAATCGAGTACATACCAATCCGAATGTCAGGACAAAACCAAGTTCCCATGGTACAAATGTTCTATATTGGCCTTAAAACGTCCCGGCTAACCCTTGTCGCTCTTGAGGTAATAGATTCCAAACCAAGTGAGTTTCGTCCATTTCCAAGTTCGGACCGAAAACCGAGTAAATGCCCACCGAACGGACGGACATAAATCTCGTTTTTACGGATAGAACGTTGTTTTTTCACCTTAGAACGCCCCGAGTTATGTAATGGAGTTGCTAGTCTCTTAGGTGTATCGTTTACCATGGGAAAACATGTGTGTTTCATCCACTTATTAGTTCGGAACAAAAATGGAGTACATACCAAGCCGAATCTCAGGAAAAAACCCTGTTCCCATGGTCCAAATGTTCTATATTGGCCTTAAAACGTCCCAGCTAACCCTTGTCGCTCTTGAGGTTTTAGATTCCAAAACAAGTGAGTTTTTTCCATTTCCAAGTTCGTACCGAAAAACGAGTAAATACCGACCGAACCGACGGACATATATCTCTTTTTTACGGACGGAACGTTGTTTTTTCACCTTAGAACGCCCCGAGTTAAGTAATGGAGTTGCTAGTCTCTTAGGTGTATCGTTTTCCATGCGAAAACATGTGTGTTTCGTCCACTCATAAGTTCGAAACAAAAATCGAGTACATACCAATCCGAATGTCAGGACAAAACCCCGTTCCCATGGTCCAAATGTTCTATATTGGCCTTAAAACGTCCCGGCTAAGCCTTGTCGATGTTGAGGTTTTAGATTCCAAACCAAGTGAGTTTCGTCCATTTCCAAGTTCGGACCAAAAACCGAGTAAATGCCCACCGAACGGACGGACATAAATCTCGTTTTTACGGACGGAACGTTGTTTTTTCACCTTAGAACGCCCGAGTTAAGTAATGGAGTGGCTAGTCTCTTAGGTGTATCGTTTAACATGCGAAAACATGTGTGTTTGGTCCACTCATAAGTTTGGAACAAAAATCGAGTACATACCAATCCGAATGTCAGGACAAAACCAAGTTCCCATTGTCCAAATGTTCTATATTGGCCTTAAAACGTCCCGGCTAAGCCTTGTCGATGTTGAGGTTTTAGATTCCAAACCAAGTGAGTTTCGTCCATTTCCAAGTTCGTACCGAAAACCGAGTAAATGCCCACCGAACGGACGGACATAAATCTCGTTTTTACGGATAGAACGTTGTTTTTTCACCTTAGAACGCCCCGAGTTAAGTAATGGAGTTGCTAGTCTCTTAGGTGTATCGTTTACCATGGGAAAACATGTGTGTTTCGTTAACTTATTAGTTCGGAACAAAAATGGAGTACATACCAAGCCGAATCTCAGGACAAAACCCTGTTCCCATGGTCCAAATGTTCTATATTGGCCTTAAAACGTCCCGGCTAACCCTTGTCGCTCTTGAGGTTTTAGATTCCAAAACAAGTGAGTTTTTTCCATTTCAAGTTCGTACCGAAAAACGAGTAAATACCGACCGAACGGACGGACATAAATCTCTTTTTTACGGACGGAACGTTGTTTTTTCACCTTAGAACGCCCCGAGTTAAGTAATGGAGTTGCTAGTCTCTTAGGTGTATCGTTTTCAATGCGAAAACATGTGTGTTTCGTCCACTCATAAGTTCGAAACAAAAATCGAGTACATACCAATCCGAATGTCAGGACAAAACCCCGTTCCCATGGTCCAAATGTTCTATATTGGCCTTAAAACGTCCCGGCTAAGCCTTGTCGATGTTGAGGTTTTAGATTCCAAACCAAGTGAGTTTCGTCCATTTCCAAGTTCGGACCAAAAACCGAATAAATGCCCACCGAACGGACGGACATAAATCTCGTTTTTACGGACGGAACGTTGTTTTTTCACCTTAGAACGCCCGAGTTAAGTAATGGAGTGGCTAGTCTCTTAGGTGTATCGTTTACCATGCGAAAACATGTGTGTTTCGTCCACTCATAAGTTCGGAACAAAAATCGAGTACATACCAATCCGAATGTCAGGACAAAACCAAGTTCCCATGGTACAAATGTTCTATATTGGCCTTAAAACGTCCCGGCTAACCCTTGTCGCTCTTGAGGTAATAGATTCCAAACCAAGTGAGTTTCGTCCATTTCCAAGTTCGGACCGAAAACCGAGTAAATGCCCACCGAACAGACGGACATAAATCTCGTTTTTACGGATAGAACGTTGTTTTTTCACCTTAGAACGCCCCGAGTTATGTAATGGAGTTGCTAGTCTCTTAGGTGTATCGTTTACCATGGGAAAACATGTGTGTTTCATCCACTTATTAGTTCGGAACAAAAATGGAGTACATACCAAGCCGAATCTCAGGAAAAAACCCTGTTCCCATGGTCCAAATGTTCTATATTGGCCTTAAAACGTCCCAGCTAACCCTTGTCGCTCTTGAGGTTTTAGATTCCAAAACAAGTGAGTTTTTTCCATTTCCAAGTTCGTACCGAAAAACGAGTAAATACCGACCGAACCGACGGACATATATCTCTTTTTTACGGACGGAACGTTGTTTTTTCACCTTAGAACGCCCCGAGTTAAGTAATGGAGTTGCTAGTCTCTTAGGTGTATCGTTTTCCATGCGAAAACATGTGTGTTTCGTCCACTCATAAGTTCGAAACAAAAATCGAGTACATACCAATCCGAATGTCAGGACAAAACCCCGTTCCCATGGTCCAAATGTTCTATATTGGCCTTAAAACGTCCCGGCTAAGCCTTGTCGATGTTGAGGTTTTAGATTCCAAACCAAGTGAGTTTCGTCCATTTCCAAGTTCGGACCAAAAACCGAGTAAATGCCCACCGAACGGACGGACATAAATCTCGTTTTTACGGACGGAACGTTGTTTTTTCACCTTAGAACGCCCGAGTTAAGTAATGGAGTGGCTAGTCTCTTAGGTGTATCGTTTAACATGCGAAAACATGTGTGTTTCGTCCACTCATAAGTTTGGAACAAAAATCGAGTACATACCAATCCGAATGTCAGGACAAAACCAAGTTCCCATGGTCCAAATGTTCTATATTGGCCTTAAAACGTCCCGGCTAAGCCTTGTCGATGTTGAGGTTTTAGATTCCAAACCAAGTGAGTTTCGTCCATTTCCAAGTTCGTACCGAAAACCGAGTAAATGCCCACCGAACGGACGGACATAAATCTCGTTTTTACGGATAGAACGTTGTTTTTTCACCTTAGAACGCCCCGAGTTAAGTAATGGAGTTGCTAGTCTCTTAGGTGTATCGTTTACCATGGGAAAACATGTGTGTTTCATCCACTTATTAGTTCGGAACAAAAATGGAGTACATACCAAGCCGAATCTCAGGAAAAAACCCTGTTCCCATGGTCCAAATGTTCTATATTGGCCTTAAAACGTCCCAGCTAACCCTTGTCGCTCTTGAGGTTTTAGATTCCAAAACAAGTGAGTTTTTTCCATTTCCAAGTTCGTACCGAAAAACGAGTAAATACCGACCGAACCGACGGACATAAATCTCTTTTTTACGGACGGAACATTGTTTTTTCACCTTAGAACGCCCCGAGTTAAGTAATGGAGTTGCTAGTCTCTTAGGTGTATCGTTTTCCATGCGAAAACATGTGTGTTTCGTCCACTCATAAGTTCGAAACAAAAATCGAGTACATACCAATCCGAATGTCAGGACAAAACCCCGTTCCCATGGTCCAAATGTTCTATATTGGCCTTAAAACGTCCCGGCTAAGCCTTGTCGATGTTGAGGTTTTAGATTCCAAACCAAGTGAGTTTCGTCCATTTCCAAGTTCGGACCAAAAACCGAGTAAATGCCCACCGAACGGACGGACATAAATCTCGTTTTTACGGACGGAACGTTGTTTTTTCACCTTAGAACGCCCGAGTTAAGTAATGGAGTGGCTAGTCTCTTAGGTGTATCGTTTAACATGCGAAAACATGTGTGTTTCGTCCACTCATAAGTTTGGAACAAAAATCGAGTACATACCAATCCGAATGTCAGGACAAAACCAAGTTCCCATTGTCCAAATGTTCTATATTGGCCTTAAAACGTCCCGGCTAAGCCTTGTCGATGTTGAGGTTTTAGATTCCAAACCAAGTGAGTTTCGTCCATTTCCAAGTTCGTACCGAAAACCGAGTAAATGCCCACCGAACGGACGGACATAAATCTCGTTTTTACGGATAGAACGTTGTTTTTTCACCTTAGAACGCCCCGAGTTAAGTAATGGAGTTGCTAGTCTCTTAGGTGTATCGTTTACCATGGGAAAACATGTGTGTTTCGTTAACTTATTAGTTCGGAACAAAAATGGAGTACATACCAAGCCGAATCTCAGGACAAAACCCTGTTCCCATGGTCCAAATGTTCTATATTGGCCTTAAAACGTCCCGGCTAACCCTTGTCGCTCTTGAGGTTTTAGATTCCAAAACAAGTGAGTTTTTTCCATTTCAAGTTCGTACCGAAAAACGAGTAAATACCGACCGAACGGACGGACATAAATCTCTTTTTTACGGACGGAACGTTGTTTTTTCACCTTAGAACGCCCCGAGTTAAGTAATGGAGTTGCTAGTCTCTTAGGTGTATCGTTTTCAATGCGAAAACATGTGTGTTTCGTCCACTCATAAGTTCGAAACAAAAATCGAGTACATACCAATCCGAATGTCAGGACAAAACCCCGTTCCCATGGTCCAAATGTTCTATATTGGCCTTAAAACGTCCCGGCTAAGCCTTGTCGATGTTGAGGTTTTAGATTCCAAACCAAGTGAGTTTCGTCCATTTCCAAGTTCGGACCAAAAACCGAATAAATGCCCACCGAACGGACGGACATAAATCTCGTTTTTACGGACGGAACGTTGTTTTTTCACCTTAGAACGCCCGAGTTAAGTAATGGAGTGGCTAGTCTCTTAGGTGTATCGTTTACCATGCGAAAACATGTGTGTTTCGTCCACTCATAAGTTCGGAACAAAAATGGAGTACATACCAAGCCGAATCTCAGGAAAAAACCCTGTTCCCATGGTCCAAATGTTCTATATTGGCCTTAAAACGTCCCAGCTAACCCTTGTCGCTCTTGAGGTTTTAGATTCCAAAACAAGTGAGTTTTTTCCATTTCCAAGTTCGTACCGAAAAACTAGTAAATACCGACCGAACCGACGGACATAAATCTCTTTTTTACGGACGGAACGTTGTTTTTTCACCTTAGAACGCCCCGAGTTAAGTAATGGAGTTGCTAGTCTCTTAGGTGTATCGTTTTCCATGCGAAAACATGTGTGTTTCGTCCACTCATAAGTTCGAAACAAAAATCGAGTACATACCAATCCGAATGTCATGACAAAACCCCGTTCCCATGGTCCAAATGTTCTATATTGGCCTTAAAACGTCCCGGCTAAGCCTTGTCGATGTTGAGGTTTTAGATTCCAAACCAAGTGAGTTTCGTCCATTTCCAAGTTCGGACCAAAAACCGAGTAAATGCCCACCGAACGGACGGACATAAATCTCGTTTTTACGGACGGAACGTTGTTTTTTCACCTTAGAACGCCCCGAGTTAAGTAATGGAGTTGCTAGTCTCTTAGGTGTATCGTTTTCAATGCGAAAACATGTGTGTTTCGTCCACTCATAAGTTCGAAACAAAAATCGAGTACATACCAATCCGAATGTCAGGACAAAACCCCGTTCCCATGGTCCAAATGTTCTATATTGGCCTTAAAACGTCCCGGCTAAGCCTTGTCGATGTTGAGGTTTTAGATTCCAAACCAAGTGAGTTTCGTCCATTTCCAAGTTCGGACCAAAAACCGAGTAAATGCCCACCGACCGGACGGACATAAATCTCGTTTTTACGGACGGAACGTTGTTTTTTCACCTTAGAACGCCCGAGTTAAGTAATGGAGTGGCTAGTCTCTTAGGTGTATCGTTTACCATGCGAAAACATGTGTGTTTCGTCCACTCATAAGTTTGGAATAAAAATCGAGTACATACCAATCCGAATGTCAGGACAAAACCAAGTTCCCATGGTCCAAATGTTCTATATTGGCCTTAAAACGTCCCGGCTAAGCCTTGTCGATGTTGAGGTTTTAGATTCCAAACCAAGTGAGTTTCGTCCATTTCCAAGTTCGTACCGAAAACCAAGTAAATGCCCACCGAACGGACGGACATAAATCTCGTTTTTACGGATAGAACGTTGTTTTTTCACCTTAGAACGCCCCGAGTTAAGTAATGGAGTTGCTAGTCTCTTAGGTGTATCGTTTACCATGGGAAAACATGTGTGTTTCGTTAACTTATTAGTTCGGAACAAAAATGGAGTACATACCAAGCCGAATCTCAGGACAAAACCCTGTTCCCATGGTCCAAATGTTCTATATTGGCCTTAAAACGTCCCGGCTAACCCTTGTCGCTCTTGAGGTTTTAGATTCCAAAACAAGTGAGTTTTTTCCATTTCAAGTTCGTACCGAAAAACGAGTAAATACCGACCGAACGGACGGACATAAATCTCTTTTTTACGGACGGAACGTTGTTTTTTCTCCTTAGAACGCCCCGAGTTAAGTAATGGAGTTGCTAGTCTCTTAGGTGTATCGTTTACCATGGGAAAACATGTGTGTTTCGTTAACTTATTAGTTCGGAACAAAAATGGAGTACATACCAAGCCGAATCTCAGGACAAAACCCTGTTCCCATGGTCCAAATGTTCTATATTGGCCTTAAAACGTCCCGGCTAACCCTTGTCGCTCTTGAGGTTTTAGATTCCAAAACAAGTGAGTTTTTTCCATTTCAAGTTCGTACCGAAAAACGAGTAAATACCGACCGAACGGACGGACATAAATCTCTTTTTTACGGACGGAACGTTGTTTTTTCACCTTAGAACGCCCCGAGTTAAGTAATGGAGTTGCTAGTCTCTTAGGTGTATCGTTTTCAATGCGAAAAGATGTGTGTTTCGTCCACTCATAAGTTCGAAACAAAAATCGAGTACATACCAATCCGAATGTCAGGACAAAACCCCGTTCCCATGGTCCAAATGTTCTATATTGGCCTTAAAACGTCCCGGCTAAGCCTTGTCGATGTTGAGGTTTTAGATTCCAAACCAAGTGAGTTTCGTCCATTTCCAAGTTCGGACCAAAAACCGAATAAATGCCCACCGAACGGACGGACATAAATCTCGTTTTTACGGACGGAATGTTGTTTTTTCACCTTAGAACGCCCGAGTTAAGTAATGGAGTGGCTAGTCTCTTAGGTGTATCGTTTACCATGCGAAAACATGTGTGTTTCGTCCACTCATAAGTTCGAAACAAAAATCGAGTACATACCAATCCGAATGTCAGGACAAAACCCCGTTCCCATGGTCCAAATGTTCTATATTGGCCTTAAAACGTCCCGGCTAAGCCTTGTCGATGTTGAGGTTTTAGATTCCAAACCAAGTGAGTTTCGTCCATTTCCAAGTTCGGACCAAAAACCGAGTAAATGCCCACCGAACGGACGGACATAAATCTCGTTTTTACGGACGGAACGTTGTTTTTTCACCTTAGAACGCCCCGAGTTAAGTAATGGAGTTGCTAGTCTCTTAGGTGTATCGTTTTCAATGCGAAAACATGTGTGTTTCGTCCACTCATAAGTTCGAAACAAAAATCGAGTACATACCAATCCGAATGTCAGGACAAAACCCCGTTCCCATGGTCCAAATGTTCTATATTGGCCTTAAAACGTCCCGGCTAAGCCTTGTCGATGTTGAGGTTTTAGATTCCAAACCAAGTGAGTTTCGTCCATTTCCAAGTTCGGACCAAAAACCGAGTAAATGCCCACCGACCGGACGGACATAAATCTCGTTTTTACGGACGGAACGTTGTTTTTTCACCTTAGAACGCCCGAGTTAAGTAATGGAGTGGCTAGTCTCTTAGGTGTATCGTTTACCATGCGAAAACATGTGTGTTTCGTCCACTCATAAGTTTGGAATAAAAATCGAGTACATACCAATCCGAATGTCAGGACAAAACCAAGTTCCCATGGTCCAAATGTTCTATATTGGCCTTAAAACGTCCCGGCTAAGCCTTGTCGATGTTGAGGTTTTAGATTCCAAACCAAGTGAGTTTCGTCCATTTCCAAGTTCGTACCGAAAACCGAGTAAATGCCCACCGAACGGACGGACATAAATCTCGTTTTTACGGATAGAACGTTGTTTTTTCACCTTAGAACGCCCCGAGTTAAGTAATGGAGTTGCTAGTCTCTTAGGTGTATCGTTTACCATGGGAAAACATGTGTGTTTCGTTAACTTATTAGTTCGGAACAAAAATGGAGTACATACCAAGCCGAATCTCAGGACAAAACCCTGTTCCCATGGTCCAAATGTTCTATATTGGCCTTAAAACGTCCCGGCTAACCCTTGTCGCTCTTGAGGTTTTAGATTCCAAAACAAGTGAGTTTTTTCCATTTCAAGTTCGTACCGAAAAACGAGTAAATACCGACCGAACGGACGGACATAAATCTCTTTTTTACGGACGGAACGTTGTTTTTTCACCTTAGAACGCCCCGAGTTAAGTAATGGAGTTGCTAGTCTCTTAGGTGTATCGTTTACCATGGGAAAACATGTGTGTTTCGTTAACTTATTAGTTCGGAACAAAAATGGAGTACATACCTAGCCGAATCTCAGGACAAAACCCTGTTCCCATGGTCCAAATGTTCTATATTGGCCTTAAAACGTCCCGGCTAACCCTTGTCGCTCTTGAGGTTTTAGATTCCAAAACAAGTGAGTTTTTTCCATTTCAAGTTCGTACCGAAAAACGAGTAAATACCGACCGAACGGACGGACATAAATCTCTTTTTTACGGACGGAACGTTGTTTTTTCACCTTAGAACGCCCCGAGTTAAGTAATGGAGTTGCTAGTCTCTTAGGTGTATCGTTTTCAATGCGAAAACATGTGTGTTTCGTCCACTCATAAGTTCGAAACAAAAATCGAGTACATACCAATCCGAATGTCAGGACAAAACCCCGTTCCCATGGTCCAAATGTTCTATATTGGCCTTAAAACGTCCCGGCTAAGCCTTGTCGATGTTGAGGTTTTAGATTCCAAACCAAGTGAGTTTCGTCCATTTCCAAGTTCGGACCAAAAACCGAATAAATGCCCACCGAACGGACGGACATAAATCTCGTTTTTACGGACGGAACGTTGTTTTTTCACATTAGAACGCCCGAGTTAAGTAATGGAGTGGCTAGTCTCTTAGGTGTATCGTTTACGATGCGAAAACATGTGTGTTTCGTCCACTCATAAGTTCGGAACAAAAATCGAGTACATACCAATCCGAATGTCAGGACAAAACCAAGTTCCCATGGTCCAAATGTTCTATATTGGCCTTAAAACGTCCCGGCTAACCCTTGTCGCTCTTGAGGTAATAGATTCCAAACCAAGTGAGTTTCGTCCATTTCCAAGTTCGGACCGAAAACCGAGTAAATGCCCACCGAACGGACGGACATAAATCTCGTTTTTACGGATAGAACGTTGTTTTTTCACCTTAGAACGCCCCGAGTTAAGTAATGGAGTTGCTAGTCTCATAGGTGTATCGTTTACCATGGGAAAACATGTGTGTTTCATCCACTTATTAGTTCGGAACAAAAATGGAGTACATACCAAGCCGAATCTCAGGAAAAAACCATGTTCCCATTGTCCAAATGTTCTATATTGGCCTTAAAACGTCCCGGCTAACCCTTGTCGCTCTTGAGGTTTTAGATTCCAAAACAAGTGAGTTTTTTTCATTTCCAAGTTCGTACCGAAAAAGGAGTAAATACCGACCGAACGGACGGACATAAATCTTTTTTTTTACGACGGAACGTTGTTTTTTCACCTTAGAACGCCCCGAGTTAAGTAATGGAGTTGCTAGTCTCATAGGTGTATCGTTTACCATGGGAAAACATGTGTGTTTCATCCACTTATTAGTTCGGAACAAAAATGGAGTACATACCAAGCCGAATCTCAGGAAAAAACCCTGTTCCCATTGTCCAAATGTTCTATATTGGCCTTAAAACGTCCCGGCTAACCCTTGTCGCTCTTGAGGTTTTAGATTCCAAAACAAGTGAGTTTTTTTCATTTCCAAGTTCGTACCGAAAAAGGAGTAAATACCGACCGAACGGACGGACATAAATCTTTTTTTTTACGACGGAACGTTGTTTTTTCACCTTAGAACGCCCCGAGTTAAGTAATGGAGTTGCTAGTCTCTTAGGTGTATCGTTTTCCATGCGAAAACATGTGTGTTTCGTCCACTCATAAGTTCGGAACAAAAATCGAGTACATACCAATCCGAATGTCAGGACAAAACCAAGTTCCCATGGTCCAAATGTTCTATATTGGCCTTAAAACGTCCCGGCTAAGCCTTGTCGATGTTGAGGTTTTAGATTCCAAACCAAGTGAGTTTCGTCCATTTCCAAGTTCGGACAAAAAACCGAGTAAATGCCCACCGAACGGACGGACATAAATCTCGTTTTTAAGGACGGAACGTTGTTTTTTCACCTTAGAACGCCCGAGTTAAGTAATGGAGTGGCTAGTCTCTTAGGTGTATCATTTTCCATGCGAAAACATGTGTGTTTCATCCACTTATTTGTTCGGAACAAAAATGGAGTACATACCAAGCCGAATGTCAGTACAAAACCCTGTTCCCATGGTCCAAATGTTCTATATTGGCCTTAAAACGTCCCGGCTAACCCTTGTCGCTCTTGAGGTTTTAGATTCCAAAACAAGTGAGTTTTTTCCATTTCCAAGTACGTACCAAAAAACGAGTAAATACCGACCGAACGGACGGACATAAATCTTGTTTTTACGGATAGAACGTTGTTTTTTCACCTTAGAACGCCCCGAGTTAAGTAATGGAGTTGCTAGTCTCTTAGGTGTATCGTTTACCATGGGAAAACATGTGTGTTTCGATAACTTATAAGTTCGGAACAAAAATCGAGTAGATACCAAGCCGAATCCCAAGACAAAACCCTGTTCCCATGGTCCAAATGTTCTATATTGGCCTTAAAACGTCCCGGCTAAGCCTTGTCGATGTTGAGGTTTTAGATTCCAAACCAAGTGAGTTTCGTCCATTTCCAAGTTCGGACCAAAAACCGAGTAAATGCCCACCGAACGGACGGACATAAATCTCGTTTTTACGGACGGAACGTTGTTTTTTCACCTTAGAACACCCGAGTTAAGTAATGGAGTGGCTAGTCTCTTAGGTGTATCGTTTTCCATGCGAAAACATGTGTGTTTCGTCCACTCATAAGTTCGAAACAAAAATCGAGTACATACCAATCCGAATGTCAGGACAAAACCCCGTTCCCATGGTCCAAATGTTCTATATTGGCCTTAAAACGTCCCGGCTAAGCCTTGTCGATGTTGAGGTTTTAGATTCCAAACCAAGTGAGTTTCATCCATTTCCTAGTTCGGACCAAAAACCGAGTAAATGCCCACCGAACGGACGGACATAAATCTCGTTTTTACGGACGGAACGTTGTTTTTTCACCTTAGAACGCCCGAGTTAAGTAATGGAGTGGCTAGTCTCTTAGGTGTATCGTTTACCATGCGAAAACATGTGTGTTTCGTCCACTCATAAGTTCGGAACCAAAATCGAGTACATACCAATCCGAATGTCAGGACAAAACCAAGTTCCCATGGTCCAAATGTTCTATATTGGCCTTAAAACGTCCCGGCTAAGCCTTGTCGATCTTGAGGTAATAGATTCCAAACCAAGTGAGTTTCGTCCATTTCCAAGTTCGGACCGAAAACCGAGTAAATGCCCACAGAACGGACGGACATAAATCTCGTTTTTACGGACGGAACGTTGTTTTTTCACCTTAGAACGCCCGAGTTAAGTAATGGAGTGGCTAGTCTCTTAGGTGTATCGTTTACCATGCGAAAACATGCGTGTTTCGTCCACTCATAAGTTCGGAACAAAAATCGAGTACATACCAATCCGAATGTCAGGACAAAACCAAGTTCCCATGGTCCAAATGTTCTATATTGGCCTTAAAACGTCCCGGCTAACCCTTGTCGCTCTTGAGGTAATAGATTCCAAACCAAGTGAGTTTCGTCCATTTCCAAGTTCGTACCGAAAACCGAGTAAATGCCCACCAAACGGACGGACATAAATCTCGTTTTTACGGATAGAACGTTGTTTTTTCACCTTAGAACGCCCCGAGTTAAGTAATGGAGTTGCTAGTCTCTTAGGTGTATCGTTTACCATGGGAAAACATGTGTGTTTCGTTAACTTATTAGTTCGGAACAAAAATGGAGTACATACCAAGCCGAATCTCAGGACAAAACCCTGTTCCCATGGTCCAAATATTCTATATTGGCCTTAAAACGTCCCCGCTAACCCTTGTCGCACTTGAGGTTTTAGATTCCAAAACAAGTGAGTTTTTTCCATTTCCAAGTTCGTACCGAAAAACGAGTAAATACCGACCGAACGGACGGACATAAATCTTTTTTTTACGGACGGAACGTTGTTTTTTCACCTTAGAACGCCCCGAGTTAAGTAATGGAGTTGCTAGTCTCTTAGGTGTATCGTTTTCCATGCGAAAACATGTGTGTTTCGTCTACTCATAAGTTCGAAACAAAAATCGAGTACATACCAATCCGAATGTCAGGACAAAACCCCGTTCCCATGGTCCAAATGTTCTATATTGGCCTTAAAACGTCCCGGCTAAGCCTTGTCGATGTTGAGGTTTTAGATTCCAAACCAAGTGAGTTTCGTCCATTTCCAAGTTCGGACAAAAAACCGAGTAAATGCCCACCGAACGGACGGACATAAATCTCGTTTTTATGGACGGAACGTTGTTTTTTCACCTTAGAACGCCCGAGTTAAGTAATGGAGTGGCTAGTCTCTTAGGTGTATCGTTTACCATGCGAAAACATGTGTGTTTCGTCCACTCATAAGTTCGGAACAAAAATCGAGTACATACCAATCCGAATGTCAGGACAAAACCAAGTTCCCATGGTCCAAATGTTCTATATTGGCCTTAAAACGTCCCGGCTAAGCCTTGTCGATGTTGAGGTTTTAGATTCCAAACCAAGTGAGTTTCGTCCATTTCCAAGTTCGTACCGAAAACCGAGTAAATGCCCACCGAACGGACGGACATAAATCTCGTTTTTACGGATAGAACGTTGTTTTTTCACCTTAGAACGCCCCGAGTTAAGTAATGGAGTTGCTAGTCTCTTAGGTGTATCGTTTACCATGGGAAAACATGTGTGTTTCGTTAACTTATTAGTTCGGAACAAAAATGGAGTACATACCAAGCCGAATCTCAGGACAAAACCTTGTTCCCATGGTCCAAATGTTCTATATTGGCCTTAAAACGTCCCGGCTAACCCTTGTCGCTCTTGAGGTTTTAGATTCCAAACCAAGTGAGTTTCGTCCATTTCCAAGTTCGGACCAAAAACTGAGTAAATGCCCACCGAACGGACGGACATAAATCTCGTTTTTACGGACGGAACGTTGTTTTTTCACCTTAGAACGCCCGAGTTAAGTAATGGAGTGGCTAGTCTCTTAGGTGTATCGTTTACCATGCGAAAACATGTGTGTTTCGTCCACTCATAAGTTCGGAACAAAAATCGAGTACATACCAATCCGAATGTCAGGACAAAACCAAGTTCCCATGGTCCAAATGTTCTATATTGGCCCTAAAACGTCCCGGCTAAGCCTTGTCGATGTTGAGGTTTTAGATTCCAAACCAAGTGAGTTTCGTCCATTTCCAAGTTCGTACCGAAAACCGAGTAAATGCCCACCGAACGGACGGACATAAATCTCGTTTTTACGGATAGAACGTTGTTTTTTCACCTTAGAACGCCCCGAGTTAAGTAATGGAGTTGCTAGTCTCTTAGGTGTATCGTTTACCATGGGAAAACATGTGTGTTTCGTTAACTTATTAGTTCGGAACAAAAATGAAGTACATACCAAGCCGAATCTCAGGACAAAACCCTGTTCCCATGGTCCAAATGTTCTATATTGGCCTTAAAACGTCCCGGCTAACCCTTGTCGCTCTTGAGGTTTTAGATTCCAAACCAAGTGAGTTTCGTCCATTTCCAAGTTCGGACCAAAAACCGAGTAAATGCCCACCGAACGGACGGACATAAATCTCGTTTTTACGGACGGAACGTTGTTTTTTCACCTTAGAACGCCCGAGTTAAGTAATGGAGTGGCTAGTCTCTTAGGTGTATCGTTTACCATGCGAAAACATGTGTGTTTCGTCCACTCATAAGTTCGGAACAAAAATCGAGTACATACCAATCCGAATGTCAGGACAAAACCAAGTTCCCATGGTCCAAATGTTCTATATTGGCCTTAAAACGTCCCGGCTAAGCCTTGTCGATGTTGAGGTTTTAGATTCCAAACCAAGTGAGTTTCGTCCATTTCCAAGTTCGTACCGAAAACCGAGTAAATGCCCACCGAACGGACGGACATAAATCTCGTTTTTACGGATAGAACGTTGTTTTTTCACCTTAGAACGCCCCGAGTTAAGTAATGGAGTTGCTAGTCTCTTAGGTGTATCGTTTACCATGGGAAAACATGTGTGTTTCGTTAACTTATTAGTTCGGAACAAAAATGGAGTACATACCAAACCGAATCTCAGGAAAAAACCCTGTTCCCATGGTCCAAATGTTCTATATTGGCCTTAAAACGTCCCGGCTAACCCTTGTCGCTCTTGAGGTTTTAGATTCCAAAACAAGTGAGTTTTTTTCATTTCCAAGTTCGTACCGAAAAAGGAGTAAATACCGACCGAACGAACGGACATAAATCTTTTTTTTTACGACGGAACGTTGTTTTTTCACCTTAGAACGCCCCGAGTTAAGTAATGGAGTTGCTAGTCTCTTAGGTGTATCGTTTTCCATGCGAAAACATGTGTGTTTCGTCCACTCATAAGTTCGGAACAAAAATCGAGTACATACCAATCCGAATGTCAGGACAAAACCAAGTTCCCATGGTCCAAATGTTCTATATTGGCCTTAAAACGTCCCGGCTAAGCCTTGTCGATGTTGAGGTTTTAGATTCCAAACCAAGTGAGTTTCGTCCATTTCCAAGTTCGGACCAAAAACCGAGTAAATGCCCACCGAACGGACGGACATAAATCTCGTTTTTACGGACGGAACGTTGTTTTTTCACCTTAGAACGCCCGAGTTAAGTAATGGAGTGGCTAGTCTCTTAGGTGTATCATTTTCCATGCGAAAACATGTGTGTTTCATCCACTTATTTGTTCGGAACAAAAATGGAGTACATACCAAGCCGAATGTCAGTACAAAACCCTGTTCCCATGGTCCAAATGTTCTATATTGGCCTTAAAACGTCCCGGCTAACCCTTGTCGCTCTTGAGGTTTTAGATTCCAAAACAAGTGAGTTTTTTCCATTTCCAAGTACGTACCAAAAAACGAGTAAATACCGACCGAACGGACGGACATAAATCTTGTTTTTAAGGATAGAACGTTGTTTTTTCACCTTAGAACGCCCCGAGTTAAGTAATGGAGTTGCTAGTCTCTTAGGTGTATCGTTTACCATGGGAAAACATGTGTGTTTCGTTAACTTATAAGTTCGGAACAAAAATCGAGTACATACCAAGCCGAATCCCAAGACAAAACCCTGTTCCCATGGTCCAAATGTTCTATATTGGCCTTAAAACGTCCCGGCTAAGCCTTGTCGATGTTGAGGTTTTAGATTCCAAACCAAGTGAGTTTCGTCCATTTCCAAGTTCGGACCAAAAACCGAGTAAATGCCCACCGAACGGACGGACATAAATCTCGTTTTTACGGACGGAACGTTGTTTTTTCACCTTAGAACACCCGAGTTAAGTAATGGAGTGGCTAGTCTCTTAGGTGTATCGTTTTCCATGCGAAAACATGTGTGTTTCGTCCACTCATAAGTTCGAAACAAAAATCGAGTATATACCAATCCGAATGTCAGGACAAAACCCCGTTCCCATGGTCCAAATGTTCTATATTGGCCTTAAAACGTCCCGGCTAAGCCTTGTCGATGTTGAGGTTTTAGATTCCAAACCAAGTGAGTTTCATCCATTTCCAAGTTCGGACCAAAAACCGAGTAAATGCCCACCGAACGGACGGACATAAATCTCGTTTTTACGGACGGAACGTTGTTTTTTCACCTTAGAACGCCCGAGTTAAGTAATGGAGTGGCTAGTCTCTTAGGTGTATCGTTTACCATGCGAAAACATGTGTGTTTCGTCCACTCATAAGTTCGGAACCAAAATCGAGTACATACCAATCCGAATGTCAGGACAAAACCAAGTTCCCATGGTCCAAATGTTCTATATTGGCCTTAAAACGTCCCGGCTAAGCCTTGTCGATCTTGAGGTAATAGATTCCAAACCAAGTGAGTTTCGTCCATTTCCAAGTTCGGACCGAAAACCGAGTAAATGCCCACAGAACGGACGGACATAAATCTCGTTTTTACGGACGGAACGTTGTTTTTTCACCTTAGAACGCCCGAGTTAAGTAATAAAGTGGCTAGTCTCTTAGGTGTATCATTTTCCATGCGAAAACATGTGGCTAGTCTCTTAGGTGTATCACTTATTAGTTCGGAACGAAAATGGAGTACATACCAAGCCGAATGTCAGGACAAAACCCTGTTCCCATGGTCCAAATGTTCTATATTGGCCTTAAAACGTCCCGGCTAACCCTTGTCGCTCTTGAGGTTTTAGATTCCAAACCAAGTGAGTTTCGTCCATTTCCAAGTTCGGACCGAAAACCGAGTAAATGCCCACCGAACGGACGGACATAAATCTCGTTTTTACGGATAGAACGTTGTTTTTTCACCATAGAACGCCCCGAGTTAAGTAATGGAGTTGCTAGTCTCATAGGTGTATCGTTTACCATGGGAAAACATGTGTGTTTCATCCACTTATTAGTTCGGAACAAAAATGGAGTACATACCAAGCCGAATCTCAGGAAAAAACCCTGTTCCCATGGTCCAAATGTTCTATATTGGCCTTAAAACGTCCCGGCTAACCCTTGTCGCTCTTGAGGTTTTAGATTCCAAAACAAGTGAGTTTTTTTCATTTCCAACTTCGTACCGAAAAAGGAGTAAATACCGACCGAACGGACGGACATAAATCTTTTTTTTTACGACGGAACGTTGTTTTTTCACCTTAGAACGCCCCGAGTTAAGTAATGGAGTTGCTAGTCTCTTAGGTGTATCGTTTTCCATGCGAAAACATGTGTGTTTCGTCCACTCATAAGTTCGGAACAAAAATCGAGTACATACCAATCCGAATGTCAGGACAAAACCAAGTTCCCATGGTCCAAATGTTCTATATTGGCCTTAAAACGTCCCGGCTAAGCCTTGTCGATGTTGAGGTTTTAGATTCCAAACCAAGTGAGTTTCGTCCATTTCCAAGTTCGGACCAAAAACCGAGTAAATGCCCACCGAACGGACGGACATAAATCTCGTTTTTACGGACGGAACGTTGTTTTTTCACCTTAGAACGCCCGAGTTAAGTAATGGAGTGGCTAGTCTCTTAGGTGTATCATTTTCCATGCGAAAACATGTGTGTTTCATCCACTTATTTGTTCGGAACAAAAATGGAGTACATACCAAGCCGAATGTCAGTACAAAACCCCGTTCCCATGGTCCAAATGTTCTATATTGGCCTTAAAACGTCCCGGCTAACCCTTGTCGCTCTTGAGGTTTTAGATTCCAAAACAAGTGAGTTTTTTCCATTTCCAAGTACGTACCAAAAAACGAGTAAATACCGACCGAACGGACGGACATAAATCTTGTTTTTAAGGATAGAACGTTGTTTTTTCACCTTAGAACGCCCCGAGTTAAGTAATGGAGTTGCTAGTCTCTTAGGTGTATCGTTTACCATGGGAAAACATGTGTGTTTCGTTAACTTATAAGTTCGGAACAAAAATCGAGTACATACCAAGCCGAATCCCAAGACAAAACCCTGTTCCCATGGTCCAAATGTTCTATATTGGCCTTAAAACGTCCCGGCTAAGCCTTGTCGATGTTGAGGTTTTAGATTCCAAACCAAGTGAGTTTCGTCCATTTCCAAGTTCGGACCAAAAACGAGTAAATGCCCACCGAACGGACGGACATAAATCTCGTTTTTACGGACAGAACGTTGTTTTTTCACCTTAGAACACCCGAGTTACGTAATGGAGTGGCTAGTCTCTTAGGTGTATCGTTTTCCATGCGAAAACATGTGTGTTTCGTCCACTCATAAGTTCGAAACAAAAATCGAGTACATACCAATCCGAATGTCAGGACAAAACCCCGTTCCCATGGTCCAAATGTTCTATATTGGCCTTAAAACGTCCCGGCTAAGCCTTGTCGATGTTGAGGTTTTAGATTCCAAACCAAGTGAGTTTCATCCATTTCCAAGTTCGGACCAAAAACCGAGTAAATGCCCACCGAACGGACGGACATAAATCTCGTTTTTACGGACGGAACGTTGTTTTTTCACCTTAGAACGCCCGAGTTAAGTAATGGAGTGGCTAGTCTCTTAGGTGTATCGTTTACCATGCGAAAACATGTGTGTTTCGTCCACTCATAAGTTCGGAACCAAAATCGAGTACATACCAATCCGAATGTCAGGACAAAACCAAGTTCCCATGGTCCAAATGTTCTATATTGGCCTTAAAACGTCCCTGGTTAAGCCTTGTCGATCTTGAGGTAATAGATTCCAAACCAAGTGAGTTTCGTCCATTTCCAAGTTCGGACCGAAAACCGAGTAAATGCCCACAGAACGGACGGACATAAATCTCGTTTTTACGGACGGAACGTTGTTTTTTCACCTTAGAACGCCCGAGTTAAGTAATGGAGTGGCTAGTCTCTTAGGTGTATCATTTTCCATGCGAAAACATGTGGCTAGTCTCTTAGGTGTATCACTTATTAGTTCGGAACGAAAATGGAGTACATACCAAGCCGAATGTCAGGACAAAACCCTGTTCCCATGGTCCAAATGTTCTATATTGGCCTTAAAACGTCCCGGCTAACCCTTGTCGCTCTTGAGGTTTTAGATTCCAAAACAAGTGAGTTTTTTCCATTTCCAAGTTCGTACCGAAAAACGAGTAAATACCGACCGAACGGACGGACATAAATCTTGTTTTTACGGATAGAACGATGTTTTTTCACCTTAGAACGCCCCGAGTTAAGTAATGGAGTTGCTTGTCTCTTAGGTGTATCGTTTACCATGGGAAAACATGTGTGTTTCGTTAACTTATAAGTTCGGAACAAAAATCGAGTACATACCAAGCCGAATCTCAGGACAAAACCCTGTTCCCATGGTCCAAATGTTCTATATTGGCCTTAAAACGTCCCGGCTAAGCCTGTCGCTCTTGAGATAATAGATTCCAAACCAAGTGAGTTTCGTCCATTTCCAAGTTCGGACCGAAAACCGAGTAAATGCCCACCGAACGGACGGACATAAATCTCTTTTTTACGGACGGAACGTTGATTTTTCACCTTAGAACGCCCGAGTTAAGTAATGGAATGGCTAGTCTCTTAGGTGTATCGTTTTCCATGCGAAAACATGTGTGTTTCGTCCACTCCTAAGTTCGGAACAAAAATCGAGTACATACCAATCCGAATGTCTGGACAAAACCCCGTTCCCATGGACCAAATGTTCTATATTGGCCTTAAAACGTCCCGGCTAAGCCTTGTCGATCTTGAGGATTTAGATTCCAAAACAAGTGAGTTTTTTCCATTTCCAAGTTCGTACCGAAAAACGAGTAAATACCGACCGAACGGACGGACATAAATCTCTTTTTTACGGACGGAACGTTGTTTTTTCACCTTAGAACGCCCGAGTTAAGTAATGGAGTGGCTAGTCTCTTAGGTGTATCATTTTCCATGCGAAAACATGTGTGTTTCATCCACTTATTAGTTCGGAACAAGAATGGAGTACATACCAAGCCGAATGTCAGTACAAAACCCTGTTCCCATGGTCCAAATGTTCTATATTGGCCTTAAAACGGCCCGGCTAACCCTTGTCGCTCTTGAGGTTTTAGATTCCAAAACAAGTGAGTTTTTTCCATTTCCAAGTTCGTACCGAAAAACGAGTAAATACCGACCGAACGGACGGACATAAATCTCTTTTTTACGGACGGAACGTTGTTTTTTCACCTTAGAACGCCCCGAGTTAAGTAATGGAGTTGCTAGTCTCTTAGGTGTATCGTTTTCCATGCGAAAACATGTGTGTTTCGTCCACTCATAAGTTCGAAACAAAAATCGAGTACATACCAATCCGAATGTCAGGACAAAACCCTGTTCCCATGGTCCAAATGTTCTATATTGGCCTTAAAACGTCCCGGCTAAGCCTTGTCGATGTTGAGGTTTTAGTTTCCAAACCAAGTGATTTTCGTCCATTTTCAAGTTCGGACCAAAAACCGAGTAAATGCCCACCGAACGGACGGACATAAATCTCGTTTTTACGGACGAAACGTTGTTTTTTCACCTTAGAACGCCCGAGTTAAGTAATGGAGTGGCTAGTCTCTTAGGTGTATCATTTTCCATGCGAAAACATGTGTGTTTCATCCACTTATTAGTTCGGAACAAAAATGGAGTACATACCAAGCCGAATGTAAGTACAAAACCCTGTTCCCATGGTCCAAATGTTCTATATTGGCCCTAAAACGTCCCGGCTAACCCTTGTCGCTCTTGAGGTTTTAGATTCCAAAACAAGTGAGTTTTTTCCATTTCCAAGTTCGTACCGAAAAACGAGTAAATACCGACCGAACGGACGGACATAAATCTTTTTTTTACGGACGGAACGTTGTTTTTTCACCTTAGAACGCCCCGAGTTAAGTAATGGAGTTGCTAGTCTCTTAGGTGTATCGTTTTCAATGCGAAAATATGTGTGTTTCGTCCACTCATAAATTCGAAACAAAAATCGAGTACATACCAATCCGAATGTCAGGACAAAACCCCGTTCCCATGGTCCAAATGTTCTATATTGGCCTTAAAACGTCCCGGCTAAGCCTTGTCGATGTTGAGGTTTTAGATTCCAAACCAAATGAGTTTCGTCCATTTCCAAGTTCGGACCAAAAACCGAATAAATGCCCACCGAACGGACGGACATAAATCTCGTTTTTACGGACGGAACGTTGTTTTTTCACCTTAGAACGCCCGAGTAAAGTAATGGAGTGGCTAGTCTCTTAGGTGTATCGTTTACCATGCGAAAACATGTGTGTTTCGTCCACTCATAAGTTCGGAACAAAAATCGAGTACATACCAATCCGAATGTCAGGACAAAACCAAGTTCCCATGGTCCAAATGTTCTATATTGGCCTTAAAACGTCCCGGCTAACCCTTGTCGCTCTTGAGGTAATAGATTCCAAACCAAGTGAGTTTCGTCCATTTCCAAGTTCGGACCGAAAACCGAGTAAATGCCCACCGAACGGACGGACATAAATCTCGTTTTTACGGATAGAACGTTGTTTTTTCACCTTAGAACGCCCCGAGTTAAGTAATGGAGTTGCTAGTCTCTTAGGTGTATCGTTTACCATGGGAAAACATGTGTGTTACATCCACTTATTAGTTCGGAACAAAAATGGAGTACATACCAAGCCGAATCTCAGGAAAAAACCCTGTTCCCATGGTCCAAATGTTCTATATTGGCCTTAAAACGTCCCGGCTAACCCTTGTCGCTCTTGAGGTTTTAGATTCCAAAACAAGTGAGTTTTTTCCATTTACAAGTTCGTACCGAAAAACGAGTAAATACCGACCGAACCGACGGACATAAATCTCTTTTTTACGGACAGAACGTTGTTTTTTCACCTTAGAACGCCCCGAGTTAAGTAATGGAGTTGCTAGTCTCTTAGGTGTATCGTTTTCCATGCGAAAACATGTGTGTTTCGTCCACTCATAAGTTCGAAACAAAAATCGAGTACATACCAATCCGAATGTCAGGACAAAACCCCGTTCCCATGGTCCAAATGTTCTATATTGGCCTTAAAATGTCCCGGCTAAGCCTTGTCGATGTTGAGGTTTTAGATTCCAAACCAAGTGAGTTTCGTCCATTTCCAAGTTCGGACCAAAAACCGAGTAAATGCCCACCGAACGGACGGACATAAATCTCGTTTTTACGGACGGAACGTTGTTTTTTCACCTTAGAACGCCCGAGTTAAGTAATGGAGTGGCTAGTCTCTTAGGTGTATCGTTTACCCTGCGAAAACATGTGTGTTTCGTCCACTCATAAGTTCGGAACAAAAATCGAGTACATACCAATCCGAATGTCAGGACAAAACCAAGTTCCCATGGTCCAAATGTTCTATATTGGCCTTAAAACGTCCCGGCTAACCCTTATCGCTCTTGAGGTAATAGATTCCAAACCAAGTGAGTTTCGTCCATTTCCAAGTTCGTACCGAAAACCGAGTAAATGCCCACCAAACGGACGGACATAAATCTCGTTTTTACGGATAGAACGTTGTTTTTTCACCTTAGAACGCCCCGAGTTAAGTAATGGAGTTGCTAGTCTCTTAGGTGTATCGTTTACCATGGGAAAACATGTGTGTTTCGTTAACTTATTAGTTCGGAACAAAAATGGAGTACATACCAAGCCGAATCTCAGGACAAAACCCTGTTCCCATCGTCCAAATGTTCTATATTGGCCTTAAAACGTCCCGGCTAACCCTTGTCGCTCTTGAGGTTTTAGATTCCAAAACTAGTGAGTTTTTTCCATTTCAAGTTCGTACCGAAAAACGTGTAAATACCGACCGAACGGACGGACATAAATCTTTTTTTTACGGACGGAACGTTGTTTTTTCAACTTAGAACGCCCCGAGTTAAGTAATGGAGTTGCTAGTCTCTTAGGTGTATCGTTTTCCATGCGAAAACATGTGTGTTTCGTCCACTCATAAGTTCGAAACAAAAATCGAGTACATACCAATCCGAATGTCAGGATAAAACCCCGTTCCCATGGTCCAAATGTTCTATATTGGCCTTAAAACGTCCCGGCTAAGCCTTGTCGATGTTGAGGTTTTAGATTCCAAACCAAGTGAGTTTCGTCCATTTCCAAGTTCGGACCAAAAACCGAATAAATGCCCACCGAACGGACGGACATAAATCTCGTTTTTACGGACGGAACGTTGTTTTTTCACCTTAGAACGCCCGAGTTAAGTAATGGAGTGGCTAGTCTCTTAGGTGTATCGTTTACCAGGCGAAAACATGTGTGTTTCGTCCACTCATAAGTTCGGAACAAAAATCGAGTACATACCAATCCGAATGTCAGGACAAAACCAAGTTCCCATGGTCCAAATGTTCTATATTGGCCTTAAAACGTCCCGGCTAACCCTTGTCGCTCTTGAGGTAATAGATTCCAAACCAAGTGAGTTTCGTCCATTTCCAAGTTCGGACCGAAAACCGAGTAAATGCCCACCGAACGGACGGACATAAATCTCGTTTTTACGGATAGAACGTTGTTTTTTCACCTTAGAACGCCCCGAGTTAAGTAATGGAGTTGCTAGTCTCTTAGGTGTATCGTTTACCATGGGAAAACATGTGTGTTTCATCCACTTATTAGTTCGGAACAAAAATGGAGTACATACCAAGCCGAATCTCAGGAAAAAACCCTGTTCCCATGGTCCAAATGTTCTATATTGGCCTTAAAACGTCCCGGCTAACCCTTGTCGCTCTTGAGGTTTTAGATTCCAAAACAAGTGAGTTTTTTCCATTTCCAAGTTCGTTCCGAAAAACGAGTAAATACCGACCGAACGGACGGACATAAATCTTTTTTTTACGGACGGAACGTTGTTTTTTCACCTTAGAACGCCCCGAGTTAAGTAATGGAGTTGCTAGTCTCTTAGGTGTATCGTTTTCCATGCGAAAACATGTGTGTTTCGTCCACTCATAAGTTCGAAACAAAAATCGAGTACATACCAATCCGAATGTCAGGACAAAACCCCGTTCCCATAGTCCAAATGTTCTATATTGGCCTTAAAACGTCCCGGTTAAGCCTTGTCGATGTTGAGGTTTTAGATTCTAAACCAAGTGAGTTTCGTCCATTTCCAAGTTCGGACCAAAAACCGAGTAAATGCCCACCGAACGGACGGACATAAATCTCGTTTTTACGGACGGAACGTTGTTTTTTCACCTTAGAACGCCCGAGTTAAGTAATGGAGTGGCTAGTCTCTTAGGTGTATCGTTTACCATGCGAAAACATGTGTGTTTCGTCCACTCATAAGTTCGGAACAAAAATCGAGTACATACCAATCCGAATGTCAGGACAAAACCAAGTTCCCATGGTCCAAATGTTCTATATTGGCCTTAAAACGTCCCGGCTAACCCTTGTCACTCTTGAGGTAATAGATTCCAAACCAAGTGAGTTTCGTCCATTTCCAAGTTCGTACCGAAAACCGAGTAAATGCCCACCAAACGGACGGACATAAATCTCGTTTTTACGGATAGAACGTTGTTTTTTCACCTTAGAACGCCCCGAGTTAAGTAATGGAGTTGCTAGTCTCTTAGGTGTATCGTTTTCCATGCGAAAACATGTGTGTTTCGTCCACTCATAAGTTCGAAACAAAAATCGAGTACATACCAATCCGAATGTCAGGACAAAACCCCGTTCCCATGGTCCAAATGTTCTATATTGGCCTTAAAACGTCCCGGCTAAGCCTTGTCGATGTTGAGGTTTTAGATTCCAAACCAAGTGAGTTTCGTCCATTTCCAAGTTCGGACCAAAAACCGAGTAAATGCCCACCGAACGGACGGACATAAATCTCGTTTTTACGGACGGAACGTTGTTTTTTCACCTTAGAACACCCGAGTTAAGTAATGGAGTGGCTAGTCTCTTAGGTGTATCGTTTTCCATGCGAAAACATGTGTGTTTCGTCCACTCATAAGTTCGGAACAAAAATCGAGTACATACCAATCCGAATGTCAGGACAAAACCAAGTTCCCATGGTCCAAATGTTCTATATTGGCCTTAAAACGTCCCGGCTAAGCCTTGTCGATGTTGAGGTTTTAGATTCCAAACCAAGTGAGTTTCGTCCATTTCCAAGTTCGGACCAAAAACCAAGTAAATGCCCACCGAACGGACGGACATAAATCTCGTTTTTACGGACGGAACGTTGTTTTTTCACCTTAGAACGCCCGAGTTAAGTAATGGAGTGGCTAGTCTCTTAGGTGTATCATTTTCCATGCGAAAACATGTGTGTTTCATCCACTTATTAGTTCGGAACAAAAATGGAGTACATACCAAGCCGAATGTCAGTACAAAACCCTGTTCCCATGGTCCAAATGTTCTATATTGGCCTTAAAACGTCCCGGCTAACCCTTGTCGCTCTTGAGGTTTTAGATTCCAAAACAAGTGAGTTTTTTCCATTTCCAAGTTCGTACCGAAAAACGAGTAAATACCGACCGAACGGACGGACATAAATCTTTTTTTTACGGACAAAACGTTGTTTTTTCACCTTAGAACGCCCCGAGTTAAGTAATGGAGTTGCTAGTCTCTTAGGTGTATCGTTTTCCATGCGAAAACATGTGTGTTTCGTCCACTCATAAGTTCGAAACAAAAATCGAGTACATACCAATCCGAATGTCAGGACAAAACCCCGTTCCCATGGTCCAAATGTTCTATATTGGCCTTAAAATGTCCCGGCTAAGCCTTGTCGATGTTGAGGTTTTAGATTCCAAACCAAGTGAGTTTCGTCCATTTCCAAGTTCGGACCAAAAATTGAGTAAATGCCCACCGAACGGACGGACATAAATCTCGGTTTTACGGACGGAACGTTGTTTTTTCACCTTAGAACGCCCGAGTTAAGTAATGGAGTGGCTAGTCTCTTAGGTGTATCGTTTACCGTGCGAAAACATGTGTGTTTCGTCCACTCATAAGTTCGGAACAAAAATCGAGTACATACCAATCCGAATGTCAGGACAAAACCAAGTTCCCATGGTCCAAATGTTCTATATTGGCCTTAAAACGTCCCGGCTAACCCTTGTCGCTCTTGAGGTAATAGATTCCAAACCAAGTGAGTTTCGTCCATTTCTAAGTTCGTACCGAAAACCGAGTAAATGCCCACCAAACGGACGGACATAAATCTCGTTTTTACGGATAGAACGTTATTTTTTCACCTTAGAACGCCCCGAGTTAAGTAATGGAGTTGCTAGTCTCTTAGGTGTATCGTTTACCATGGGAAAACATGTGTGTTTCGTTAACTTATTAGTTCGGAAGAAAAATGGAGTACATACCAAGCCGAATCTCAGGACAAAACCCTGTTCCCATCGTCCAAATGTTCTATATTGGCCTTAAAACGTCCCGGCTAACCCTTGTCGCTCTTGAGGTTTTAGATTCCAAAACAAGTGAGTTTTTTCCATTTCAAGTTCGTACCGAAAAACGTGTAAATACCGACCGAACGGACGGACATAAATCTCTTTTTTACGGACGGAACGTTGTTTTTTCACCTTAGAACGCCTGAGTTAAGTAATGGAGTGGCTAGTCTCTTAGGTGTATCGTTTTCCATGCGAAAACATGTGTGTTTCGTCCACTCATAAGTTCGGAACAAAAATCGAGTACATACCAATCCGAATATCAGGACAAAACCCCGTTCCCATGGTCCAAATGTTCTATATTGGCCTTAAAACGTCCCGGCTAAGCCTTGTCGATCTTGAGGTTTTAGATTCCAAACCAAGTGAGTTTCGTCCATTTCCAAGTTCAGACCGAAAACCGAGTAAATGCCCCCCGAACGGACGGACATAAATCTTGTTTTTACGGATAGAACATTGTTTTTTCACCTTAGAACGCCCCAAGTTAAGTAATGGAGTTGCTAGTCTCTTAGGTGTATCGTTTACCATGGGAAAACATGTGTGTTTCGGTAATTTATAAGTTCGGAACAAAAATCGAGTACATACCAAGCTGAATCTCAGGACAAAACCCTGTTCCCATGGTCCAAATGTTCTATATTGGCCTTAAAACGTCCCGGCTAAGCCTTGTCGATCTTGAGGATTTAGATTTTAAAACAAGTGAGTTTTGTCATTTTCAAGTTCGGACCGAAAACTGAGTAAATGCCGACCGAACGGACGGACATAAATCTCTTTTTTTACGGACGGAACATTGTTTTTGACCTTAGAACGCCCGAGTTAACTAATGGAGGGGCTAGTCTCTTAGGTGTATCGTTTTCCATGCGAAAACATGTGTGTTTCATCCACTTATTAGTTTGGAACAAAAATGGAGTACATACCAAGCCGAATGTCCGGACAAAACCCCGTTCCCATGGTCCAAATGTTCTATATTTGCCTTAAAACGTCCCGGCTAAGCCTTGTCGATCTTGAGGTTTTAGATTCCAAACCAAGTGAGTTTCGTCCATTTCCAAGTTCAGACCGAAAACCGAGTAAATGCCCCCCGAACGGACGGACATAAATCTTGTTTTTACGGATAGAACGTTGTTTTTTCACCTTAGAACGCCCCGAGTTAAGTAATGGAGTTGCTAGTCTCTTAGGTGTATCGTTTACCATGGGAAAACATGTGTGTTTCGGTAATTTATAAGTTCGGAACAAAAATGGAGTACATACCAAGCTGAATCTCAGGACAAAACCCTGTTCCCATGGTCCAAATGTTCTATATTGGCCTTAAAACGTCCCGGCTAAGCCTTGTCGATCTTGAGGATTTAGATTTTAAAACAAGTGAGTTTTGTCATTTTCAAGTTCGGACCGAAAACTGAGTAAATGCCGAACGAACGGACGGACATAAATCTCTTTTTTTACGGACGGAACATTGTTTTTTGACCTTAGAACGCCCGAGTTAACTAATGGAGGGGCTAGTCTCTTAGGTGTATCGTTTTCCATGCGAAAACATGTGTGTTTCATCCACTTATTAGTTCGGAACAAAAATGGAGTACATACCAAGCCGAATCTCAGGACAAAACCCTGTTCCCATGGTCCAAATGTTCTATATTGGCCTTAAAACGTCCCGGCTAACCCTTGTCGCTCTTGAGGTTTTAGATTCCAAAACAAGTGAGTTTTGTCCATTTCCAAGTTCGTACCGAAAAACGAGTAAATACCGACCGAACGGACGGACATAAATCTTGTTTTTACGGATAGAACTTTGTTTTTTCACCTTAGAACGCCCCGAGTTAAGTAATGGAGTTGCTAGTCTCTTAGGTGTATCGTTTACCATGGGAAAACATGTGTGTTTCGTTAACTTATAAGTTCGGAACAAAAATCGAGTACATACCAAGCCGAATCTCAGGACAAAACCCTGTTCCCATGGTCCAAATGTTCTATATTTGCCTTAAAACGTCCCGGCTAAGCCTTGTCGATCTTGAGGTTTTAGATTCCAAACCAAGTGAGTTTCGTCCATTTCCAAGTTCGGACCGAAAACCGAGTAAATGCCCACCGAACGGACGGACATAAATCCTGTTTTTTCGGACGGAACGTTGTTTTTTCACCTTAGAACGCCCCGAGTTAAGTAATGGAGTGGCTAGTCTCTTAGGTCTATCGTTTTCCATGCGAAAACATGTGTGTTTCGTCCATTTATAAGTTTGGAACAAGAATTGAGTATATTCCAAGTCGAATGTCCGGACAAAACCCTGTTCCCATGGTCCAAATGTACTATATTGGCCTTAAAACGTCCCGGCTAAGCCTTGTCGATCTTGAGGTTTTAGATTCCAAACCAAGTGAGTTTCGTCCATTTCCAAGTTCGGACTGAAAACCGAGTAAATACCGACCGAACGGACAGACATAAATATAGTTTTTACGGGCAGAACGTTGTTTTTTCACCTTAGAACGCCCCGAGTTAAGTAATGGAATGGCTAGTCTCTTAGGTGTATCGTTTTCCATGGGAAAACATGTGTGTTTCGTCCACTTATAAGTTCGGAACAAAAACCGAGTACATACCAAGCCGAATGTCAGGACAAAACCCCATTCCGATGGACCAAATGTTCTTTATTGGCATTAAAACGTCTCGGCTAAGCTTTGTCGATTTTGAGGTTTTAGATTTTAAAACAAGTGAGTTTCGTCCATTTCCAAGTTCGGACCGAAAACCGAGTAAATGCCGACCGAACGGACGGACATAAATCTCGTTTTTAGCTACGGAACGTTGTTTTTTCACCTTAGAACGCCCTGAGTTAAGTAATGGAATAGCTAGTCTCTTAGGTGTATCGTTTTCCATGGGAAAACATGTGTGTTTCGTCCACTTATAAGTTCGGAACAAAAATCGAGTACATACCAAGCCGAATGTCAGGTCAAAACCCCTTTCCCATGGACCAAATGTTCTATATTGGCATTAAAACGTCCCGGCTAAGCCTTGTCGATCTTGAGGTTTAAGATTTTACAACAAGTGAGTTTCGTCCATTTCCAAGTTCGGACCGAAAACCGAGTAAATACCGACCGAACGGACGGACATAAATCTCGTTTTTACGGATAAAACGTTGTTTTTTCACCTTAGAACGCCCCGAGTTAAGTAATGGAGTGGCTAGTCTCTTAGGTGTATCGTTTTCTATGGGAAAACATGTGTGTTTCGTGCACTTATTAGTTTGGAACTAAAATCGAGTACATACCAAGCCGAATGTCCTGATAAAACCCCGTTCCCATAGACCAAATGTTCTATATTGGCATTAAAACGTCCCGGGTAAGCCTTGTCGATCTTGAGGTTTTAGATTTTAAAACAAGTGAGTTTCGTCCATTTCCAAGTTCGGACCGAAAACCGAGTAAATGCCGACCGAACGGACGAACATAAATCTCGTTTTACGGACAGAACGTTGTTTTTTCACCTTAGAACGCCCCGAGTTAAGTAATGGAGTGGCTAGTCTCTTAGGTGTATCGTTTTCCATGGAAAAACATGTGTGTTTCGTCCACTTATTAGTTCGGAACAAAAATCGAGTACATACCAAGCCGAATGTCAGGACAAAACCCTGTTCCCATGGTCCAAATGTTCTATATTGGCCTTAAAACGTCCCGGCTAAGCCTTGTCGATCTTGAGGTTTTAGATTCCAAAACAAGTGAGTTTCGTCCATTTCCAAGTTTGGACCGAAACCCGAGTAAATGCCGACCGAACGGACGGACATAAATTTTATTTTTACGGACAGAACGTTGTTTTTTCACCTTAGAACGCCCCGAGTTAAGTAATGGAGTGGCTAGTCTCTTAGGTGTATGGTTTTCCATGGGAAAACAAGTGTGTTTCGTCCACTTATAAGTTCGGAACAAAAACCGAGTACATACCAAGCCGAATGTCAGGACAAAACCCCGTTCCCATGGACCAAATGTTCTTCATTGGCAATAAAACGTCCCGGCTAAGCTTTGTCGATTTTGAGGTTTTAGATTTTAAAACAAGTGAGTTTCGTCCATTTCCAAGTTCGGACCGAAAAGCGAGTAAATGCCAACCGAACGGACGGACATAAATCTCGTTTTTAGCTACGGAACGTTGTTTTTTCACCTTAGAACGCCCCGAGTTAAGTAATGGAATAGCTAGTCTCTTAGGGGTATCGTTTTCATGGGAAAACATGTGTGTTTCCTCCACTTATAAGTTTGGAACAAAAATCGAGTACATACCAAGCCGAATGTCCGGATAAAACCTCGTTCCCATGGACCAAATGTTCTATATTGGCATTAAAACGTCCCGGCTAAGCCTTGTCGATCTTGAGGTTTTAGATTTTAAAACAAGTGAGTTTCGTCCATTTCCAAGTTCGGACCGAAAACCGATTAAATGCCAACCGAACGGACGGACATAAATCTCGTTTTTACGGACAGAACTTTGTTTTTTCACCTTAAAACACCCCGAGTTAAGTAATGGAGTGGCTAGTCTCTTAGGTGTATCGTTTTCCATGGGAAAACATGTGTGTTTCCTCCACTTATAAGTTTGGAACAAAAATCGAGTACATACCAAGCCGAATGTCCGGATAAAACCCCGTTCCCATGGACCAAATATTCTATATTGGCATTAAAACGTCCCGGCTAAGCCTTGTCGATCTTGAGGTTTTAGATTTTAAAACAAGTGAGTTTCGTCCATTTCCAAGTTCGGACCGAAAACCGAGTAAATGCCGACCGAACGGACGGACATAAATCTCGTTTTTAGCAACGAAACGTTGTTTTTTCACCTTAGAACGCCTCGAGTTAAGTAATGGAATAGCTAGTCTCTTAGCTGTATCGTTTTCCATGGGAAAACATGTGTGTTTCGTCCACTTATTAGTTCGGAATAAAAATCGAGTACATACCAAGCCGAATGTCAGGACAAAACCCTGTTCCCATGGTCCAAATGTTCTATATTAGCCTTAAAACGTCTCGGCTAAGCCTTGTCGATCTTGAGGTTTTAGATTCCAAAACAAGTGAGTTTCGTCCATTTCCAAGTTCGGACCGAAAACCGAGTAAATGCCGACCGAACGGACGGACATAAATTTTGTTTTTATGGACAGAACGTTGTTTTTTCACCTTAGAA